>OX596264.1:3211737-3537234 GCA_951394255.1 Polyploca ridens | reverse complement strand
GAAATATCTCAAATAGGAAGATAAAGATGAGAATTATTATTAAAAAAAATAAGGAATTAAAAATGAATCATGCTGATAAACTGAGATGCATGTTCAAATGTTATATAAATCAGATAAATGCAAAATAATAATTTAATATGTACTTATTTTGATGAATCAATTCAAAAGGTAATAATTTATTAACGTATAATATTCATCAATTACAAAATATAATAAATTAATTCACTACCTACCTCCGTAAATAGACCCATATTATTCCCAAATAAAGGGACCTACCAAAAAGCCTGACATTGAAAATAAAAATAAGTTTATTATGAATATTTTTCCCTAACGGTGCATTGTAAATAAAACTTAATAATATTAACAAATAAATCATCTGTAATGTCGAATAAAAATCAAAGTAATCTCGATACAAAATTTTATTATTATACCATACCCTATGTAAAGTTATCGTTACATATCACTAGTCATATTATTATTCTATTAATATAAAATAATAATTCAAATTTTAATATCACATAATAACCGTACCTGTCCTGTGTTCAGGAGTATAGTATTAAATTATGTTTTAGATTATAAAGCACATATTCAATGAATAAATAAATTATATTATATATAAAAGGTCCAGCCCTCTAGTATTTTGCATATTATTAGAAATAAAAAATGCAATAAAAATATGAATTGTTTCATAAGAAAAATATTTGTGAATCCTCTAGCTTCATGCCTTATTGTATGTTAGAAAACAGATTAAAGATATATTATAAATTATCAATTAAATTATATATTATATTAATGACTGGATATAACACACAATAATCATTTGATATTTTAGAGAAAGCGTGTTTTATCGTTAATCTGATGATTATCGTTCAAATAATATATAAATTATAATGACGTTGTAGGAGGGCCCCAAAAAGATTGATATTATGTATGTAAATGTTGATATTCTATGAGGTATAATAATGTATAAAGTCTGACTGTAAATAGTTCGTTTGTTAGCGTTGATAGTTTAAATGACCATCACAATTTTAATGTACTTAGCTTAATTAATTAACTTGACTGTATGGAGTGTTTTTATACTTCGATATCTAATTATTAAATGATGCAATGGTTTTTAAGTATTATGTGATGTTGAAAAGAATATAGAGTTTGAATGAATATAATAATAAAATATTATACGTGTAATACGCATTTTGGTGGAAGTCAGTAAAGTTTATAAGACACTTCATACAGTTTTCATTTTCCTATCAAGGAAAAAATTATTGAAGCCAAATATCACACGATAAAGATATTGAAATGCTTGTAAATAATGATAATAATAATGATATATTTCGGATTCTGTAATCTCAATAATAATTATAATATTGTTAGTTACCTACGATATCACAAAATAATATTGGTGCAGTTATGAAAGTTAAAATAATTTAGTGGCAACAATCGATTCAAAATTCAATTAATCCAATTGAATAATTATTTGATTTGTAAATATTTTAGCGTGCCGCCTCGGTTTAAGTATTTAATGGCCAGTTTTGTAGTTAATTTACGTTCCAACCCCAGAGTAAGATCTATTTTCCAATATAAAACGATAATAGTACTATTTTAGTAGCTATATGCAATCAAAATATCTACGTGCCAATATCTGCCAAACTATTTCTTCCGTTACTTTCAGCGGCTGTATTCAAAATTGAGATCTTACACAAGTCGACTCTTCACTACACCTATATAATTATTTCAAATTTAAAAATTGATTTGAGAAATTACATTCTATTATATCGGTAGTGTTAATAATAATAATAAAACTGAAGTTATGAAATATTACTATTATGGTTATATTTTTTTATAATTGGAGAATATGCCTTATTGTAATATCCAAGTCCAATCATTCCAACTAGCCATACAGAAATAAGCCAAATATTGTAAAAGAAATGTATTATACATAAACAAAATTTTACCAATAATTATTACATAGAGAATATCCACTCAGTATTTTAAAATTATTATTGATACAAATAGTGCACATTTTATGCAGTGGTATTTATTGTAAAAGTTCAAATACAAAATATATTTATAATTATTGGTAATCTTGGTTACTATTTAATGGAAGTAACAATAAATATTCACCGTTTAATACTCCGTGTCTGTTATATTGTGTAAAATATTAAAACTAATTCATTGTGATTTATTCTTTATGAAAATATATGGACCATTATATTGAAATTATTTTATGTTTTTTCTCTTTTCATCCTGCTACATAAAAGAAAAATAGACCGGGAGATATTGGCACAAATTTCCTGGTCATTTGTACCAGTATGGCGACCCTTCAGGGGTCTAATTACGTAATGACGAAAAGGAAAATGATGGTCATACCGCTGGTATAGCCAAGGAAGCCCATAGATAAATATTGATGGGATGGGGATGGGAATAGCATATGGGAAATTTCGTCAAGTCTTCTCGGTACCAAAACCGCAGTCTTGAGTACTGTTCACGTCACGAATTGGGTCTTTGAGTTATGCTTCCTTCCCATAATGAGGTACTTAATGCCGTAGAATCGTGGACTTTAACAGTTGGCCTGACTCATGAATCATGGCAACATATAAAGGGGCTCTTAAAGGATCAACATTTCTCGGCAATGTGTGGCCATTGTCCGGTTTGCAGCAGCAGCAGTTTTGGAAAGCAGGCTAAAGTGGCAGTGGCCACGCTGAAGAGTGGTGGACCTTATATATTTTCGTTAATTCCCAACCCTTTCCTGAAAACATTACCCGGTACAAGACAGGCATAACTTAGCCGCTCCCCGGTAGCGCTCGCGCTAGCTTAATTACCATAAGAGGATTTCCCCGTGCAAAAAAAGGAAAAACAAAAATGCTTATGTTTTCGGGTTAGGTTGGGAAAAAACGTATGTTTTGGCATATTTTGAGGAAGGCCTAACTATGTCCAGCCAGCAATGATTGTCTTGACCTGATGATCAATATCAGATTTATACTTACATTCACAGCAAATGCAATCATTTTCAAATATTGCATCATTAGTAAGTTTTTAACCAATGACAGATTAGCAGTTCTAAAGCTATATTGTGATTGGCTAGTCCATGGGCTACTGCCTCACTTCAGAATTAGCCATGGATGTAATATATTAGCCAGCCTAAAAAACGTTTCATTACACTGTAAAATACATCAACCATGATATTATTTTAAAATACGACATAGTTAAATGTAATTTAAATTAATACATTTTTCAATACAATTCTGATGCTAATTTATTATTAGAAAAGGAGTTATTTGAAATCAGTAACAAAAATGTAACTTACGTCTTAATGCTATTGAATAATGGCGAAACAATAATACAGTTGCGTGAAACGAAACGCAATTTAACGTAATCTGTGCTACCTGCTGTTCTACTTCGCGGAAAGTGAAAGAAAATGTCAGTCTGAAATTGAACGTCGCTATGGATAGTAATTTATGATCATTCTTTGAATTTATAGTGCTCGTTTGTTATTACACGCGTGTAGTAAAATTACCCACGATGAGACACAAGTAGAATTATAAAGTGTATAAATTTCTAAGGTTATTCCATTGGCACGCGGCTCACTATCATTGCTTTCTTTTCGAAATCGCGAGGTGTTGCGGAATTTTACAAAGTGATTTTTTCAAATACGCTCAAGATAAAGTAATAATTCAAACATGGAATCTAATAAAGAATTTAAAATGGGAACGGAATGCTCGTCCAAAGTCGAAGAGCGTAAAGATTTTGAGATGGAAGCGAGAAAGGAAGCTATCTGGGTCTTCGGTTATGGTTCGTTGTGCTGGAATCCAGGGTTTGATTACAAACAATCTGTCACTGGATACGTGAGAGGATTTTCCAGGAGATTCTGGCAAGGCAATACGACACATCGTGGGACCGATTCTAAGGTAATAAATTAAATTATGGTACCTAGCATATAAAACGGACCTTAATTTGTTTGCTCACATTCTAATTACGAATTCGTATAAAGAATAAGCTTTGTTTTAGCATCAAAGAGGTTTAATAATGAAAAATAAATTAAACAGTCTTTGTTTTTTCAAAGGCCATTGAACCAAAAGAAGATTTATTATGTGTACTACGATAATTATGTGTACACAACTGTCTGATGCAATGAAGAACGCGACTTTCAATTCGAAAATTGAATGTAGGTGGGTAGGTAACATAACAATAATACTTTTCTATTTTTTTAACAATTGGTCTCAATGTAGGCTAGAGAGGTCTTACTTAAATCTTAATGGACTTAAACATCATAAAATACAGCAGGGTGTTTTTTAATCTAAAAAGGTGAGTACCTACATACCTAGGTATTAGTTCTTAGGTAGGAAGGTCTATATTTTATGTGATGTATTTTTTTTTATATGTTGGCATCACACAGCTTGTGTATTTTGCCAAATAAATCACTTTCACAAAGTCCTCAGTCCATAACAGTCATGTTTTAGTACAATTGTGGTTCTACTAAAACTTTTCACGGACTTCTTGAGACAACTTGAAAAGCCACGATACACATGATTCATTTCACTTCACTGGTGCACATGGATTGATCTTTATTGGATAAAATACCACCGATAATTTGCAATAAAACTCAAAATATACGAATTCATGAAAATAAAAATGAAAGTTCCACCAAAAAGTCCTTGTGATGTCTTATAATACCATTACCCTCATCAAATAAGGAGTTGTTTGGTTAAGTGATGCATGAAATTATTTCCTGAATTCAACACAATAAACTTCCTATAGCTAACAGCTTCTTCAGCTTAGATGCCTATAAAAAGTTAACAAATACTAACAACAATAAATACTTATTGCAAACTTGAAAGAATGATTGAGTCTTCCTTCTCTGAGCTTTAAGTTAGTTCTAGGTAACTATAGATAGTGATAATATTCAAAATTAGAAGGAGCTTAGCCATTAACACTGGAAACATAGTAAAAAAACATTAAAAACAAAAACAATTTTTTACAAAAGGATGATGTATTACCAAAAACAATGGGAACAATTAATGAGACTTGAAAAATTATTAAAACAGGATTAAAATCATTATTTTATGACTGTAATAAAACACAAATTCTACCTAATCCTACCTTGGAATTCTTCTTCCAAGATGAACAAAGCCAGGTTTCATTTAAAGAAATCATACTAAAATAACAGCCAGATTGACATTCATATTTATATTAAGTAAACCCGTTAAAAACCTTCTAACTACTTACTTAGTTACTATTAAAGATTGGTTAACTGCCATTTAAAGCTAAAAGGTCTAAATCGTCATGCCTAGCTTCCACCCTGGTTTCACCTGCATTTCAGTAATAATCAACGACCAAATGTGTTCCAAAAAATTTATAATATAGGTACATGATATTTGATGTTGTTTTAGGCACAGTAGAAGTTATCTTACTTCTACTGTGTTAAGGTCTGTCCTTCATTGATAACAATTTCTAGTAATTATTCGTCTGAAATTATGTAATGAATTCCCAATGAATATTGGGGCTGTTGACGTGACTCGGGAATCCCATGTATTTTTATCTGCATTTCAGTAATAATCAACGACCAAATGTGTTCCAAAAAATTTATAATATACTTGATATTTGATGTTGTTTTAGGCACAGTAGAAGTTATCTTACTTCTACTGTGTTAAGGTCTGTCCTTCATTGATAACAATTTCTAGTAATTATTCGTCTGAAATGATGTAATGAATTCCCAATGAATATTGGGGCTGTTGACGTGACTCGGGAATCCCATGTATTTTTAATACCTTTTATAGCACTGTGTGTGTTAAATCTGCACTTACACGCTTCTCGAGAGCTAAGTAGTCCATTGTTCCATGGTGAAGTATGCAATAATTGCGGGTTTATATCACACGTGCTCTAATATTTTACGATACTCGTGACTTAAATCCATTATTGCACGGTTAAGTTAGCAACTCTTAACTCACGCCATTGCAATAATAGACTATTTAAGTCACACGTATCGTAACATAGTAGGTATGCTTTGCTCGTGATTTTAACGTGGACTTAAAATACGAAAGATCCTTTGTTTACAATACCTACCATAGTCCATAAGTTACCTGCAGTTGAATAATTTTAAGCTTGCTTGCTAATTGATGTTTCTAAATTCTGTCTGACCTACCAATAACGAAAGTTCTTAATCCATAAAATTGCGCTTACCGTCCCCCTTTAACGCATCATCAATGCCAAATTACATTTGGAAATTAAGAAAAATGCAATTTTAGTAAATGCCTGTGCCGTGGTGATATTTTTGCTGCCAGACCAAATTATTTTCGATAGGGATATCTTTTTCTTCAGAGCTCTTTTACTCCTTTACGAGTTCACTTACGCGAACAATGATGAGGAAAGAAGAGGAATCATTTATAAAAACAAAGCGTTCATTGAACAGTATAATATATAATCCAAGATAAATATTATTTTTTTAAGTTTTGCCCTCGACTGCAGGAGTAATGACGAGGCCGAGTTTTTGAGGTCATGAACACATCCACAAGTTTGTCCTCAACAACAAATATCGACTCGTATAATGAACCCAACCTAAATATATTTGAAATTCGTTTATGAAAGGCAAGTCCTTGGGAGACCTTCATTCTTTATTCTTAGACAAATAATTGCAAAAACATTATTCAGTCCTTTATCCCATGTTATTGATTTTGGTAATGTTAACCCCAAGATCGTGTTACTGACTCACTGACATTGGCCGGCACTTTGGCATAAATTCAAGGTGCTGCACTTTCTCGCGACGCAACTTGACGCAAGTGATGAATCAGACGTGCACAATGCGATTTAGCTTACAAAGGTATAAAGAAGAAGGAACAGTAGGGAGAGAAAGGGAATCGAAAAAAGAAGAGGGAATAATATCCATGATAAAAGAACATGGATTGACTGATTTGATATTGAGAGATCTACCAACACAGCCTAAACCACTGGTCATAGAATCTTGAAATTTGGAGGGTAATATTCTTGTACTATTATTTATTCTGTGGTGTAGGTATAAATTATAGTGGATTGCGAAACTTGTTGCACTCTAAAGGGAACTATCATCCCAAAGAACCGTACTTCCGTGTTGTCTGTCCGATTTTTTAAATCATCTCATTGTGTAGTTCTATAATGGATGGCGAATTATGAATCCACTTCATTCACAATCACTTATAGCCGTATATTTAGCCGTACGACACGTATCCAGGATACGTGTCCTACAGCTTTATGCTTTGCCAAGGAAAATCTTCAGATGAGTTGGAGCTTTTTCTGATGTCTTTGGACATTGATCCAAAGACATCAGAAAAAGCTCCAACTGCGAATCACTATTGAGTGATTCGCATTAAAATACCATTCAGCATTGTTTCGTAACCATTCTTATGAATAAATATAAACAGTGATTGTGATTATCAGCAATTAGTTGTGCTGATATTTCCAGTAAGACCTGATGCGTTAAAATTGGTCAATTTTATTTCATTCTGAAGTTGATTATTGGGTTACAAATTCTTCACCGGCTATACTTATTAAACTCTGCAAATCTTGCAGCAAATAACTTCCCCGAAATATTAAACTGAATGTCCTTCTTTGACTAAACGCTCAATAGTAATTAATATAAACATTGAACTATCTAGTTTCATTTATAATTCAGTGGAATTCGTTAAGTACATAATTAAGTCTATTAGTAGTCAATATGAGTCGCAGAATATCTATAGAATCAGTTTTATTAGAACGAGCAAGTTTAGAAACAACTAAATGCGCGTCGGTGTAGAATCACGCGTCGCCCATGTGACTCGGATTTGCGTGAAAAAACGCTAATCTAAAAGTGTAAATGGAGTGTTCAGTTGTATTTATTGTATAGTTTTGTTCGAGATTAGAAACTATTAAAGTAAACATATTCAAATAAGCATTTTGTAAAGACCACCAAACTGTTTTGCTTCCATTATGTTCTGAGGATTTCTTGTTCGATGTAGATCGTATAATGTTAGGTACAAATATTCCTTTTATGTCAATGAAATTTTCTCGGGTGTTAGTTGTTGTATAGTTTAAGGGGATTTACAAGTTGAAACATGTTATGCACTCGTAGCTACTGCTCTAAATGAAACCACATTAAAACAACAATAGGCCTCAAATTACTCAGCCGCTATCATTTATGCATAAAAAGGTTTAAAGTGACGCATAGCAATAAATAGTATGTTAAGAAAATATTATGATGAAAATAATGTAAACACATCGACGTCAAAACAAAATGCGTACATTAGTAGAAAAAAACTCAATTTTTATTACGTGGTATGGAATAGCGCACATGAATTTCCTCAAATGTGCTATTGAGATTACGGGGTAATAAAACATGAACGATAATATTATTATGTTAATTGGCCAATGGAGGCCAATGGTCTCTTTATCATAAAGTAATATGTTGTTTAAAGCAAGTAAATTACATACATACACATTATATTAATTTGCACTAGATGACTAGAACAAACTAAATTAATAAATCATGATACTTCTCTCTTTAGTGATCTAAAATCATCTCAAACTAACTAGTTTTAATATACTTATTATCTTCATTCTTGAGACTAATTACCTCAGATTGATAAGTATGCATAACGATACAAATAATCATAATATTTAAAGATAATGCACCAAGAAGATTTGTCCTACAATCATGTGTGAGCGACCTCATATAAAACCAAAGTGGATCAAAGTGATATTATCTAATACTAAACAGAATTTGTTTTGTTTCAGCCCGGACGAGTCGCGACTCTAATAGAAGATAAGGAAGTGAGTATTTGGGACAACCATTTTTAGGACAAATCTATGTTTATATGAACCAAGCTCAAGCTCGTCGAATAGAATTACCTCCCTACACCTGATGATATACAGAATCTATAGGATTATAAATTGATTCATATTTAACATGATGATGAAAGAAACTCTTTTAAATGGCTTATTAGTAGTCCAGACTTTACTTCCCATCTCTTGGTGTATTGTGATGAAAATGTCTACAATCTAATATACCAGCTCGCTCAGCCAGAAGCAGTAACAAACCCTAACAGTAGTATATTAGGTTCTGTTTTATTTGGATCGACACGAAGTTTTGTCATAGTGTTGGCATTATTATTTGTATTAAAACATAATTCTGCTGTATTATTATATTCAATGATGACCTTTAGTATCAACATACGTGTTTCTTCAAACCTTAAACACGAGATGATATTTATTTTTATTGATAAGGTCGTTGCTAACTTATGATTGGATAAACTCGATCTGTTTGATACACAGTTGAGGACTAATAATATAGGTATTAGGTATGAATTGTTTTCGCTATCCTAGAAAACACCAAGTGAGGAAAGGTCAGCTCGTAAAAAAATGTGTCTGCATAAGCCAAAATACCAAATTCATATTTTTTTGAAGTAGATTCTTTATCGATTTGACCTGCCGTTTAAGTAGATTAATCATTTCCTCATTTTTATCATGGCTGACTTCCATTATTTCACTATCGATTATTTATGAGGTTGATTGATCAATCGACTGCCGCCAATTTGCCATGCCAACGGCGTTTCTTATTCAATTAACAAACGGATACATTCTTTGCCGTTAATTCCTGCAGTTTGATTGACAATCTTGTTTGAATCGAACGGGAATCGATTGTTAGACCGGATGTCATATTGTTCCACGAATAACTGCAGTTAATATAGTTGCGCAATGGCTAATTTGTCACAGTAAGCGCCTTTGCACATTATCAGACACGACCGTTCGACAAGACAAATTTCTTGTCTGGTTCATCGTACACATTCATGCAAGATATCTTATCCGTTGTCTGTAACCATATTTCACGGACGGACAATACACGCGTACCAAATGGACAGACGACAGAGTTTACAGTGATTGACTTGTACCATAGACATAGAAAACGGCTGTAGTTGTAGGCATTATTGGATACATCCATTAAATATGACAAGAATCAATGAGACTATAGAGCTTAAATGTTCAATATATTCATTTTTATTTTACTCATGTAACATTACATGTTTGATAAAAGTTTAATTAACGTAAAAAATAAAAATTACTATTCATTTTATTCAAACAACATTAATCCACTTCTTAACTTTACAATAACTGGGTTACATGAAAAATTAAACAGTAATAAAAATAAAAGTTATTGTATTAAAATTAAAATTGAGCTGATTTAAATAAAATAAATAAATTAACATTCTAAACATGAAATAAAAGCGTGGACACTATAGTTGTTTTGGCTGACGCAGCCACGACGAATGTGCACGCGCGAACTAGTTTCCATATATGAGTAGATGTCGTGTCTAAGCAAGACGTCTTGCGTAGGCGCGACGTCGAATATACAGCCGACGACGACGCGTGTCTGATCAGACATAAGAAAAAATTTCTTGTAATGTGCACGGTCTCATATAAGAACCAGTGCGACTGAATGTCTTATAAGACATGTCTGATCAGACACAAGAAATTTTCTTATAATGTGCAAAGGCGCTAATAGTATTGTTCTGAAATTCTGTAGATTTTTTACTTTGTTTTGATTTCCTAATACGACTTTCAAAGGTTTATAAAGACATTTAATATTTTGACGTTACCTTTCTATATTCCTAATTCATAAACGTTCTGGAAACTAATTCCTTAAGACGCCAATTGACACTGACAGAAGCGTGGGAATAACATATTGTTGTGGTTACATGAGATGATATTGTCTTGACGTTATTCGCTTCAGTAATTATGTCTCATACCGTGTGCTGGTTAGGTTGAGATCATTTTCTTCTACGAGTACATTGGAAAATTACTCTGTAAACTTAATCGGTGTCAAAAAACCCTCTCTTTGGTTTTTATTCATAATATGATTAACACCATTTTATTTATTTATCATATGCGTTTCATTATTTATTGTTGAGTCAGCTGAGTTTTTCTTGTCATGACTTCTTATGGAAATCTTGAAACCTTAATTCCGTTTACTCTTCATATAAAAACATTTTATTTCCCATACACAGTCAGCTGTTTTTATGTCATCGTCATAAATATGTATCGTTGAGTTAACTGGATTTTCCATCTCCAGGAAACTTTCAAGTCTTAATTATTTTGTTTATCCCTATATACCGTCATAATATTACCAGAACATCACAAGTTTTTGACGCCATTCTTGAGGATACATTCTCTATTTCGTATCCTTATTAATCATTTTATTTCCCATACACTAGCTTACCTCATATGAATGGATCCTGCCTGAGTCAGTTGGACTTTTCATCCCATGACTTTGATCTCGAGGAAAATTTCAAATCTTCATTCTGCTATAAGTTTCCATATTACCGTCATAATATTTCCAGTAAAACAAGGCCAATTGCCAATCTAAAACAAAGTTCCGTCGACATAGCGGGAATCGGCGATGAGAGAATAGATCTCAGGAAAACTTTATTCAAAACATATTTCTACAATGAATTGGAAATCCAGTCATTGAATAATTATTTATTATTGACATCTATACTTTCATCGCCTATACCCGTTATGTTGACGGAACTATGTTTTAGGTTATCTGCTTTGGATATATAGTCTCTCAACATCCTTACTAATTAGGGTGTCTCATAAAATAGAATTACACTTCTTATTCTAATTATTATAAAATTCATATTATAATACCTACAGTCGGCAATAACGAATACCTGAGTATTAATATCAGCAAAATTTGTATTAATTCATGAAACATTTGAAATCCGAGACGACATAGCATAATTTATTAAGTAGGTATGAATTCGCTTTTCACCAATAGTTCCTGGTATAAGCATGTGAATCCGCCTACCTTAAACAAATCAGTCTATATTTAGCCCAATGTTAGAAAATGTGGTACGCGTGTAGATTTTTGTCACAAGGTCAAAGCGGCATCGCAAATTTTATTATTGAAGCGATTCACAAAACGAAATCAGATATCAAAGCAGCTTTATGTTTTGTTAAAACTGTCTATAATCTCAAACCCTTGATTGCAAAGACCCTGTAGCCCTCAGAAATATTGAATTAAGGTTTGATGCTAAGGATCATAAATTTATTCTACTTATGATTATAAATACCAATGATAAATAGGCACAAAGGCATATTTTTGTCTAATAAAACAATCTCTCACCTGAAGCTCTATAATATTAGACATTCTCGTTGTGAATTAGTAGTAGATTTTGTTAAAGACCTATTTAATTAGTTATCAATAAATTAACATGCAGATTCCAAACAAACTTACATAATAATTATGAAGTAAAAGTTTGAATACAACTGCTGTCCAAAAATTATAACACACATGGCAGATAAGTAAGCGATAACAGTAAAGAAACAGACAGTTATCGTCAGAAGGTTATTGTAGCTTGCGATTCATTGCGATTATCTAGGTCAGAGTTCCTGGGACCATATTGAATTAATTCTCTCTAAATATCCTGTATATTCGCACTGGCTTTGAACAATATTGATAGAATATGCATTTTCCTTAAACTGTCCTTTTAAATTAATGTATCAGAATACAAAAAATCCTTGGTTGTTCTTTGACTGTCAATTCGATCAACTTATATCTGATTATTTCCCAACTTTGAAGCTACATCTGACTGATTTCAAGCTTGTATAAGACACTTATTTTCGTTTCCATAACAGTTCTACATGGGAGATACTATACTGTCATTGTTTATTCTGTTTCTTTCGCCAATATCGTGTCGGCTGGCCCTGGCCTTAAAATCTAAAGATGTCCATTCTGTACTGAGAATTCAGGCCGCAATTATAAAGAAATCCCCTACATTGTTAAAAGAGACGATAATGATGAAATACAAAAACATCTAAAATCGCCAACAAAACTTAGGTATAGAAAATAATAACATAAACGATAATAATGTAAGACATTTCCAATAGGTCTCATGTATATTTGAATTTAATTATCGGACACGTGTTATGCTGCTGGCTAGTATAGTAACACGTGTTGTTTATGTAGATTTATATTGGATTCACTGTGCTCTGCATTTCTTTGTTTACAATATTCACGCAGTTCATTGTCATTGATATCTACGCGAATGCTTAGGATTGTGTTTTTATATTCAAGAGCAATGACTTTGATTGCATTAACTATTTCTACTTTATTGTATTCCAGGCAATGTGATTTCTATTTTATTGTTTTTAAATAGGAGCTTGACGATTATTTGTTTTCAAGATAGTTGACATTTTAAAGTCTGTTATTCAATTTATGAGGCTGATTTGCATTTTTCTTTTAAAAAAAGTTTTTGCTCAGTTCGGTATTGCATTGAAATTTTCTTTTTATGTTTCGTGCCTGAATTAACGTTCTGATTTCGTGCCGTTCAAATTCACTTTTGCTTTTATAATATTATTTCCCATTTGCATTGTATTCTCATACCAAGATTCATCATCAGAATCAGTTAGCCGAGAAAACATAGTAACGTCGGTACGGGAAAAACTAATAAGTTTAGGAATTAACGGTGACCATAAGCATATATCTTGATGATTCCCTCGTGTGAAACCATCTTCGTAAGCTTCGCCATATCAAATCAATGCTGTACTGTAAGTGAAGCGATACTATTATCAGTTACTCCCGACGTGGCGAAATTGCATCCGCCGATTTGCGAATTGGCAGTGATCGCCTGTTAACGTGAGTTGACTCACGTGACCATCCTTTATACTGTCGTTATTGATTGATACACAAGATCTTCTCAGAATTTTACTTTTGAAGATTTTACGATTGAAGTAAACATCTTGGGAAAGCCTGGCCTGGGTTGCCTATCATTTAGTATTTTAGCAATCTGAATGGGTTTTTGCTGGTTACTTGGCCCCGTTTATTTTTCAGAGATCTGAATATCTGACTGCATTACGCTTATGACACATTTTTCTTCAAAAATTTACTATTTTTGTCTTCATATCAATCCTATTGATTCTCACGGGTCTTCAACTCTTCAGAATCAATAAAACCTTCATAATTTCCTGTTTTCTCTCCAACATGGGATTTTGGTTCCACAACTTACGTCATTCTGTTATGACAACCTGTTTGTATCACTATCTACGTAACTTCGCCGCTTCGGGACGTCATTCCAATAAGATGCTCTATTTTCCTCATAACAATCGGTATGTACATACCCAGATCATTAACTCCCTTGTTTATCTTTAACCGTGGACCCACTTCCACAGTTATGTGAAAGTTTATTATAGTTATTATCAATAGAACAAACCGCTGTTATAGTTACGGTTCACAGTTCAATTGTTTAACAATTAGAATTATTCTTGTTTTATCGTGAGTCATTAAGAATTGTTTGTTAACTTGGAGTTAATAGCAGCAGATGTATCCTGAGTATTATGGTAATGATATTTGTGATGACTATTCCAATGATTTTTATAGATGTGGAGCAATGAGGTTCTATCATATAGTTTTTTTGGTCTTTTTAGTTTTGCTTTAAAATTTGAATTATTTAAAAATTGCCAATACAGTACCAAAAAATACCTATTTGATTCTAGCTGATTCTCAGTTGGAGGTCGACTTTCGAACAAAATTACTTTGACGGTGATGATTTGAAGCTTATTGTCCTGATTAGGTACGTAACGTACATCGCTTAGTAACATAAACATCACCTCTCGAAAATAATTATCTAATAGACAGATTATGATTACGGAATATTTTGTTTGTTTTTATAAAAATATACCAGACGAGACACTCACTGTTATCAATTCAAGTGGCATCGTATAATCTGTAGTATTATCATTATTTATATTGGTGTTCATTGTAAAAAGCGTTTTAAGCTAATGATAAGCAAATAAGCATGTATCATAAATAATGACAATGATTATATCAAGCTCTTGAAAGGGTCGGCATCATTAAAAAAGTTCTGCCCTAATTTCTAATTTTAATATTGCCCTCAATCTTGAGTGAAATTGAGACCTTGGGCCAAAATAAATCTTGAAGCAAGTTCTTTCCTCCTTTGTTGTCTGAAATAATTTCAGATAGGTATTTCACTTCAGAATAATACTCATTTCAGTACCAAATTTTAAGTGTTTTAAGGAATTTTTGTCTGAAAGCAATGCATGAATGAATTTTAAGGCGATGATAGATCAGTGGTAGTGACGTCGGATACCGAGACGAAGTCCCGGGTTCGAATCCTACAATGGGCTGGAGCTTTCGGTGAAGGAAAACATCGTGAGGAAACCATAGCACGGTGGTAGGGTACTTTGTGGTACCCGCCTGGCTGGCTACTACCCTCTTATTGAAAATTCTATCGCCAAGCACCTATCGGTGTGTTCCGACAGCTGCACTTGAGAGCTAGTTCCTTCTAGGCTTTGTGTGCTTACCACCTTCGGCCGCATCATCACTTACCATGCTGAGATTGCGGTCAAACACAGGCCTATAAACAGTAAAAAAAAAAAAAAAAAACGGACAAATATAGGTATCCATATAAATGCTGCGCGTCCATGACACATATTAAGGTCGCGATGATACCAGAGCCGAGCTTAAGAGCATATAAGCTACCCGGCCGCGCTCGAGTTTAGGTATTTGCCAGCGCCAAGCCGAGTCAACGCGGGGCCAACATTGGTGCGGCTCCTCCGCCAACATACTGCGCGCGTTATTATTTTGATACTTCAGTATGGCTTCATGTCGATGTAAAACTATAATATTATAAACAAGGTATCTGGTAGGTTGAATTAGGTTATAAGTATGTAGTTATATAGTACAATGTACTGAATATTTTTTTTTTACACTAGTAAACAATGTAGTTCAGGTACCTATATACCTAATTTATCTAATTAAACTTTTATTTGGTTTTCTTAAAATAATTCAATATTATTAATATTGAATTATTAATTTTATTTATAATAGCGACCCGCCCCGGCTCCCCTATGGGTATGAATAATAGTTTAAGTCCTATTCTCAGACCTACTGAATATAAACACACAAAATTTAATAAGAATTGTATGAAATGCAGTAATTAGGGTTCCGTAGCCAAATGGCAAAAAATGGAACCCTTATGGATTCGTCATGTATGTCTGTCTGGCTGTCCGTACGTATGTCACAATCACTTTTTTCCGAATATATAAGAACAATACTGTTGAAAATTGGTAAGTAGATGTATTCTGTGAACCGCATTAAGATTTTCACACAAAAATAGACAAAAGACAATTAATTTTGGGGGTTCCCCATACTAAGAACTGAAATTCAAAAAAAATTTTTTCATCACACCCATACTTGTGGGGTCTCTATGGATAGGTCTTCAAAAATGATCAAACTTCCACCAAAAAATTGGTTTGAACGAGATCTAGTAAGTAGTTTCTTTTTAATACGTTATAATACGTATCAGGTCAGGAGTTACGAGATCAGGTATCAGTCAGGGTAGTAATCTTGGCCCTTTGGAATTTTTGATTTTTATAAATGACCTTCCATCGTTTGTTCCTCAATGCCTTGTACTTCTGTTTGCAGACGATGTCAAACTTGTAGCATCAATTGAGTCGGAGCAAGACTGTATGCGACTTCAAGAATGTATAGACATTGTATATCGGTGGAGCATTCAGAATAGACTTGACCTCAACGTAGGGAAGTGCGCAGTCATGACCTTTTCTCGATCCCGTGACTGTATTGAACATCAATACATGCTTGCAGGATCAGAACTGAAGCGATTAACAGAATCAGTAAAAGATTTAGGAGTTACGTTCACCGCTGATCTAAATTTTCGGTGTCATATTAAAGAGACTTGTGCAAAAGCAAGAAAAAATCTAGGATGGGTTCTGAGACAAGCGCGTGATTTCAAAAACCCAAGCACAATGTCTCTGCTATATAATTCCTTTGTGCGTAGTAGGTTAGAGTTTAACGCAATTATCTGGAGCCCAGCGGAGAGTAAGTATACTCTTATGCTGGAAAAAGTACAAAGATTGTTCTTAAGACATCTTTATAAAAAGACCTTGGGCTACTTTCCCTACCTATATCCTTCTAAGTTTATATTGGGTATGACAGGCTACAACACCTTGGAATTGAGGCGTAATGTAGCACTTATATTATATGTATGTGATCTGATGCAAGGTAAAACGCATTTGCCAGCGTTGTTGGCGGAGGTGTCATTATATGTACCAAAAAGAGGTGCTAACGTTAGGATTCACCGAATTTTTGCATTACCCTCTGCCAGGACCAATTTAATGCGGAATCGCCCTTTTTCGTGTGCTTTGAGAATGCTTAACTGTATGGTCAGGGAAAATATGGGGCTGGATATATTTCACTCATCGGTGGCTGAAATTCGCAGAAGTGCCGTGAGATATTTAGAGCAGTCATAGAATTTTTTTTTGATCATTCTGTACGCTTTGGCCACAAACTGTTATGTACATTATGAAGATGAATAAATAAATAAATAAAATAAATAATAAATAAATAAATAAATACGTAAACCGCAATTTACCTTTCATTCAATATTTTTGGCGTTTTTTTTTTCATAGCAGAGTTAGTTAATATTACACGGAACCCTCCGTGTGCGAGTCCGACTCGCACTTGGCCGGTTTCTTTTTTTTTTTGCGATTTCCAAGTTGGTCCAATCGTAAAAGTTGATCGTATACATGATTACTTTACATGGTTTCATTTATTGTCGTATCCATCCTGTATAAAAGTCTCCTGTCACGGAGTTTGTAATAAAACTCCTCAGAAACGGCTTGACCGATTCTTATCAAATTTTGTCTCATTGATATACAGGTCGTTGTTTTGGTCAGCGACGAGCGACTCAGGGTCGATAATACAAATGATACTGGTGCTAAAAAAAATATAAAAAAGATACTTTATTTTTTTTAAATAATAAAAATAACTTAATTAAAATTTTGCAAATCATGTAATAAGCTAAAGTGTAGACATAATACTCAACGGGAGTACGAGGGAGTAAAGGGGTGGGGCGATGGCGGCTTGCGCCTAGCTCTAGTCTGTGCACGTGCCTAGTAACCATACTTTGCAATAATTTTATTTCAAATAGAATAAGGTATTTCTTAACATATTTACAGTATTTAATGGAATTAAGTCAATTTTTGGGGAATATATATTTTGTACTACCGCTCCTTGGTCGCTTGTCGCCGACCAAAACAACACCCTGTATAAGAGACCTTTGGACCATATAAAATGAATCTTTGCTCAAATTTGAAAAAAAGTGTCCGCCATTTTGAACTATTTTGTTACTGGTCTGATTGCTCTCAAAATTGATATTTGAGAGACTCTTGGACCATATAACATGAATCTTTGCTCAAAATTGAAAAAAAGTGTCCGCCATTTTGAACTATTTTGTTAGAGGTCCGATTGCTATCAAAATTGATGTTTGAGAGATTCTTGTACCATATAACATGAATCTTTGCTCAAAATATAGAAAATTGTCCGCTATTTTGAACTATTTTGTTACTGGTCTGATTGCTCTCAAAATTGACATTTGAGAGACTCTTGGACCATATGACATGAATCTTTGCTCAAAACTGAAAAAAGTGTCCGCCATTTTGAACCATTTAGTTACTGGTCCGATTGCTCTCAAAAGTGTTATTTGAGGTTCGCTTGGACCATATAACATGAATCTTTGCTCAAATTTGAAAAAAAGTGTCCGCCCTTTTGAACTATTTTGTTACTGGTCTGATTGCTCTCAAAATTGATATTTGAGAGACTCTTGGACCATATAACATGAATCTTTGCTCAAAATGGAAAAAAAGTGTCCGCCATTTTGAACTATTTTGTTAGAGGTCCGATAGCTATCAAAATTGATGTTTGAGAGACTCTTGAACCATATAACATGAATCTTTGCTCAAAATTTAGAAAAGTGTCCGCTATTTTGAACTATTTTGTTACTGGTCTGATTGCTCTCAAAATTGAAATTTGAGAGACTCTTGTACCATATAACATGAATCTTTGCTCAAAATTGAAAAAAGTGTCCGCCATTTTGAACCATTTTTTTACTGGTCTGATTTCTCTCAAAATTGACATTTGAGAGACTCTTGAAGCTAAAAAAGACAGGTTGAATACTCTTATCATCTGAAATGTGTGTAAATCATCAATTTTGACTCAATCTAGCACAAAAATATAAGGTCCCAAATTTCTCCAAAGATCCGTTCCCAAAAATTTGCAACAGTCTTAATTTTTCCCCAAAATTGCGAAAAAATCTCCAATCTGGCGACCCTTATCATTATTAGCGAAACTAGGGTTTCCAGCCTCGGTTCAATCGATCGTTTTTTTAATGCAATATTCGATCTTTCAAATCGATTTTGGAAATACGGATCGATCTTAAGATCACCACGAAATTAAAAGATCGGAAATCGATTTAATCGAGACCATCTATTCCAATTCAATTTTATGAATCGATATTTTTTGCAGGATTATATTAAATATTAAAGTTTTTTTTGCTGTATGTATTCCATTTAATTTCTTTTTCAAATATTTTTTGCTGCTAATTAACTTAGAAATATATTTTATGCCATAATATAATATAAATAACGATTTTCTAAGGATCGATCTTTTAATTCTTTTATATAATTTTTTTAATCGATATCAGACAGTTCGGTTTGAATCTATCGATATCAAAGTACGGTAACCCTATGCAATACCAGCCAAACAAACCATAAACAAAACAATACAATTAAATTGCGAAGTTATATTTGAGTTGCTCTAAGTTGATAAACTGTAGTTTTTTTAATTTGGATGGGTTACAATTGTCACAACAGAGTAGGTATGGTTACTTTTGGTCTATAAATCGCGAATGTCAAATGTCAGTGTGCTACGCATAGAAATACGTGATTTATGCTTTCGTCGTATTATCCTAAAGAAGTGTGCGTGAATTTGATACACAAACTCGCGAGTGCATGCGCGGCAATGTTTGAAATTTCGTATTGAATGTTAGGTTAGAAATTTTATTTAAACTTTTAAAATGATTATATAGTTTAATTGAATCAAAATATTATTTTATTGAATCTATCTCATGATCATGAGGTAAGCATTGCTTATTTGCCTATATGGAATGCACGCCACTGCTGGTCTGATTGCTCTCAAAATTGATATTTGAGAGACTCTTGGACCATATAACATGAATCTTTGCTCAAAATTGAAAAGAGTGTCCGCCATTTTAAACTATTTTGTTAGAGGTCCGATTGCTATCAAAATTGATATTTGAGAGACTCTTGGACCATATAACATGAGTCTTTGCTCAAAATTGAAAAAAAGTGTCCGCCATTTTGAACTATTTTGTTAGAGGTCCGATTGCTATCAAAATTGATGTTTGAGAGATTCTTGTACCATATAACATGAATCTTTGCTCAAAATATAGAAAATTGTCTTCTATTTTGAACTATTTTGTTACTGGTCTGATTGCTCTCAAAATTGACCATATGACATGAATCTTTGCTCAGAATTGAAAAGAGTGTCCGCCATTTTGAACTATTTTGTTAGAGGTCCGATTGCTATCAAAATTGATATTTGAGAGACTCTTGGACCCTATAAAATGAATCTTTGCTCAATATTGAAAAAAGTGTCCGCCATTTTAAACTATTTTGTTACTGGTCTGATTTCTGTCAAAATTGAGATTTGAGAGGCCTTGGGATTACAAAATATGAATATTCTCTAAAAATCCAAATTGTGTCCAACATTTTGAACTATTTTGTTAGAGGTCCGATTGCTATCAAAATTGATATTTGAGAGACTTGTACCATATAACATGAATGTTTGCAAAAAATTGAAAAAAGTGTCTGCCATTTTGAACTATTTTATTAATGGTCTGATTGCTCTCAAAATTGATGTTTGAGAGACTCTTGGACCATATAATATGAATCATTGCTCATAATTTAAAAAAAGTGTCCCTCAAATATCAATTTTGATAGCAATCAGACCAGTAACAAAATAGTTCAAAATGGCGGACACTTTTTTTTTAATTTGAGCAAAGATTCATACAAGACAATTACAAGAGTCTCTCAAATATCAATTTTGATAGCAATCGGACCTCTAACAAAATAGTTCAAAATGGCGGACACTTTTTTGAAATTTGAGCAAAGATTCATGTTATATGTTCCAAGCGTCCCTCAAATACCAATTTTGATAGCAATCGGACCAGTAACGAAATAGTTCAAAATGGCGGACACTTTTTTCAATATTGAGCAAAGATTCATGTTATAAGGTCCAAGAGTCTCTCAGATATCTATTTTGAGAGCAATCAGACCAGTAACAAAGTAGTTCAAAATGGCGGACACTTTTTTCAATTTTGAGCAATGATTCATGTTATATGTTCCAAGCGTCCCTCAAATATCAATTTTGATAGCAATCAGACCTGTAACAAAATAGTTCAAAATGGCGGATTTTTTTTTCAAATTTGAGCAAAGATTCATGTTATATGGTCAAAGAGTCTCTCAAATATCAATTTTGAGAGCAATCAGACCAGTAACAAAATAGTTCAAAATGGCGGACACTTTTCTTCAAATTTGAGCAAATATTCATGTTATATGGTCCAAGAGTCTCTCAAATATCAAGTTTGAGAGCAATCAGACCAGTAACAAAATAGTTCAAAATGGCGGACACTTTTTCAATTTTGAGCAAAGATTCATGTTATATGGTCAGAGTCTCTCAAATATCAATTTTGAGAGCTATCAGACCAGTAACAAAGTAGTTCAAAATGGCGGACACTTTTTTCAATATTGAGCAAAGGTTCATTTTATAGGGTCCAAGAGTCTCTCAAACATCAATTTTGAGAGCAATCAGATCAGTAACAACATAGTTCAAAATGGCGGACACTATTTTCAATTTTGAGCAAAGATTCATTTTATATGGTCCAAGACTCTCTCAAAAATCAATTTTGAGAGTAATCGGACCATTAAATAAATAGTTCAAAATGGCGGACACTTTTTTTCCATTTTGAGTAAACATTCATGTTATAAGGTCCAAGAGTCTCTCAAATATCAATTTTGATAGCAATCGGACCAGTAACGAAATAGTTCAAAATGGCGGACACTTTTTTCCATTTTGAGTAAAGATTCATGTTATAAGGTCCAAGAGTCTCTCAGATATCAATTTTGATAGCAATCGGACCTGTAACAAAATAGTTCAAAATGGCGGACACTTTTTTCAGATTTTGAGCAAAGATTCATGTTATATGTCCCAAGGGTTTCTCAAATATCAATTTTGATAGCAATCGGACCAGTAACGAAATAGTTCAAAATGGCGGACACTTTTTTCAATTTTGAGCAATGATTCATGTTATATGGTCCAAGAGTCTCTCAAATATCAATTTTGAGGGCAATCAGACCTGTAAAAAAATAGTTCAAAATGGCGGACACTTTTTTCAATTTTGAGCAATGATTCATGTTATATGGTCCAAGAGTCTCTCAAATATCAATTTTGAGGGCAATCAGACCTGTAACAAAATAGTTCAAAATGGCGGACACTTTTTTCAAATTTGAGCAACGATTCATTTTATATGGTCCAAGAGTCTCTCAAAAATCAAAAAATCAATTTTGATAGCAATCGGACCTCTAACAAAATAGTTCAAAATGGCGGACACTTTTTTGAAATTTGAGCAAAGTTTCATGTTATATGTTCCAAGCGTCCCTCAAATATCAATTTTGATAGCAATCGGACCAGTAACAAAATAGTTCAAAATGGCGGAATTTTTTTTCAAATTTGAGCAAAGATTCATGTTATATGGTCAAAGAGTCTCTCAAATATCAATTTTGAGAGCAATCAGACCAGTAACAAAATAGTTCAAAATGGCGGACACTTTTCTTCAAATTTGAGCAAATATTCATGTTATATGGTCCAAGAGTCTCTCAAATATCAAGTTTGAGAGCAATCAGACCAGTAACAAAATAGTTCAAAATGGCGGACACTTTTTCAATTTTGAGCAAAGATTCATGTTATATGGTCAAAGAGTCTCTCAAATATCAATTTTGAGAGCTATCAGACCAGTAACAAAGTAGTTCAAAATGGCGGACACTTTTTTCAATATTGAGCAAAGATTCATTTTATAGGGTCCAAGAGTCTCTCAAACATCAATTTTGAGAGCAATCAGATCAGTAACAACATAGTTCAAAATGGCGGACACTATTTTCAATTTTGAGCAAAGATTCATTTTATATGGTCCAAGAGTCTCTCAAAAATCAATTTTGAGAGTAATCGGACCATTAAATAAATAGTTCAAAATGGCGGACACTTTTTTTCCATTTTGAGTAAAGATTCATGTTATAAGGTCCAAGAGTCTCTCAAATATCAATTTTGATAGCAATCGGACCAGTAACGAAATAGTTCAAAATGGCGGACACTTTTTTTCCATTTTGAGCAAAGATTCATGTTATATGGTCCAAGAGTCTCTCAGATATCAATTTTGATAGCAATCGGACCTGTAACAAAATAGTTCAAAATGGCGGACACTTTTTTCAGATTTTGAGCAAAGATTCCTGTTATATGTCCCAAGGGTTTCTCAAATATCAATTTTGATAGCAATCGGACCAGTAACGAAATAGTTCAAAATGGCGGACACTTTTTTTCCATTTTGAGTAAAGATTCATGTTATATGTTCCAAGCGTCCCTCAAATATCAATTTTGATAGCAATCGGACCAGTAACAAAATAGTTCAAAATGGCGGATTTTTTTTTCAAATTTGAGCAAAGATTCATGTTATATGGTCAAAGAGTCTCTCAAATATCAAGTTTGAGAGCAATCAGACCAGTAACAAAGTAGTTCAAAATGGCGGACACTTTTTTCAATATTGAGCAAAGATTCATTTTATAGGGTCCAAGTCTCTCAAACATCAATTTTGAGAGCAATCAGATCAGTAACAACATAGTTCAAAATGGCGGACACTATTTTCAATTTTGAGCAAAGATTCATTTTATATGGTCCAAGAGTCTCTCAAAAATCAATTTTGAGAGTAATCGGACCATTAAATAAATAGTTCAAAATGGCGGACACTTTTTTTCCATTATGAGCAAAGATTCATGTTATAAGGTCCAAGAGTCTCTCAGATATCAATTTTGATAGCAATCGGACCTGTAACAAAATAGTTAAAAATGGCGGACACTTTTTTCAGATTTTGAGCAAAGATTCCTGTTATATGTCCCAAGGGTTTCTCAAATATCAATTTTGATAGCAATCGGACCAGTAACGAAATAGTTCAAAATGGCGGACACTTTTTTTCCATTTTGAGTAAAGATTCATGTTATATGTTCCAAGCGTCCCTCAAATATCAATTTTGATAGCAATCGGACCAGTAACAAAATAGTTCAAAATTGCGGAATTTTTTTTCAAATTTGAGCAAAGATTCATGTTATATGGTCAAAGAGTCTCTCAAATATCAATTTTGAGAGCAATCAGACCAGTAACAAAATAGTTCAAAATGGCGGACACTTTTTTCAAATTTGAGCAACGATTCATTTTATATGGTCCAAGAGTCTCTCAAAAATCAAAAAATCAATTTTGATAGCAATCGGACCTCTAACAAAATAGTTCAAAATGGCGGACACTTTTTTGAAATTTGAGCAAAGTTTCATGTTATATGTTCCAAGCGTCTCTCAAATATCAAGTTTGAGAGCAATCAGACCAGTAACAAAATAGTTCAAAATGGCGGACACTTTTTCAATTTTGAGCAAAGATTCATGTTATATGGTCAAAGAGTCTCTCAAATATCAATTTTGAGAGCTATCAGACCAGTAACAAAGTAGTTCAAAATGGCGGACACTTTTTTCAATATTGAGCAAAGATTCATTTTATAGGGTCCAAGAGTCTCTCAAACATCAATTTTGAGAGCAATCAGATCAGTAACAACATAGTTCAAAATGGCGGACACTATTTTCAATTTTGAGCAAAGATTCATTTTATATGGTCCAAGAGTCTCTCAAAAATCAATTTTGAGAGTAATCGGACCATTAAATAAATAGTTCAAAATGGCGGACACTTTTTTTCCATTTTGAGTAAAGATTCATGTTATAAGGTCCAAGAGTCTCTCAAATATCAATTTTGATAGCAATCGGACCAGTAACGAAATAGTTCAAAATGGCGGACACTTTTTTTCCATTTTGAGCAAAGATTCATGTTATATGGTCCAAGAGTCTCTCAGATATCAATTTTGATAGCAATCGGACCTGTAACAAAATAGTTCAAAATGGCGGACACTTTTTTCAGATTTTGAGCAAAGATTCCTGTTATATGTCCCAAGGGTTTCTCAAATATCAATTTTGATAGCAATCGGACCAGTAACGAAATAGTTCAAAATGGCGGACACTTTTTTTCCATTTTGAGTAAAGATTCATGTTATATGTTCCAAGCGTCCCTCAAATATCAATTTTGATAGCAATCGGACCAGTAACAAAATAGTTCAAAATGGCGGATTTTTTTTTCAAATTTGAGCAAAGATTCATGTTATATGGTCAAAGAGTCTCTCAAATATCAAGTTTGAGAGCAATCAGACAAAATCAAATCAAATCAAAAAGTCATTTATTCAGTTTAGGCCCCAGTAAGGCACTTATGAACGTTATGTACATACAGTTGAATTTACCACCGGTTCGGAATACACTTAAACTGAGAAGACTCCGGCAAGAAACTCAGCAAGGTTTTTTTTTTTTGTGGAAGATCTTTTAATATTACAGCTTTTTTCCAAATACTTATACAATATATACATTATTATTTTATGCTTATTCGTACAATTGTCACTTAGCCAGGGGGATGCAAGTGCAGAGAGAAGCTACTACAACCATATATTCTTGTCTTCCACGTAATGAGCCGCCTTATAGTAGGCTTTGTCAATTAACCTCTGCTTTATGAAATCTTTGAATTTATCATAAGACATTTTAGTTACTTCGAGTGGGATTTTATTATAGAATCGAACGCAATTTCCGAGAAAAGACTTATTAGCTCTAGATAACCTGAATCTAGGTGTCACAATTTTATCTTTATTTCTTGTATTGAAGTTATGGCGGCTACTATTAATTTCAAATAAATTTAAGTTTTTACGGACAAACATAATATTTTCATAAATGTACTGTGACGGTAACGTTAAAATTTTAAATTCCTTGAATCGACTTCGTAGTGATTCGCGAGGACCCAAACAATAGATTGCGCGAATTGCACTTTTCTGCAGAATAAATATAGTTTCAAAGTCTGCAGCTGAGCCCCACAGCAGAAGACTGTAGGACATTAAACTATGGAAATAAGCAAAGTAAACCAACCTGGCTGTAGCCACATCTGTTATTTGTCTAATTTTTCTAACTGCGAAGGCGGCGGAACTCAGTTTACTAGCTAATCTTTCTATATGAGGACCCCATTGTATTTTACTGTCTAATGTAACGCCGAGAAAAACTGCCTTATCCACTAGTGCAAGTCTTTTACCATCGACAAAGATATGAGTGTCACTCTTAACAACATTAGGGAGAGAAAACCTTATACATTTAGTTTTACAGGAATTAAGCATAAGATTATTGGCGGCAAACCATTTTGATACAGCTGATAATGTGTCATTGAGCTGCGTAAGGTCTGTATCTTTCCTATTGACTTTAAAAATTAGAGAAGTGTCATCAGCAAATAAAACTATATCCGACAATTCATTTACCATATAGGGCAGATCATTAATATATGCCAGAAACAAAAAAGGGCCTAAAATTGATCCTTGCGGTACGCCCGTTTTCACTAAAGACCCTGAGGACGTAGTACCGCTAATACCTACTTTTTGTTGGCGACCTGATAGATAAGATGATATAAGATCGAGTGCCACTCCACGAACTCCATAGTGTTGGAGTTTTAAAACTAGTGTGTAGTGATCTACGCAATCAAATGCCTTGGAGAGATCACAAAATACGCCAACCGCATCCTGTGAATTCTCCCAGGCTTCAAAAATATGCTTTAAAAGTTTAGCACCAGCGTCTGTCGTAGACCGGCCTTTTGTAAATCCAAACTGATGATCATGTAAAATCTGATTTTTGGTGAAATGAGTTAACAATTGATTTAGTATAACTTTCTCAAAGATTTTGCTTAACGCTGGAAGTATAGAGATGGGTCTATAATCAGAAGGATTATTTTTGCACCCAGATTTAAATATAGGAATGATCTTACTGTGTTTCATCAAATCGGGGAAAGAACCCTGAACAATACATTGATTAAAAATAGCTGCTAAAATAGGTGCTATACTAGTTATAACTGAGTGGATTACTTTAACTGATAAGCCCCATAAGTCTTCTGTATTTTTTATATTCAAAGACTTGAAAGCTCCTAATATTTCACTAGCATCAATAAACTTAAATAAAAAATTGGGAATATGTTTTGGGAAATTGTCTTTAAGGAGACACTCGGCTTTCTTAGGTGAAGATGCAAGATACTTAGTAGCTTCAGTAGGTATTGTTGAAAAAAAAGATTCGAAAGCACTCGCTACTTCAAATTTATCGGAGATAAACTTATCATTAATTTTAAGGTTAATTGTGTCTTCTTCCTTTTTATTTTTACCAGTCTCCGTGTTTATAATTTTCCACACCGTTTTAATTTTATTAGTCGAATCACTAACTTTTTTGGCAATGAAAATGGCTTTTGCTCTATTACAAACTAATTTAAATATTTTTGAATAATTCCTAACATATGTATGAAACTCTTCGTTAGTTGTGTTTGATTTTTTACGATAGAGTTCATACATGTTTTCTCTACTCAATCTTATTCCTTTAGTGGCCCAATCACAGAATTTTAGTTTATCAGTCAGTTTTCAATCAGACCAGTAACAAAGTAGTTCAAAATGGCGGACACTTTTTTCAATATTGAGCAAAGATTCATTTTATAGGGTCCAAGTCTCTCAAACATCAATTTTGAGAGCAATCAGATCAGTAACAACATAGTTCAAAATGGCGGACACTATTTTCAATTTTGAGCAAAGATTCATTTTATATGGTCCAAGAGTCTCTCAAAAATCAATTTTGAGAGTAATCGGACCATTAAATAAATAGTTCAAAATGGCGGACACTTTTTTTCCATTATGAGCAAAGATTCATGTTATAAGGTCCAAGAGTCTCTCAGATATCAATTTTGATAGCAATCGGACCTGTAACAAAATAGTTAAAAATGGCGGACACTTTTTTCAGATTTTGAGCAAAGATTCCTGTTATATGTCCCAAGGGTTTCTCAAATATCAATTTTGATAGCAATCGGACCAGTAACGAAATAGTTCAAAATGGCGGACACTTTTTTTCCATTTTGAGTAAAGATTCATGTTATATGTTCCAAGCGTCCCTCAAATATCAATTTTGATAGCAATCGGACCAGTAACAAAATAGTTCAAAATTGCGGAATTTTTTTTCAAATTTGAGCAAAGATTCATGTTATATGGTCAAAGAGTCTCTCAAATATCAATTTTGAGAGCAATCAGACCAGTAACAAAATAGTTCAAAATGGCGGACACTTTTCTTCAAATTTGAGCAAATATTCATGTTATATGGTCCAAGAGTCTCTCAAATATCAAGTTTGAGAGCAATCAGACCAGTAACAAAATAGTTCAAAATGGCGGACACTTTTTCAATTTTGAGCAAAGATTCATGTTATATGGTCAAAGAGTCTCTCAAATATCAATTTTGAGAGCTATCAGACCAGTAACAAAGTAGTTCAAAATGGCGGACACTTTTTTCAATATTGAGCAAAGATTCATTTTATAGGGTCCAAGTCTCTCAAACATAAATTTTGAGAGCAATCAGATCAGTAATAACATAGTTCAAAATGGCGGACACTATTTTCAATTTTGAGCAAAGATTCATTTTATATGGTCCAAGAGTCTCTCAAAAATCAATTTTGAGAGTAATCGGACCATTAAATAAATAGTTCAAAATGGCGGACACTTTTTTTCCATTTTGAGTAAAGATTCATGTTATAAGGTCCAAGAGTCTCTCAAATATCAATTTTGATAGCAATCGGACCAGTAACGAAATAGTTCAAAATGGCGGACACTTTTTTTCCATTTTGAGCAAAGATTCATGTTATAAGGTCCAAGAGTCTCTCAGATATCAATTTTGATAGCAATCGGACCTGTAACAAAATAGTTCAAAATGGCGGACACTTTTTTCAGATTTTGAGCAAAGATTCCTGTTATATGTCCCAAGGGTTTCTCAAATATCAATTTTGATAGCAATCGGACCAGTAACGAAATAGTTCAAAATGGCGGACACTTTTTTTCCATTTTGAGTAAAGATTCATGTTATAAGGTCCAAGAGTCTCTCAGATATCAATTTTGATAGCAATCGGACCTGTAACAAAATAGTTCAAAATGGCGGACACTTTTTTCAGATTTTGAGCAAAGATTCATGTTATATGTCCCAAGGGTTTCTCAAATATCAATTTTGATAGCAATCGGACCAGTAACGAAATAGTTCAAAATGGCGGACACTTTTTTCAATTTTGAGCAATGATTCATGTTATATGGTCCAAGAGTCTCTCAAATATCAATTTTGAGGGCAATCAGACCTGTAAAAAATAGTTCAAAATGGCGGACACTTTTTTCAATTTTGAGCAATGATTCATGTTATATGGTCCAAGAGTCTCTCAAATATCATCAATTTTGAGGGCAATCAGACCTGTAACAAAATAGTTCAAAATGGCGGACACTTTTTTCAAATTTGAGCAACGATTCATTTTATATGGTCCAAGAGTCTCTCAAAAATCAAAAAATCAATTTTGATAGCAATCGGACCTCTAACAAAATAGTTCAAAATGGCGGACACTTTTTTGAAATTTGAGCAAAGTTTCATGTTATATGTTCCAAGCGTCTCTCAAATATCAATTTTGAGAGCTATCAGACCAGTAACAAAGTAGTTCAAAATGGCGGACACTTTTTTCAATATTGAGCAAAGATTCATTTTATAGGGTCCAAGAGTCTCTCAAACATCAATTTTGAGAGCAATCAGATCAGTAACAACATAGTTCAAAATGGCGGACACTATTTTCAATTTTGAGCAAAGATTCATTTTATATGGTCCAAGAGTCTCTCAAAAATCAATTTTGAGAGTAATCGGACCATTAAATAAATAGTTCAAAATGGCGGACACTTTTTTTCCATTTTGAGTAAAGATTCATGTTATAAGGTCCAAGAGTCTCTCAAATATCAATTTTGATAGCAATCGGACCAGTAACGAAATAGTTCAAAATGGCGGACACTTTTTTTCCATTTTGAGCAAAGATTCATGTTATAAGGTCCAAGAGTCTCTCAGATATCAATTTTGATAGCAATCGGACCTGTAACAAAATAGTTCAAAATGGCGGACACTTTTTTCAGATTTTGAGCAAAGATTCCTGTTATATGTCCCAAGGGTTTCTCAAATATCAATTTTGATAGCAATCGGACCAGTAACGAAATAGTTCAAAATGGCGGACACTTTTTTTCCATTTTGAGCAAAGATTCATGTTATAAGGTCCAAGAGTCTCTCAGATATCAATTTTGATAGCAATCGGACCTGTAACAAAATAGTTCAAAATGGCGGACACTTTTTTCAGATTTTGAGCAAAGATTCCTGTTATATGTCCCAAGGGTTTCTCAAATATCAATTTTGATAGCAATCGGACCAGTAACGAAATAGTTCAAAATGGCGGACACTTTTTTTCCATTTTGAGTAAAGATTCATGTTATAAGGTCCAAGAGTCTCTCAGATATCAATTTTGATAGCAATCGGACCTGTAACAAAATAGTTCAAAATGGCGGACACTTTTTTCAGATTTTGAGCAAAGATTCATGTTATATGTCCCAAGGGTTTCTCAAATATCAATTTTGATAGCAATCGGACCAGTTACGAAATAGTTCAAAATGGCGGACACTTTTTTTCCATTTTGAGTAAAGATTCATGTTATAAGGTCCAAGAGTCTCTCAGATATCAATTTTGATAGCAATCGGACCTGTTACAAAATATTTCAAAATGGCGGACACTTTTTTCAATTTTGAGAAAATATTCATGTTATATGGGCCAAGGGTCTCTCAATTATCAATTTTGAGAGTAATCGGACCAGTAATTAAATAGTTCAAAATGGCGGACACTTTTTTCAATTTTGAGCAAAGATTCATGTTATATCGTCCAAGAGTCTCTCAAATATCAATTTTGAGAGCAATCGGACCAGTAACAAAATAATTCAAAATGGCGGACACTTTTTTTCCATTTTGAGCAAAGATTCATGTTATAAGGTCCAAGAGTCTCTCAGATATCAATTTTGATAGCAATCGGACCTGTAACAAAATAGTTCAAAATGGCGGACACTTTTTTCAGATTTTGAGCAAAGATTCATGTTATATGTTCCAAGGGTTTCTCAAATATCAATTTTGATAGCAATCGGACCAGTAACGAAATAGTTCAAAATGGCGGACACTTTTTTTCCATTTTGAGTAAAGATTCATGTTATAAGGTCCAAGAGTCTCTCAGATATCAATTTTGATAGCAATCGGACCTGTAACAAAATAGTTCAAAATGGCGGACACTTTTTTTCCATTTTGAGCAAAGATTCATGTTATAAGGTCCAAGAGTCTCTCAAATATCAATTTTGATAGCAATCGGACCAGTAACGAAATAGTTCAAAATGGCGGACACTTTTTTTCCATTTTGAGAAAATATTCATGTTATATGGGCCAAGGGTCTCTCAATTATCAATTTTGAGAGTAATCGGACCAGTAATTAAATAGTTCAAAATGGCGGACACTTTTTTCAATTTTAAGCAAAGATTCATGTTATATCGTCCAAGAGTCTCTCAAATATCAATATTGAGAGCAATCGGACCAGTAACAAAATAATTCAAAATGCCGGACACTTTTTTGGATTATGAAGAAAGATTCGTGTTTTGTAATTCCAAGGCCTCTCAAATCTCAATTTTGGGAGCAATCGGACCAGTAATTAAATAGTTCAAAATGGCGGACATTTTGGCAGGCACTTTTTTAAATTTTGCCCAAATATTCATGTTATATGGGCAAAGGGTCTCTCAAATATCAATTTTGAGAGCAATCGGACGAATAGTTAACTAAATAGTTCATAATGGCGGACACTGTTTTATGACCTCAAATATATATATTTTTTATACCACAAAGTCGGTAAACAAGCATACGGCCCGCCTGATGGTAAGCGGTTACGGTAGCCAAAATATCACTTAATATAATATTGCCTATTTTACTAAGTAATATGATAGGTAACATGCATTCTAGTGGTGAAAGATCGGTACAGTCGTTTTTGAAATTTATTGAAATTACAAACAAACAAAACATACAAAAATACAAATCTTTTCTTTTATAGTAGGTATTATTATTAGTGTATATAAACGGAGGAATTTTCCAACATAAGGCCGCCCTTATATTTGATATTTATCCATTACTTCTGATTGGCATTGATCGATCGTGCCTTTCTAGGCGATGATTTCCGGTAGAAGATATTTATTAACAATAACAAAAAAAACAAAAAACGAATTTTGAATATTTGTCAGCTTATTATTCAAAACAGTTACCGGCGTAACGTAATTTAAGAAACAGTTACCTTTTATCAATATAACTTAACTTATCAACCCAAGTATCATAAGTGGTAAGAGCGCGCTATAATGCGGGCGATTGTAGCAATTCTCTCAATCGTAATAATATGTTGGCGAACTTAGCGCGCGGAAAACAGAGCGATACGTCCTCTCTCTGAGACGGCGGAGCCGGGTCTGCCGAGCCGTGGCCCCCGCAATCGATTTATATAGCAGTTTTAAAATATTCGGTATAAAATAATTATGACATTTTTACGGATTTTTTTAATGTAATAATTTTCAGCATTAACTGCTACGTATTAATAAATAGTAATTATGAAGTTTGAAATTCGATTTCCATATTAAAAACAGCGCTAAACATCGATAAAAATCTTAATTTTTACGCGGTATTGTTTTGTCATTTTCATAACAAAAATGTACAAAACGTTATGATGTTATTTATTAGAAAAATAGAAGACAATATGAACTTTTTAACATGCATTTTTGTATTTTTTTGTTTCAAGTACTTTAATACCGATTTGACTGCAAAGACAGCATGTTCCGTAAAATTCAAAAAAGGTCTCTCAAAGAAGTACTCCAAACTAAATAACAAACAGTCAATTTAATGTTTTTTCCTATGTGAAAAGTAAAAAAATAAATTTCCTATTGGATTTACGACAACGCGAATGAATAACTATTAATATAACTGAGTAGTGTCACACCGAAAACCTGGAATATTGCGGCATTGTGCGTTATTACGTACTAAACCCTCTTAATGTCGAATTTATTATTATAATGACGTTTTGTGAAGTAATTTGCCTGTGCCGTATACCTATTTTAACAGAATGTTGATCACTATATTTCATCATATTCATCCTAGGGTTGTCCACTGCTGAATATGTCTCCCAATAAATTTTGATACCCAACTGTCTTGAGTTTTGCTGGCAACAAGCGGTTTCCAACGATTCTTAACACGTTGCTAGTCTACCTGCCCCCCTAGACAAGATATAAGAGATTGTTAAAAATCACCTGATATTTCGATTTGAAATGTCAATCCCATACAAAGGTTGATTGTTTACTAACGATGACGTTTGTCGTGGGAAGTCGTTTCGCTCGCTGCTCTAGTGACGTACTGTAAACAAGTAAACAAAAACATTCTTCGTGAACTTTTGTCCGTAGTAACTGTAAATACACGTAAAACGAAGGAATTTCCACATTCTTTTGGCAAATTGCCACAAAATAGGAATTTAGTTTATTCTACAAAAAAAACCTGATACCCAAATGCCTATAATCACAAGCTTATATCTTGCCTGATTTGGGAATCCACACGTTTTACCTGAAGTATTTTATTAGGTCAAGGAAAAACATAAAAAAAAAAACATTTTATTTCATCAGACACATCATAATCACGATGCAAAATCATGTTTTCGCGATTGATAGTTGATACACATAAATAAGAGAAAGGGCCAACAAGCGATAACTATTGACACATAATGACTGGTGATGCGTGAGCGCATTTGTTATCTCTTTCATGTAGAATGCTCGTGGAAGCAATAGTAGGGTTGAAATCTCAAAGTCATCACTCACTACTTAAAATTGTATGCAAACTGGATTCGACACTGATACACTGAGCGCCTTTACACATTATAAGAAAATTTAAGTAAGAAATAAGACATGTCTGATAAGACACAAGTAATTTTTCTTATAATGTGCAATGGGGCTGACTGAAGGGCTGCGCAGACGACAGACCGCACTGCGCCGAAATTTTGAGTCTATGGAAATAGAACCTATACAATTCTAAGGAGTAACGCACACGACGCGCAAAAAGTCCGGCGCACAACCCTTTGTTTTCACACAGACTTTTTATGTGCGTCCGTCATCTGCGCTGCACCTAACAGTGTCTGTCGACCATTGGAACTTTTTCCTCGATGCTGTGAACATACAATCGCCAAAAACCTCGTATTCTAAGAGTCGTTGTCGTTTCGAAATTATGTCTCAAATTCATCTATATTTCGATTCTTGAGTCTACTAAAACCACTATTTATACTTATTACAAAAGATGATTTAAAGCAAGTTTAGTAAAACTAATCACTCATTCTAACGGAATATAACAAAAAATACGATGCTATTTTAAAACCTGGGTTTGTCTAACCAGCATTTGTATTATGGGAGATATAGTTTATTCTCAACTTCATATCAACTCTTATCGGATAATAAACAAGTATACATTGGCAACCCTAAGCTCAATGTCTGGCCGTTCTAGATATGTCAATATCACGTGCAAGTGCACCTGATAGTTCATTGATGTCTTAAAAAGCCTAAGAGAAAATCCATATCGCAAATTATCAAACAAAATCGTCCGGCACGTGCTGAATTCTGTCTGGAACTATTGAACTCATTTTGTTCCGGTTTTGACATTTCATAAGTTGACGGTTTTTTAATAATGAATCGAACTTTGTCGAGGTCGATGAAAAGTCTTACGATCAATCAAACCACAGATACAAATCTAAATAGATGACAAGAGTGTATGTACTTCGCATACCAATGCTCTTCTTTTAAGGCTATTTTGCGCGGACTTGGAACACTCATAAGGCATGCATGTCCACCAGAGATATGTAGCTAGGGATGTTTTAGCTGACAAACGGGATCGCTTCATTAACTAAAGCGCTTGTGATATTTTGTTAGGTAGAAAATAAGTGACTCGCTTGATTTTCATACGGATGGAGGGACTTGCGTTATCTATTTAGATTTATGCCTGTGAATCAAACCAATAATCCCATCACCCAAGTGATACTTGGACAAGTCGTTACTCCAACTGTAATCCACACGTACTAAATCTCATTTTTTCTTTTCTTGCAGGGCATCACATGGGGAAAAGCATTTCTTGTAGCAGCCGAAGACAACGCCGCCCTGCCTTACTTGTCGACCAGAGAATGCCAATTGGGAGGCTACAGAACTTACACTGTCAACTTCTACCCTCGGCCTTTATTCACTCCTACAAGTAGTAACGCAGACGAAAACAAAAACGCTCTCCTATACATCGCTGTTCCAGAAAATAGACATTGGCTAGGAGCCGCGCCATTGCCAGATATAGCTAAGCAAATACTAGAATGTCACGGATCTACTGGCTCCAACGTGGAATACCTCTTAAAACTAGCTGATTTTATGCGGGAAGAAATCCCCGAAGCGTTAGATGATCATTTATTCTCTTTGGAAAGGTTAGTTAGGAAATTTGCTGGGGAAATGAAGGTATGCTTGAAGACTCTAATGGGAGAAGAAGTGAGAGAAGAAGAGAAGCCAGAAGTTAAAGCTGTTGTGCCAAGCTACCAATATGCCTCTAGAGTGCCCGAAAAGAAGTTGCGCTGTGTCAATATGTGATTACTTGTTATGGTGATAAAGGAATTTATGCTTTATGCCAATTTATAATGATTGGATATTCCGAGCGACGCAGATTGAAAGTAAGGGCGAAAATCCCAAATCAAATGCCTTGTATACGTTACATTGAAGATTATTTGATCTGTATCATAGTAAAATGGTTTCGGTATACAATGCTTCAATCTTTTAAGGCCAAATAATTTATGGCCAAAATGCTAGATTTTAATAGATAATTTTGACATATTTAAAACTGGACATACAATTGAACCTGATTATGTAAATTGACATTTATTTTTATTAAAGTTGATTTTAGTTAATACAATCCATTACAAAATCGGGTATTAGGGTAAAAAATGGTGTAACTAACCACCCAAAATTGGATTTCTTTAATCTAACGTATTTTACTATAAAATAGTTTTCTGTGGTTAGTAACACAACATTCTCTGATAAATGTGATAATATAAGCTATAATTACATTGAGTTCCTCGTTTATGTGACAGATTATTTTATGGCAAGCTAGAACTGTATTGTTCAGAGTCACAATAGAATATGTTAGGAATATAATGTCATGTTATGACTTATGACATTGTTTTCAAAACAGTAACGTATGTGCGACAACACTAATTTGTACTTCCCCTAATTGATCCACTATTTTAGAAGAAATACATGCAGTTCAATAATTTAACTTATTGTGGTTTCTTGTGAGTCAATCTGTGGCTATAATAAAAATAAGTAAATAAATATGTTGAGTTGGAAGCCACGTCAGATTAAGAGCTTATCCATATTTTATGTTGAACCAAAACAACCTTATCAGTGAGGGATATACCCTTCAAAATATTATATGTAATACTTTGTATAATACTGGGTGGAATACTTTGAGATGGCATCTTTCCAAAATTTATTTGCATGGGACGAATCTAAAATCGCGAAAAAAAATACATTCATTTTGATCGAACAGGTCTTGTGAGAAATTTTTTAATTTTATTTCGCAATTTCAGATTTGTCGCTGTAAAAATAATAAAGCAATTTCAGAATAAGGAGTTTTTGTACGAAACATAGGTTTCGAATCTCAAATTATGCATCCTGTATAGTCAATATTCAGGCAACTGTTTTCTGCGCCGAATCTTAGAACAAATCCTTATTATGTTATATTTTTAATTTTAAGATAAAAAGTTTTTTTGACAAGTAAAATGACGTGGCTAGTGAATCACCAACTTACCCTACAAAGATGTGAATTTGGATACTTATTTAAAAATAGAAAGTAAGGATGGTGGATCCAAACAAAATAATACAAATACCAGTTTCTTATTGCTAATAAGCCTAAGTATGCACAAATAGTAACACCAAATAATATAATAATAATATGAAATCGAAAAGTATTATGTTATGAATCATGAATTAGTTAGGTATTAAGTTTAATTATTTTAATTTGTGATTAAAACCTATTAATTTTAATATTTGTGTTTTTATTTGAACTATAGACCATTATGTGTTGATTGTTTATTTTTAGTTTATGTATTTTTTTTAATTTATATTTTTGTTGACGCTAGAATTATGTAAGACATATTGTGATGTAAAACTAGAAATGTAAGTAGCGAAGTAATGTCATTGTATCGTATTAGCATAATTTTATACGAAACACGTGTGTAACAAGGCAAAGCCATAAATATACCTACTGAAAAATGATTGTGAAATAAAAACATTGATAAATAAATAATTCGTATTTTTAACCGTCTACAAAAAAAACACGTTTATTTGATAAAGCTAAAAAAATCTTTGAAATTCAATTGCCACATAGACATTCTTTGATAAACCAACATGCTGCTACTGCACAGACACCTGCCATCTTTTGGAATAAAGCACAATGGAGGGATATCACCATTATTGGAAATAGTTTGATAAACTTATACGAGATGGCGCTAAATTGAATTGCTACATGCGTTTTAGTTTCCTATAGTCGATAATAGATGGCGCTTATAAAGAACCAACACAAAGTCAATAATATAGGTACTGCACATTCATTGAAAACATAAAATGCACAAGACGCCGGGAAAATTTTCACCCGTACGTTGTTGACATATCGAAAATACGGACAGCGTTTTGCATCCTCATTTATAATGCGAATAGCAAGGGAGTGGAACTTGCTTCCGGTGTCTGTTTCCTGCCTGACGCTTATACAATCCAGGAACTTTCAAGGCCAGAGGGCGAACCACAAGCTCTTCAAACAATATTATTTTTGACTTTTGTCTTGACGACAAACGAAACGGGACAAAAGACAAATAAGGTTATTTTAACCTTGTTTTAAGAGCGTGTGGTAGGCCCCCAGAGTAAATAGGTTTCTTCTGGGTAAACGTGTTTCATCTTAGGCTTTATCATCGCCGCTTATGGGCTGGTTGGTCTGTGGCCAAACGCAAGCCCATTTAATTTAAAAAGAAAAAAAAATGAATTGAGTAGAAGATTTGGTCTTTGCAACCTTACGCGGACAAATCGGCTAGCAAGCTCTCAACCGGGGGGGTTATGAACATAAAATATTAGGTCCTTACATATGAAATTAGCTGAAATATCTCCACTTTAGTTAAGAATTCCAATCATTCACAATCATGAAGGGATTTTAAATCGAATCATTATTTGCGATGAAAAGTGGATACTGTACGATAATCGGAAGCGCTCGTCGCAATGGCTGAACCTGCCCTAAACGAAAATTGACTCAGAAAAAGTTGCTAAACAACCGAGATTGATCCATCGCTCTAGGCCACTGCTACTTCACGACAACGCAAGACCACACACTGCACAACAAACAACCACTAAGTTAGATGAGCTACAATTGGAATGTCTGCGACATCCACCGTACTCCCCGGACATTGCTCCAACAGATTACCATTTTTTCCGGTATTTGGACAACTTCTTACAAGGAAAAAAAATACTCCGATGCGGCAGTCCAAACTGCCTTCAGAGAGTTTATTGATTCTCGCCCCCATGGTTTTTTTAGTAAAGGGATCAGTGCATACTTTGATTAATTAAATATATTTTACAAAAAAAAATACCATATATTCCTTCCGTACAAAACGCCAATTTCATATGTAAGGACCTAATAGATCGGTAACCAACCCTAGCGGGTTTCCAAGGCTCATAGCTAGGACCCTTACTGTTGCAATAGGTATCTATTTTTAAACGCTATCTCCGGCGGGAACTTGCAGAGTGACGTTTTGTTTTCATTTTTATTTTCATAAATTCGTGTATTTTGAGTTTTATTGCATATTATTAGTGGTATTTTATCCAATAAAGATCAATCCATGTGCACCAGTGAAGTGAAATGAAATGAATCATGTGTATCGTGCCTTTTCAAGTTGTCTCAAGAAGTCCGTGAAAAGTTTTAGTACAACCACCATTGTACTAAAACATGACTTTTATGGACGGTGACTGACTGAGGACTATTTGAAAGTGATTTATTGTGACTGGAACTTAAAATATAACTGGAAAATGGCAAAATACACAAGCCGTGTAATGCCAACATATTAAAAAAAAACGATATCTCCAGTGGCGTAGCAAGGGGGGACGGTCCGCATCGGGTGTCACCCGTTTGGGGGTAAAACCCAACTGCGAAAAAAATTTACTTAGGTACACCCATGGTACACCAACCTTGGGATTATCAAAAGAAAAAAAATATCTTGCGTGACGTCTTCGTGACGACGTTTTTATGCCAAAAATTTGTCATAAAAATAGAGGCACTTTGTTTTCTCCTGAGAAATATTCATATTTTAAGTTTGTATTGTATAGGTTGATCTTCCCACAATAAGTAATTAAAAACAAAATGTTACATAATTTCATCATAAAATTTATTTTCGACATATTTCACATACAACATTTATTTTACATTCCATTCACATAGAAACCATCAAATATACAAACAAAATAAAATTGACAAATATTTATAATTGTTTAACTTTTCTGTGACCAAATAAAATAAAATTGTTGACAAATATTGTTGGAATTATTCTTTGCAATATTGGAACTAGGAATATAGGATACTTTACGCTTTCTATTGTTAACAGTGATTTACCAAACTAAATTGACAACAATGAAAGGCTTATTGTCTCTTTCAAATATCAGTTTTAAGTATTACCATAATGATTAACTCATTACTACCTTCAAATGTCTTGTAGTTATGCAATCTTAAGAATAGTAAATAGGATCTCAAAATATTTTCATCATAAAGTCTCAATATTAATTAATTTGGTATACTTAACTATTTCTTTTTAAAAATGGATGAAAGATACTAATATTTACAAAAACATAATCTCAATTAATTTCCATTAGTTATTGCTCATAATAAAGCAATCTCATTATTATAATATTGTACCTTACCTACTTAATAACTAATTAAGTACAAAAAAAATTTGGTGGTAAAAATGCATTGAATTCCTCAATAAATACAAAAACAATATTTTGTCAAGAGTTGACAATATGACAAGTCCTGAAAACAAAATTCTCCTGAGTAAGACATTCTTTAGATATACTAAAAAACCATTAAAAAAAACATACATACTTAGGTACTATGAGTAGGTACTTACCTAAATAGTGACATGGAAAAAAGTAAATACTTGATAATACTTTTATAATACAATGACAAAACACTAAATCATAAACTTTGGTTCTAAAATAAACTATTTACAAATTTTCACTTAGGAAATACCTTAATTCCTTTACTATTTACATTTATTATGCAATACTTTGTATCGGACATTTTTTTGTAATATAAAAACCTAAGAAATAAATACCTTATAAATATTAAAATAAAAGAAAATTATTGAGTATGAAATAATATTTGTTCAAAAACAATCTCTGTGTGCTAGAATATAAAATAAAATACATTACGATCAAAGTCAAAATTGAATTTTTAGGAAACTTAACAGCGCCCCTATTGGACTAATATTGAACTAAACTTACAGAGTTCAGTCGTTAAAAATCCTTCTTGATCTTTGCCACTTATTAAACCATTGACATTGGGAATCATTTTATCTTTTTTTACAGTAAAGTAACCATGAACAAAACACACCCATTGTAACACATAGGCACTTTATTGCACTTCGCAAACTACATAATTTTATTTCCCTATATTATTTGCAATGCGACTTTACAAGGGATTTCTGCAGTATTGCATCTATTCGCACAAGATTCCTTGATTTAACTTCATCACATTATCATCAAATTGCAATGCGGCACATAGCGTTTCTTTGCACTAAATTGCAACAATTTGCGTGTCTATTTTATGAATGGAAATTCACTGTCACTCTCATCTCCGGAACCGTCGTAGCTCGAAGGCGGCGTGTCAAGTTGTGGTAGACCTAAGTCCAAATATTCTTGATTGGCTGTCACTGTGAGGATCTTGTCCAGGTCCTCGACGAGTTCCGTGAACGAAGGCCGGTCACCAGGAGAGAAGGACCAGCATTCCCGCATTAGCATGTAACTGGAAATTATATAATAATAATTAGAAGACTGTGAAGAGGTCAACAGTGGTCTTTTATTGTTTCTGAGGTTATAACTTTATCTTTTCGACGAATCAATATGTCGTGGAGAAACTTGCACGATCTAGTAGCTAAATTCAATGGTATGTGATGTCCATCCATTGACACTACACCAACATAACCCTCCATTTCCCTTGATACATCATCATCATCTTGGTGTGCGCCACAACGGATATTATATGGATAAATAAAAAAAATCATGAAAGTGCATAAAAATCTCGTAAACTTACATTTCTAGACTACAGCAAGGCGGTTTCTCCATTCGGTGACCGGCACTCAAGTGCTGGTACATGTACTGTCCGGGAACCGTCGGGTACGGGGTGCCACCCAGGGTCATTATCTCCCAAAGTAATACGCCGAATGACCATCTGAAAATTTGAAACATAAATATTAGTATTCGTTCAGATTTCCTTAAAAAATCGTGTATAAAAATGTTGAAAATGTAGTGGCATGAATCGAGGTTTTTAACGATTGAGCTCTGTGAGTTTAGTTCAACATTAGTCCACTACAGGCGCTGTTAAATTTCCCAACAATCTAATCCTTCAAAATACTCACACATCAGTCTGCGTCGTGAAAACTTTGTGGTATAAGGACTCAGGCGCCATCCACCGCACCGGCAGCCTGCCTTCAGTCTTCTTCCTGTAGTAGTCGTTGCTTTGGACATCCTTCGCGAGGCCGAAGTCTGCGATCTTGAGCACGCAGTCGTCCGAGACCAGGACGTTGCGAGCTGCGAGGTCGCGGTGGATGCACTGGAAATTAAGGGTTAAGTAAGAATTATAGTATATGATACAGCACTGAAAGACTGGGAGAATGAGAAATCAATGGCGAAATAAATAAATACTTACTCTTCTAGAAGCTAAATATTCCATTCCTCTTGCGACTTGATAAGAAAATGATACCAAGTCTTTTTGTGTTAAAGTCTTCTTTTCCTTCACCGAATCATCGTTTGGTGATTCATACCTGGAAGAAAAATATTATAACTATAGTCTTATAAGAGCTATACTTATCGGGTTATTCACAAGAGTCCCCAATATCCCTTAAATATCATAAGAAGATTTGTATAACAGATAAACTAGTTTATATCTTACCTGTTCCCTGGCCTATGGTTCCTTAGAAACTCCCTCAAATTTCCATTTGGTGCATATTCCACTATCACATAGAGCGGTCCATCTTGCGTACAGCAGCCTAACAGATTGATGATATTCACATGCTTTCCAATCATTTTCATCATTTCCATTTCGGATACTAAAGCCATCATTTCCGCGTCTGTGTGACCCTCTAGAAAGATAGTAATATATATTATTATCAACAGCAATAATATAGGACTCCGGTCTTAATCTTACTTCTAACAAGGATTACCATACCTTTCAACATTTTAACAGCCACAACAGACTGCAACCCAGGCTTCAGTATCCCGACACACTCTGCCTTTACCACCTTTCCGAATTCTCCCTCTCCCAGCACCTTGCCTAAGGATAGAGACTCCCTCGGAACCTCCCAGTCTATATCCATTGGTAGCTCATACTCTGACATCAGCATTGAGTCACTCGTGTTATTTTGAACTTGTTGCAACTTCTGCTTCTCGATTTTGACTACTGGCATAAGCTGAAATTAGATTTTTGAATAAAATATTTATTTAGAGTGATTTATTAGATGATTTTTTTCTGCAGGAGGGGGGGCTCTGCTGGTGAGAACTCAGGGGCACCTCAATTAAGCACGATGCTTTGTTTGAGCAATTTCTAGGCAGCACATTTTTGAATTAGGCAATCCTGTCGGGCTGCTAGTTGAGATTTTACTAAATTAAATACAGAACGATTGAATCAATAATAATTGACATTTTAGACTGATGTGTTACAAACACTTAAAGGAATGGAATGTCTGACGCATGAAGCAGAAACTGAAATTTCAAGATTACATAGAGATTTTTAAGTAACATAAATCATATCTCCGAAGGAGTTTAGTTAATTGTACTAAACGCACATGTAAAACAATAAATGTTTTCTTTAAATTAATGTATAAAGAGGTGATGCATTCCATAATTGTCTTCATTATGTTCGTGTAATAGTACGCACATGATTAAATTTGCATAACAATGTCACCATACAATGAATACCTAAACTAATTGTGTTTATAGCTAATGTAAATGCAAAACATACAAGTCGCATCACACCTGCAAAACCTCTTCATACATGATAAATAGCCATTGCAGACTTGCAGTTGCATTATCCATATTTATTATTATAGTTTCAAAAGATTTCAAAATCTCTAACTATAAGTTTATTGGTTTTTACTTTTAGGTCACTCCTTTATTTGCTATCATAAAAAATACAGCTTTAATCCTTACCAGAGCTTCACCGGTAGTATTAGGAGATCCATTAATCTGTGGTTTTTCAACTGTAACCTTTTTCGTCCAGTGCGTCACAATCACGGCTCTTGCTGTTTCTATCGCCAACTGCTTCTTTATCTTTTCTCGTTTTAGTTTCTTAAAAATCATCACCACAATTATAGCTGCGACGAAGAACATTGCCCCAAGCACTGCTGTCAGTATGTTTATAAATAACGCGTGCTTTCCAGTATCTACTGGTTCTTGAACTGGCAAAACTGAAATTATTAATTTAGTATTAGCTTACAGAGAAATGCTCTTGATAATCGGTTGACTGCTTCAAGCGAAGAAAACCATAGCACGGTGATAGGGTACTCTATAATACCCATCTGTCTAACACCCTCGTGTTGAATATCTATTGCCAAGCACGTACTGTTGTATTCCAGCAGATGCGTTTGAGTCAGTTTTCTTGTTGACTTTGTGTTACCACCTTCGGCCACATCACTACTTACTTACCATGGTGAGATTGTGGTCAAGCACAAGCCTATTCACAGTGGTATTGACAGTTGTGGGGCCTATGAAATGACCTGAATACCAGAAGGTATTCACATCAATCAAATTATCATGTTTTATCATGTCTTATTCTTCATCATTTATTCTGAATCTCATAATTTAAAATATCATTGAAAGTATATTGCTAAAGTACTTAAGGTACGTCTTCAATTCGATGTTCTGATATTACGATACCTCTAATTAAATTATTCATAAATCTATTAATACCGTCGAAGATACTAAAATTATTGGTTATTGAAACCTTATCAGATTCAGATGCAATTATGCACCTGAACACACGGCCACATATGAGACAGGACAAGGTGGTTATATTTATCACCGTATTCAGTAAGCTATGATTATCGTTATGACCAACTGAATTTGCAGTATAAGCGAGGTTTCACATCAGAAGTGACATGGTGGTTGACAAGAAGATTAAAGAGTAGAATTTTATGCATTACAAATTTACAAGTTGTGAAAGAAAAGTACTTTGGCAAAACTCTAAATTGCGGATCTTTTTGAAGACGACGAAATTGAGAAAATAATAGTAAAGTATTTTTTAAAGCTTTTATTAAAATAATGCAACGATCGTAACCAGGTATTTCGCAAGGTTCTAACGACAGTTCGCAAACAATTCCTTCATATACAGTTCTAGAATATTACAAAAATAGTACTCACAGTCCAAAACTGTCAGGTATCCCTTAGCAGTGGTATTACCCAAGGAGTTGAGGGCTACGCAAACATACCAGCCTTCGTCTTCCTTTGTAACATTGAATAATGTCAGTTGTTCGGCTTTGTCTCCTATATTATCACTCTGAAATTATACAAGACAGTTCAAGAATCGGTAAAAGATGAAGAAAAAACATGCATTCGAAAAGAAAACGAATTAAAACCAGGCATTAGATAGAACTTCGGTTGAGTCGGTCAAGTACAATATGTCACGATTACACAAATACACCTAAAGAAATACAGGAACATCAAGACTCAAAAAACGTACTGTAAAAAAATTATCTTAAAACATTGGATGAACCAAAACAATTTTTGTATCACTATTCTAATTATAAATGAATAGGTAGGTACATAATAAAATAAAATTTGCTGACAATATACAAAGGTACCAAAACAATATTTTATGAATATAAATAATTAATAATAATGTTTTGGTACTTTACATTGACCTAAATAAATGACATATTCAAATTTGCTGACAATATACAAAAGTACCAAAACAATATTTTATGAATATAGATAATATTGTTTTGGTACTTTACATTGACCGATATTCACACCACACCAGTTATAATTAAACATGCTATTGATGAAGAAAATGTAGCTGAGTATTTTTTTTTTTTTTTTTTTTTTTTTATACCACTAAGGTGGCAAACAAGCATACGGCCCGCCTGATGGTAAGCAGTTACCGTAGCCTATGGACGCTTGCAACACCAGGGGCATCACTTGCGCGTTGCCGACCCTGAAGAAATCTCTTCACGCCCTTTTTGAAGAACCCCATGCTGTACTCCATTGGGAAAACCACGGCGGGGAGCTCATTCCACAATCTGACCGTCCGCGGAAGAAAGCTCCTTTGAGCCCGCACAGTTCGAAACAATTCTGGTTTCAATATGTGAGGATGGACTCCCCGTCGATGGCGAGAGTTGCGATGGTAGAAGGTAGCAGTGGGCAACAAGTCGAACAATTCTTTAGAACACTCTCCGTTGTACAAGCGGTAGAACACACATAAGGAGGCAAAGTCTCTCCTCAGACTAAGGGGCTCTAAACCGCTTGTGAGCTCGGGATCGTCAACAATTCTGATGGCACGTCGCTGAACCGAGTCTAAAGGCCCAAGCTGGTATCCAGGTGCTCCCGCCCATAGGTGACAGCAGTACTCCATATGAGGCCGGACTTGTGACTTATAAAGTTGTAGCCTTTGCCCCGATGTGAAGTACTGCCTCGCTCTGTTGAGCACTCCGAGCTTTTTGGATGCCAGCTTAACCTTGTCTTCCAAGTGACTTCGGAACAAAACGTCGCTAGAAATGTCGACGCCAAGGATCCCGATGCTTTGACTGATGTTCAAGGAGGTGTTCTGGAATTGTGGAGCCACAGACCATGGGGTTTTCTTAGCGGTGAACGCGCAGGCTTGAGTCTTGGTGGGGTTGAAATGGACTAGGTTTAGTCGACCCCAATCGGAGACACTAGTTAATGTACTCTCGATTTCAGACATCAGCCGTTCGCGGCTTTCCTCCACCTCGGAACGAGGGATATTTGCACGGCCCGTGTAATAAGCGTCCCCTGTACTGTCGTCCGCATAGCAATGAATGCCGTCAATAGGCAGCATATCATTGATATGCAGTAGGAACAGTGTTGGGGACAACACAGAGCCTTGCGGGACGCCAGCATTTATGTCCATGCTATCGGAGCAGCTACCATCGACGACGGCTCTTATGCATCTGCTGGACAGAAAGCTGGCGATCCACTTGCATAATCCCTCGGGAAGCCCGTATGCTGGTAACTTCGTAAGAAGACCCCTGTGCCAGACCCGATCGAACGCCTTCGCCACATCTAGGCTCACTGCCAAAGCCTCACCTTGGCTCTCGATGGCGAGTGACCAACGGTGCGTGAGATACACAAGGAGGTCACCAGCTGAGCGACTGTGGCGGAAGCCATATTGTCGGTCGCTCAACAACTCGTGATCCTCCAGGTATCTCAGAAGCTGCGTGTTGATCACACGCTCCATGACTTTTGAGAGAAGGGAGGTGATGGCGATAGGCCTGTAATTCGTCGGGTCTGATCTGTCGCCCTTTTTTGGCACTGGGTGCACGTGGGCAGTCTTCCACGAAGACGGGACTTCTTTTTTGGTGTAGGAAAGTGCGAAAAGACGCGTCAATACTGGACACAATTCAGGAGCACACCGCTTCAGAACCACTGCCGGTATGCCGTCTGGCCCACTCGACTTATGGATGTCCAGAGAAAGCAGTTCCCGCCGGACCTCCCGTTGGGTAATGCTTATCTCCGGCATGGAGCTAGCACACTGCGCGATGGTAGGCGGTGTGGCGCCCCCGTCATCCAAAGTCGAGTTCGAGGCAAAGAGAGAGCCCAAAAGGTCAGCTTTCTCCTTTGCACTATGGGCCAAGTTTCCGTCCGGCTTACGGAGTGGTGGCAAGGACGACTGGCAAAAGTTTCCTTCAGCAGCTTTGGCAAGAGACCAGAAAGCGCGACTTCCAGATGGAAGGCTAGTCAGCCTCTCACCAAACCTACCGACGAAATCGAACTTAGCCCTAGCAGTCATTCGCTTACTGAACCTCGAGGCAGCGTTAAATTTGCGTTTCGCATCAGAGATGTTGGGGTCCTGATTAGTTCGGGCCGTAGTCCAAGCCTCATACAAAGTCTGCTTATTTTGTCTAGCATCTTTGCAGGGCCGGTTAAACCACGGTCGTTTCTTCACCCCTGCAGCCACTAGCGGGTTTGGGATATAACATTCCATTCCCGCCAGTATCGTCTCAGCGACGGCAGCTGCACAGGTGTCAGGATCATCTGATGCGAAGCAAAGCTGCCTCCACGGGTACGTTGCGTAGAATTCACGCAATCCATCCCAGTCTGCTGACTTATAGTGCCACACGCGACGACGCCCGGGTGACCGGAGCACAACGGGCCGCGCAAAAGGCACCTGCGTCCGGATGAGACAGTGGTCCGATGAGCCAAGTGGCGCATCCACTGTCACTGCATAGTTTTCCGGTCGCGTAGTCAGCAGAAGGTCCAGTAAGGAACTTGTATGGCTCTCAATATCTGGGATTCTCGTAGGAGAAAGAACCAGTTGTGAGAAGCCATAGGCCAGGGCAAAGTCGTGAGCAATCCTCCCCGCAAAGTCAGTGGACCGAGAACTAAGCCACTCAACGTGGTGAGCGTTGAAGTCTCCTAATAACACTAACTCCGCGGAGGGGTACTGCTCCAGTACTTTGTCAGTCGTCGATTGCAGGTGCTCAAATAACCGGATTGTGTCCGCGTCACCGCTGTGGGACCTGTAAAGGCACGCGTAAACTTTGGTGTGGCCACCGTGATCTACGCGCGCCCACAAAATCGACAGGTCCCGGTCTTCTAGGCCATGGAGACGGTGACAGCAAATATCCTCCCTGACGTACATACATACCCCGGCACGGCGCACAAAATTGTGCTCCAACTTGTACCCGGGGTAGTGTAAATACGATGTATCATCAGGGCAGGATATTTGCGTCTCCGTTAGAAATAGCAGGGTCGGCTGTGCAGTCTCGAGATGTTGGTGGACTGCATTGATATTAGCGTGAAGTCCCCTGATGTTGCAAAAATCCATCGAAAGTGTGGACGGGGAGGCCGCTGAGGAACTATTTCTTTTTTTCTTTTTCCTAGCCATTAAAGAGGGATTGATAAGAGATTAAGAGGAATCGCTGTGCCAGCAGCGAAAGGGACAAAGTGCAATGTTATTCACCGACCGAGTGCTGGATAGGTGATGCGGTTTGTTGGTGCGGCAGCCGGAAGGGCCCCCGGTCCCCCCATGATACAGTTGGCCGGGTCCACTCCGGTCTCCTCCTCCGGCACGACCAACTATACCATGGATTATGCGCGAGGCGGCGGGTCAGCCTCCCAGGGCGGAGATTAAGTGATCCCTGGGCTCGGGACCCCTACAACCTGCGGGCAGCCAGCGGGCAGCTGTTTCACCGGGTCTCCCTGACCGCCGCAACAACACGCCGCGCCTGCACAACACAACGGTGGTACGACACCGCTGGTCCCCAAACACTGCCAGCACAGCGCTTCCTCATGGAGCTCTGGCGACCTTACTCACCGCAGGAACACAACACCACATTAAGCAGCGTTATTTGGCTGCGATCTTCTGTAAGGTGGAGGTACTACCCCAGTCGGGCTACTCCAAATTTCGAACGGGACAACCCGTTATGCCCTTCCTCTCTTGAGTATATCAATAATGCAATTTTATATTTAACTAAAATAAAGTAATTTCTACCCAAATGTTTTTTTACTTTAAAAACATAGTTATTTGTTTCAGATTTCGGAAATTAAGTCAAATAAATCAAAATGTGAATTTCATCCCTTTTATATTTTTAAGAGTTTATTTTATGTAACTTTTATCTATTTTTGGTTACTAAAACTAATTGTGTTTGTAAATAAATACATAATTGCAATATACTCAAATCCAAACATAAGCTGTTTGTATAAATTCTGCTGAGAAACATACATAAATATAAATAAAAAGACATGCAAGAAAATAACAAGCACACGCCAAAACTCATGCGTTAGTCACGTAACCCTCACCAGAATAATCTTACTGCTATCATTGTAAACCACTGACTCCTTAACAGAAGCATCATTGGGATCGACCGTAACATTATACACGTATTCACCCTTAGTGAAATACATCCAGTACACTATAGGATGTAGATCGGAGAGGAATTCACAGTTGAATCTTGCTGTACGCCCAATCAATACAGTTTGGTTGCTAGCACCCTTTGTTAGCACAGGTTTTGCGTATAGACGTTCTATAAAGATTAAAAAATGGTATTTTAGAAAACTAATTTTAGTGACCAAAATTTGGTCCAGAACCAGTCCCTACAGAAGAATTGTCCTTACTACATTAAACAATTTACTTAAGAATTGTCATTACTTCAGAAATATCATTTACTAACTAGGTACTCAGATAATCATATTTAAACTTTAGTTAAAAATACAAAAGACAACAAAGCCAGAGGGTTATTTGGAGCTGATATTGAGAATTAAGATTTTGCTTTTGTTTCTTGTAAGGAATACATCACTATAAGTTAAATGTTATACACAATTATTAAATATAATTATTATTTTATAATAGTTTACATTTACCGTTACCAACTTTCACCACTATAATTATTGATATAGAAACGTTTATTATTTTTATGGCAGGTATTTAATAATTTCTGAACTTAAGAATAATAACAATGGTTGGAGTGGATTCGATGGTAATTTTACAAAGCATGTTTTATCAATGTCAATAAATTTAGAAATAATAACAAATTAAATTAAGTATATTTTAAAATTAAACCCATCCACTTATTTTCAAACGACTTCTATATTAGCAGATTTTTAAATGTTATGATTATTAACATTACAACCTTTTATTTCACCATTACCAACATTAAATTACCATCCATCCATCCATCCACCATAACAACCATTGTTATCTTCCAATTCTTTGCCGACTCCTATACCTTTACCGCTAACACATGTTAATGAACCTCCACCAAAATCAAATCATCTATAGACCTCAATGACATCTCCAACAGGTATTGGCATATCGCTCGGTCCAACTTCAGCGTCTTTGAATGAGTAATTCGTTGGTTTTATCCAGTAGAGAAACGGCTCAAGGTCCGACACTGGCGGACACAATAGCTGGACGGTGTCATTAACCACGGCTGTTTTGTTTCCAGGGAAACCTTCCTTTATGTATGGTTTTGATGGATAACGCTCTAGGAAATCGAATTTCAATGAGAGTTGTGAAAAGATAATGAGTCGATTTTGAGAATTGTGAATACAAAAGCTGGAATCTTTGAAGGAAAACAACAGGAACCGAATTTTCTGCTCTCTAGAAAATTCTTATCCTAGTAGCCCTTATTCTTCACTTCACACATCACTACACAATAATATCACATGGAAAAGGTGAAAGTAAACATGAGCTTATAATATCCAATGAATGAAATCAACAGGGTGATTTGTCACATAAGCAATATCAGCGACTCCATCCTTACCTTGAATATGAATAGCAACCGTATGGTTGATGCAGCCCAATTCATTGCATACGACACAGGTGTAGTTCCCATTGTCAGCTTTTGTCAACTCATCAAGAGCCATCGACCACTTCCCAAAGGTCGGTTGCCCATAGGATCTCATAATAGGAGTGGTCTTACCCTTGTACCACGTTATGTTTGGAGTTGGATTTCCTGCAAATGTTTCATAACGTTATTAACGCTGATTTAGTTATTTTGCTACAGAAAGTACGAGCTAATATAGTATAATGGTGTATAGACTAAAATAGGTAGTTGAAGATAGTGCTCGCCCATCAAGGCACTGAAACCGACTCTGGACCTCTTGTGACCATGGTCGATGTAATTTCATCAACATGAGTTAGTCTAAATTATATTTTGATAATAATATCCATTAATAGAATGATTGAAATGGGAAACGTTAGATGTCGCCAAAACCTCGTCAAATATGGAGAGATAAACCAGACAACTATTTTGAGTACCTTCCTGAACTGGAAGGAGACGAAAAAGATACAGGAGGCCTTTGGTAACTATGGAATGAAATAAGAATGCTAATATAAAGCACACACCTTCAGAAGCACATCTAAGTCTTATAGAGCTTCCAGCTGGCTTCATATCCATACTGTACAATTTAGAGGGATGTTTAAACCTTGGCGCATATTTCGTTTGCGTGTCATCCACATGCCCATAACCTGGATGTTCCTTCTCACTTCTTTCATCTATATCTTCATCTTCTTTGTATTTCATGCTTTTTGGAAAACGTTTGACTTCTGTTATGTTTTCATCGATGGTGTTGTTTTCGAGTAATGTTGAGTCGTGTTGTGCTAGAACTTCTGGCATTGTTTGTGTAGAGACCCTTTCTGTAAAAACAGAGGTCAAATAAAAACCGATTTAAAGACGGACAAATACAATACTAACCAAAATTTATTGCCTACATTTGCAAAACGACCAGGGTCAAAATCTGATAATATTTTATTGTTCATTTATTTTTCTAGTTTAAATGTTTTGTTAATTATCTTACCATGCACACGAAGAGCAACAGTGTGGTTAATGCATCCTAATTCATTGCAGACGACACAAGTATAGTTGTCATTGTCAGCTGTAGACAACTCTTCAATTGCCATTGACCACTTTCCATACGACGGTTGCCAATAAGTTCTAGATATTGGAGTAGTCTCACCCTTGTACCAAGTTATATTTGGAGTTGGATTCCCTGCAATATTTTATGACATTGTAAACACTGGTTTAGTTATTTCTGATGCAGAGACCATGGGCTAAAATAATACCATGGGTGTAAGGACTATAAATAATATATTTATTGCTCGAAGTACTCGACAATCTTGTTGGTGAAAATGCTTATTTTATAAATGCGTGTCTTGAAATAGAAGTTTCGAGATTTCTTAAGTATTTTTTGGTTCAAATACAATAACAAACATACAAAAAAAAAGATTTAAATTATTTCTTCATTATTGTGATGAGTCGTGTAGTAATTAAACTCACATTTGAATCTAAAAGATGCAATAAACGAAACTTTAAAAGAAATTAAAAGTTCTAGTTTAAAATAAAAATTACCTTCAGCAGCACATCTTAGTCTTAGAGCGCTTCCAGCTGGTTTTAATTCCATCTGGTACATCTGCGATGGATGCTTAAATTTAGGAGCATATTTCTTCTGCGTATCATCGACGTGACCATAATTTGGATGATCTTTTTCACTCTTATCATCCAAATCATCATCGTCGTTTAGCTTTATTATTGTTGAATCGTGACGCGATGGGCTTTCAGGCAGTCTCTCAACGTCTACATCTGATTGGTATTCTGTAAACATTACATCTAGATAAAACTAGTTGAAGATTGACTTTTATCAATCAACGCATAGCCTAACCTCGTAATATTAGAATCTACACATCTATAGCCTCTATGTACAGCATGAACTTAGAGACTGTGTAGGTTACTAAGAAAGGTTTTTAGGCAATTTTTATGATAGTGGGGCAACAGCTGGTAAATAGTCTTTTGATTATCTAAAGGAATGAATAACTTTATATTACGATCACAGGGCATGTATGAAAACAAATTCTTTTTAATCATAAATACCTACATGTAAACTATGATTATTCTGAGCCAACATTCAAAAGAAAACACGAACTCATAAGACATGATGACAAATTATTTTGAATATACATTAAGTGCTTCCGTTACCGTGTCATCGAAAAACACGCCAACGAATGATCAAAACGCGGATATTTTCACATACAAGTGCAGTATTGCATTAAATTTAACAGTAACCCCGGAATCCGGTGCAGACGATACAAAATGTTTACACATCTGCATGGCCAATAAAGATGCCAATAAAATACAATATGAAAATAACCGAGCTTCTATCAAGCGGCCAAGCTCTGCAGTGACTTTTATTTGGTGTACAAGATTGTGTTTTGGCAAAGTATAAGACTATTTAAAACTAAATTGAAAATTATTATCCATCTTTATAGCTTTAACTTGTATACTACTTTCACATCTTTCTTAAATGAATACGATGCTTATTGTTTACTCCATAATTCATAAAAGCTCAAAAACCAATACTATAAACTGAGTGAGATCCGAGCTTGAGTTTAAATACATCTTCCTTTAGTAATGAATCATCAATGACATAATAAACAATCATCTCAATCTTACCTTCGATGTTGTCTGCTTCAAGATCAGGTTTGTGTTTGATAGTAACACTCATTTCTCTAGATCTATCTCCTTCGTTCTGACAGGAGTATAAACCAGCGTCTTTCGCTTTGAATCCCTTTATTCTTAACCTAAAATAAAATTAATTTATTAGTAGGAACAATTGCTCTATAAGTAGTTGAAGGCGTCGTTAATGGACTAGTCATGGTCATTAATCATCCAAATACCATAAAAATGACAGAAATAGTTTATAGTTAGTACTGAAAGATTGTGATATCTCACGTAAAGAAGAAGAGATCAAAAATATCAAGGTAATTATAAAACGTCTGATAAAAATGAAATAAGAAAAACTGTAAAGGTTTTTATTATAACTGAAACGATTCTCACAGAGGCTGTTGAATAAAATGCGCTGTAAAATTTTATTTCGCCAGTCAAAGTTCATTCTCCTACAGTGTTTATTCCGCCTTCTAATATCCATAGCAACATAACTGTGATTAATTCGTCGGGCTATTTTGATCGGCAGTATGTTTTGAGATGCCTCGAATAGAATCACATAATTCACGGACTGTTGCATTTGAATTATTGCATGTGTATCCACCGACTCATTTTAGAACCTACGTAAATATTGATTGGAGTTGTGGGCTACGACTTTATTCGTAGGTCCTGTTCTAATATTAGGCTTAGTGTTGATCTTAATCGGCGACTCTGTTTTTAGTGAATTAGAAACAATTTCATGTTTTTAATGATAGCTAGTTTAAATGATTCGATATATCTTTGTCTTGTTTTGCTTTATTGATAATTTCAGTTTCTGATTCATATTTACCTACTATAGATGAGATTATAATTTTGAATACAGGATTCTACAATAACTAAAGTATGTTTCAAATTGTTATCATAAACCTCAATTTCTACATCACTTACCATTGCCGCTGCTGCATCATTCGGCTCTTCATCTGGCTGTCCAGCAACTGTCCATCCTTGAACCATTGCACGTAGTACGTCTGACTCCTTGGCCTCAGACCACAGATTAGTCGAAGCCTCTCATTGGTTGATGCTTCTATCACCGTGTACGAGTCATCTGTAAAGAGAAAAAATAGTATGTATTAGATTTGTTTACTGTTGAACTTTAATGATGGTTATTTATTTCATTTCATAGGCTGACATGATAATCTGGATCTGAAGATCTCATATTAACTGGGCATATAACTTTTTTAATAACTTAAAGTAGACTTTATACGTCAGTCTTAAGGTTTTTTCCTAGGAGCAGAAAAGCGAGTGTTAAAATAAATAGAAACAAAGGTTTTTTAGTTATATATTTCAGCTACAGCTACAAGTATGGCGCCACCAAATTCATCATAAAATAAACAGACAGCAAAAATGCAATGAAACTTTATTATGTTTTCCGACACGCATTCATTTTTATGCCATGTTTAATAAATAAAGTCTAGTTGTGTTTACGTGTCAGATTCTTTTCTTCTTGTTTCTTTTTGAAAATGAAAGTGGCGCAATTTATTCTTGTTTCAATATTTCCGACTTTATATTTTGTTTTATTATTTAAATTTGCCTCTGTATTTGAGCGATATATCGGTAAGACCCGAAGTCCTCAGTTTGATTTCCAGGTCGGGCGAGGTACTACAAATAACCGTTCTTTAATTAGAAATGATTTTCGGCCTGGGTTTCGTAATTGGCCATGTTATGTTACCATGCATATATTCCAAGTTGCGAGATGAGGGTATATCTCTCTTCGAAGGTAATAAGCATGAAATTATAAATGATCTATTAAAATAGATAAATATAACATTATAACGAGACTGTAAACAGATAAAAAAGAGATCACTATTTTCTGATGCTCGTTTATAGAATAATATAATAAGAGCTGCAATATAACGAATAAATCTAATAAAAAGTTTGTTTTACATTTAAAATCCAATATTGAATATATTAACGCAAACAAAAACAATGCAGCGCAAAACGATAAAAATAAATTTAATACTTTTTTTCCACTAACAGCCAGTCTCTGGAAAGACCTCCTTGTTAGCGAACCATAAAACAATCAGAATTAAATTACATTTCACTTACACGCAACATTCTCAGCTCATAAAGTAAGCTGTGCGCAGGCGCATCAGGAATAAGAATGCACTTTAGTTTTTAAAACGCCAGTCATGCTCAAATAAAACCTATTAAAAATTGTTGCGCATCGCGAAATCATACCGTAATAGTAACATTGACTTCTAAGGTATGCTTGGAATTCATAAAATTAGGTCTATTGGTAGACCATGGCTTTAAAAGAAACGCAGCTGGCTATCGATGGTTTTCTATCATGCAATTTTAAATGCTAGGTACGTTAAAATAGTAAAAACTCAGATTACAGAACAAGCAGCTCGAAGGACCAAAACGATGTTGAATTGATCCGGCTCGAAGGACCAAAACTATATTGGTACCGTAATTTCTGGACGTTTGCAACTTTTACGATACAAACCCTTTATGCCATCCTCACCGAAGAGCTCTGGCGACTTTATCGCAGGAAAACAACATTTAGTTATTTGACTGCGGTAAATGGATATAATTCCCCAGTCTGCTCTCCACAATCACCAATAAAACCTCATTAATAGAACTGCTCACCTAATGACGTAAAATCCGTAACCAAGTGCAGTAACGAGTCCGCGCAGACTCGTGGGCGCGTTAAAATAATATACAAGTAGATTTATTGCCTTCAGGTGTCCCATTGCGAAGTGTGCGAAATATTTTTGTACCCATAATGTACCTTAGTTTTATGACTATGCTTTGCAATATACATAATGTGGGGCTTTTATTAGTACATTTTTAGAACTTTAAACTAGTAGCAAATATAAGCGACAAGACCTCGTTTGGCAGAGAGTGGTAAGTACAAAGCCTAGAAGGATAGAATTGGCTCTCAAGCGTAGCTCAGTAACACCCTTAGGTTTTTGGTAACAGATTTACAACTTTTTCAAGTAACTCGCCAGGTGGTTACCACAAAGTACCATCCTTTTTACCATGCTATGGTTCGTTGGTATGTTATCCTCACGATGTTTTTCTAGCTCGTAATACGATTCTAATACATGACCATTCTTAGGTCACTAGTGCTATTCTGTAAAGTTCATTTGCAATATCACTTCTGAATCCGCAATGAGATTAGAGTTTCCTATTCTTAAAATCATTGAATTCGATACTAGCGCCACCGAGTGATGACGGAAGTGAGATGAAATACGACAGGTGAGTATTTTGACGTTTTTCAATAAGATTTGGTATTCTGAAACATAATTCACACGCCAAATCGGGTTGCGAGGTGAGTTGCGAGATGATTTACCTTTTACAGAATAGCATACCACTACTGACACATAGGCACTGAACTGTCACAGCCTTAAATAAACAGCATATATTAGAGCTATGTAACGACATACTCATAACATTTATTCACATGCTTATAACGATAAGCATGGAAAATTAAGCGATCCTATTAGCGTGCTAAACACATCGATTGCTATATGCATCTCCGGTGGAAAGTCACCCTTATTGCCTTCAGGTGTCCCATTCCGAAGTGTATGAACTATTTTTACCCGTGAGTGTTCATTGGAAGGAATTCAAAAAAGGATAATACATATTTTTTTTTATTTCGTCGAGTAATGAATGCATTTTGGCAAATACAGATTCCAAGTTGATAATGGGAACAAAGAATAAAATTCTAGTCTAGTGACTAGTATGGATTACCTACAATAAAAAAAAGTTTTAATAGTTATTATTTTTGCAATCCTATTACAAAATATGTATCTAAATGTTGTTACTATAAATATTTCTTCCTCCACAGGCAGATCTAGACTGGACAAACTTTACATTGCTTTGTTTGGAAAGTGGACTCGGTTGAAATTATAATGGCCATTGGAGATTTGTGGCCTGTGAATTATGGCGTTAGTGATGAGCAATGTTTCATCGATGTCGATTATCGATATTTTAATAATTATTATAGAGTAGGTACTTATATGCAACTAGCTTGCATGTTTGATTGAAATGTGCATATCTGGGTTTGGGAAACAATAACATTTATTTTATTATGAATAGTTAAATAGTGAGTCACGATTTCTCTGAGAGATAATAATAATAGTGGAAAACAGGGCTTACTAAAATTGGACGTAGTTCATCTTAAAAAAGCGTGTTAAAAACACATATATATAAACACTTTACACCTATAAAACTGCCGCACACGCCAAATCGGTTTGCGAGGTGAGTTGCGAGATGATTTACCTTTTACAGAATAGCATACCACTACTGACACATAGGCACTGAACTGTCACAGCCTTAAATAAACAGCATATATTAGAGCTATGTAACGACATACTCATAACATTTATTCACATGCTTATAACGATAAGCATGGAAAATTAAGCGATCCTATTAGCGTGCTAAACACATCGATTGCTATATGCATCTCCGGTGGAAAGTCACCCTTATTGCCTTCAGGTGTCCCATTCCGAAGTGTATGAACTATTTTTACCCGTGAGTGTTCATTGGAAGGAATTCAAAAAAGGATAATACATGTTTTTTTTTATTTCGTCGAGTAATGAATGCATTTTGGCAAATACAGATTCCAAGTTGATAATGGGAACAAAGAATAAAATTCTAGTCTAGTGACTAGTATGGATTACCTACAATAAAAAAAAGTTTTAATAGTTATTATTTTTGCAATCCTATTACAAAATATGTATCTAAATGTTGTTACTATAAATATTTCTTCCTCCACAGGCAGATCTAGACTGGACAAACTTTACATTGCTTTGTTTGGAAAGTGGACTCGGTTGAAATTATAATGGCCATTGGAGATTTGTGGCCTGTGAATTATGGCGTTAGTGATGAGCAATGTTTCATCGATGTCGATTATCGATATTTTAATAATTATTATAGAGTAGGTACTTATATGCAACTAGCTTGCATGTTTGATTGAAATGTGCATATCTGGGTTTGGGAAACAATAACATTTATTTTATTATGAATAGTTAAATAGTGAGTCACGATTTCTCTGAGAGATAATAATAATAGTGGAAAACAGGGCTTACTAAAATTGGACGTAGTTCATCTTAAAAAAGCGTGTTAAAAACACATATATATAAACACTTTACACCTATAAAACTGCATTTTGTGATAGCTATAAGAATATCAATAAATGTTAGAAATCAGCAATAAAATAAACGTGAGAGTCTATCGATAAAATGTGTCCCAACACTAATCTTTTTGCAACTCCTCAAATGACGATTTAGTGGTTGCATATGCCGAGCAGATGTAGGCATGCACCCTTGGGTCCGAAAATAAAAAAGACCTCAAGTCTCAATCAACAAAAGTTTTGGTATTTTTAAAAACAATAGTGTCTGCAAGTTCGTGAGAAAGGGACTTTGGAATTTTTGGATGTATGATACAAAACTCTTTGCACATCTGTTAAATCTTTATTTTCTTATGCTCTTGACGAGCTATTGGTTTAGAAGTATCCATCATGTTTTGGCTGGTAGTTCCTGAGATAAGTTTTTATTGAGGAGGCTATATAAAATTGATCGGATATTCGGATGCAAATTTACCAATCGTTGAGGTGTTGGCTATTATGAAATGCAATTTGTTACACCCTACATACACACACACTTGTATTGCGGGATACAGTAAATATACACCCAAATCCGCAACCCCCGAATTATGCGATTTTGTAAAATTAAATACTAATTTAAAGAAGCCGCTACCAATCATAGATAAAAAATACTTTAGGTCAATATGCATCCGAATATCCGAACTATAGTTTAACATTACGGATACAACCGCAATGCACAAAACAGCTAGTAATATATCTTTTAACATTTTACAAAATGTATTTGCGGTATTAAACACGCTATAAAGACCAAAATGCATTCATGTAAAATACACTTTATATTGAATGAATTTGTCATCATTATAATGACATACAAAACGCATGATTGTACGAGCTTAAGAATTAAGTTCACGACCACCATGGTGAGAGATTAGATGGATTTGACTCCCATTGTTTTAAAGTATAATACTGTTCTTAATAACGGAAGATTGCATGTTGAGACATTGTGGACAAATTAGCCGTATTGTCGAAAAGGACAATGTGGTACCAATCCTACATGGTACCCCATTCGACTCTTACAGACTTTTTATGGACAGGACCTGTAATTACAGGCATAGGTACATGGAAACTCTTTTTTAAACTAAAATACAAATTGTTTGAAGATAAAGATAATTTTCCAGAAGAATGGTATGTAAATTGATGATTTTTTTTATTTATCCTAGGTTACACCTTCTTTAGTGTTCCCTATTTATACTACTATCTAGCCTTTATATTAGGCTTATAAGTAATTTAAATTTAACATAAACTTCTATATTGACTACATCTAAGAATGTGTCCATTAACACTTTTCTTATTGTTTCTATTAAGGGGAAGACACTTTGTTCTTGTGTTCTTTATATATAGCACTTGGACTACGTTACACTATTATAACTATCACTACACTAACTCAAACGGTTTAGTTCTTTTGAGTCGTCTCACTATGTCTGTTTGATGGAGGAGCTGGATTGCCTCAACGTTCACATGATGATGAAGCCGGTTGTGGTGAGCTTCTGCATATTTTTTAATAACTGTCTGTACGAACTCTACTTTTAGGTAAATTGATGATAAAAAAATGTATGCACCTTTATGATTTGCCATGATGGCGCGTAAATAAATATTAAAACAATACGGAAATAAAAATAACAACTAATACATTCAAGCCAATTCAATAAAATTACATTATCTACAGATGTCATGATACAAAATCACTAAATTAACAAAAAAAACTAAAGTGTACATTATCCTAATTGATCATATAAATTGAATTATAATATTGTATTGTTTCCACAGCTATCCAAAACGTTCCAAAACAAGTAAAACCACGTGTAAAAGCAAGTCAGCCATAAAATTATCGCAAGTAAAATAACGAGACGTGTGTAATGCGAATCTTCGTAATTCCGTTTTGTATGGGTTTTTGATTGCTTGGAAACGTTCCAAAAAGAGTTTCAAACACGTGGGCGCCTTTTAAATCTCTGTTCTAGTCTAGAGATAGTTTCACTATCTTTGTACGTAATGGTATTGGATACATCAGTCATTTGCTTCAAAACTGTTTTCTTATTTCAAAATATGATTTACGTTTCTTAAAAAGTTGCTTTCTTGTTTCAAGGTAGAGCTTCAGAATTTTGCACTTTAAAGAGGTAGAATTTTCTCTAGATTCTACTATTTTAACATTAGTAGGAAATTTAAGTTAGGAGCTCAATGGGGAGGGCGGTAAAGTCGCTAGTTTACCAACTTCTTCCTATCCAAAAATTAGGTCATTATGACTTTTTGTTGAATAAATTCTGAACATAGGCCTCCCCCATTGATTTCCACTTCAAACGGTTCTGGGCTGCTTGCATCCAGCGACGCCCAGCGACTCTGACCAGGTCGTCGGTCCACCTGGTGGAAGGTCGTCCCGCTCGGCGCTTTCCAGTACGTGGTCGCCACTCGAGAACCTTTCTTCCCATCGGTTATCGGTTCTTCGAGCGATGTGGCCTATCCATTGCCACTTCAGCTAACTAACTCTACGAGCTATGTCCGTCGTTTTCGTTCTACTACGAATGTCCTCATTTCGGACCCTGTTACGTAGAGAAATTCCGAGCATAGCTCGTTCCATAGTTCGTTGAGCTAAATTCTGAATGAGACTCCTAAACTCTGCAGCCGTTTTTGATCTTTTCCGAGCTGATGACGAATTTATTGATCTATGGAATCACATAAGTATCATCACGGATCCTGCAATAATCTCTTCACGCCCTTCTTCAAGAACCCCATTCTATTACTCGATAAATGATAAATTGGCAGAAGTAGTAGTAATATTTGGTAGATCTCACTTCAAAATAGACAAAGAATTGACCTTCGATATCTTACGATGGATGGCACGGAAAAATGTATTCCCCTCTATCTTCAGAGAATATCATAATAAACCTTGAGATACTGGCAAACCTATCCAATTAAAAAAGTATCAATCACATTAAAAAATCCTCTTTCATCTCAATTTTTCGCATCGTAAAAGCTAATGAAATAACAACATTAACTTTTACTACATGGCGAGCTACAATTATCATTTTTATTATTTGTACATTTAAGATTATAATTATCATTTTCATGTCCTAGTTTCTCGTGATGCTTTCCAGATAGACAGACATCACGTTTATTTTCGTATGTCATAGTTGTAACTCATATTTTTTTATTATTAGCTAGTGTTTTATGAAAATCACTATTTCTGTGACCGTAGACTGTTTTATTACTTTTGGTCACGGACACGGTAAATTGTAATGTTTGCTGTTTTATTTTTAATGTTGTTTGTTAATTTATTTGCGGCTGTTTTTTAAAAACTATCAAAATAGCAATAACATGTCAGCATTATCCACAGAATTTAAAGGAACGCAATTACCTTATGTTCTTTACATGCGTTTTGCTACAATCTCACTATGATGAAGAGGTCAGAGCTAGTTTGGTTATTACATAAAGCCTAGAAGCTCTCCTGAGCTACACACTAGTAGGTTCTTTTCTACCATTACTTTCTTTGTTGTTATCACTATCCAAACTATTTCCAATCGATGGAGAATTAACTAAATCACCTGATTATAGACAATTCCTATTAGATCATCATTTGCACACTGCACTGTTTCTTTACGTAATGCTTAGATTTATCTCATTGGTTATAATTAGTTTTGAGAGCAGTTACGTGATAACATTTGTTTTGGCGAATCTTCCTGATTTGATACTGCTTGTCTGACTCTAACAGCATTGTTTTTGAAGAAAAAATCTCTAGCAATAATACTTACATAAGAGTTCTAAGTTTGTTTGATACAGCAGTGATACACAATGCAATGCTTGTATCGTAGGTAATAATCATTTTCATTTTGTAGAAAAGTATGTAACTGAACAAGAATAGATACTGTTTTTTTACCTAAACTTACGTTGGGTACCTATTCATTTATTTTCTTAATTGCTCATTCTTTAATCATCCACCATTTGTACGGTATGATAAGCAAAAGTCTAATAATTATGTCGTCGCTTGACATTCTTCTTTACTAATAGCCGATCTATTATTTGTTTTCTTTTTTAATAAAAAGTAGTCTTAAGAACAGTCATTTTTGTCTTTGCCTTCAGCAGTAACGACTTCCGCTTCTACTGTCCGTTCCAGGAACTGGTAATTGTTGTGTTGATAGAGTTACTAGATGTTCATATTATTTTTTCTATTTTGCGGTATTTTAATCATTTTTATCTATTGTAATTTATAAATCCTCCTTTTTATGAGTTTTTCTTTTCTTTTACATCCAAGGTTTTTTATGATCTGTTTAAAAAGAAAACAGCATTTTTGGAATATACAAGATTTTTAGAATCGGGCTAATCTCTGGATCTATCAGTCGGATTCGAAAAATTCTTTCACTAATAGGAAGTTACATTATTCCCGAGTATTATTGGCTACTTTTTATCCCGGGGACGCTAGCAAAACCGCGGGGGAGAGCTAGTATTAGTATACATATAGATTAGCATAGATAACAATAGTACAATATTTCCACATATAACATAAGTTAACATCGTTCAAAGTTTCCATTCATAAAATGTTTATTCCGATCCATATAAAGGCCTGTCAATCTAAGGGCCTCATCACACGATACATGGTACATAATGATTACCTTCAGAAAGAACGAGCTTGTATTACCATAGCATTATAACAATCTGTCAAGAAGGTATTGAAATTGATTTCAATGTTCCGTACGTATCACTAAGAAAACCTCGCATATTTTACAGGTTTTAGATTGCCAGGAGCTTGTAGGTATTAACGTGATTGAAACTTTACAAAAGTGTGGAATAAAATATAAAAATATTTATTATATTATTTAGGTATTTGAAAAAAGAGAGAATTGAAGTTCTTTGTGGTGGGGTAAAGTTAGTACAAAATTTTTATTTATTAAATTCTCATTTTTCAAAAGACTTATTTTATCCATAATTATTAATATTCAGACCTTAAAAATGTAGGTAGGTATAGTCAAAATGACCGAAACTCCTTTCCTGTCACCTTTAAAAACAAACGACGAATAGTGAACCCCAAAAAAATATTTGTTTTCGTCAATCGGCAACGTGCCATTATAATTTATCACTAGTCTTGAGTTTTTTTTCCGATAGTATATTCATTGTGAAACAATTGAATGTCATCATCATAAATAAGACATGAAGAGAGTTTATTATCCTATGCAAAGAACTACATGTCAATACGAAGCAAGAAATAAGAGTCATCAGAAAACCGTGTAATAAATTATTTTATTTATGTTCAACATAAACTATTATGCATTTTTTGCAATTAGCAATTAATTGCGCAACCACTCGCAATTTAGTTGTGACAGCTGCGTACAAAAATTATAAATTTATATGGTGTACGGAAGTTATATTAGGTAATAATTTCATATTTTCCACCTCCCTATTGTAAACAGGGCAGAAAATTACACCATTCGTCACAGGAAACTGAGCTATTTTCAGACCTACCTTCAAGTTTCAAACGCAATATGAAATGTCACATGGTATTCTCAAAACGTCGACCGACTGTATAACTACTCGTAACTTATCAATAATCGTTGTAAACACGGACATAAAGTATATTATTGAATGGCAATTAGTTTTGACAGTTGCAAAATGAGTTGTCAAGGTATTTAGTATCGTTTTTGGAGACGTCATTGATACTCGACGCCTTATTTCACGTGCGCTTTTTAGTGCGCTCGTTTGTGGGGAGTTTTAAGTGTATTTTTAATGACTTTTAAGCATTAAAACGTGTCACTTGCATGAAAAAAAGGAAAGGTAAACCAGCTGAAAGTATCTTGTTACTATATTTGTGAAATCATAATTTTATTTTGATGGGTAGTTACTTATTACCATGAAAGTAACTTAAACCTGTGTTTTAAATAGTTATTTACGTTTATAAAATCTTATTTATATAACGACTCTAAAAAGCGATCTTAATTTTCGTCAACCAAAAAAGTTGTCAAAATAATCAGTTTATCGTACCACAAATATACTGGTGTCTAATTCCAAATGAATTTACGATTTAATTACACATATCGTTATCATATTATCTATTATAATACGACATCAAAGACCCAGCCAGAGTTAGGAAGCTATTTCATATTAAGAATGTCGCGGACGCTTGAGATGAAAAGAAAATTTTATTTTTAATCGCAACGCCATGTCGCGACGGGCATATAAAATAGAATTATTAAAAAGCCACCGGCACATCCGTTTCCTCTTCGGATTTCGATATTTCTATGCGTACACGCACGCTTTTTCCCAATTAAAGATGGCGGTTGTAAGGCGGAAGGTTGCTAGTCGCCGTTGCTAGTTTTAAATAGTAATGCGATATGCGATTTCCGTTGCTGTTGCGTGGAAGTTGTTAAATGATTATGAAGTTCAATTGTTATTTATTTCATATTTTACTTTATTAGTACTAAATTATTATAATCTTATTTTATTTTACTTATAGGATAGAAAATATATGTAGGTACTCGTATATAAATTAAAAACCCAGTCCAAAAATGGACACAAATTTATTGGGATAAAAAATGCTATTTACTACCTGAAAAACGTTCCAAGTTTCCAATTAACTGCATTTCTGCTAATAGTTAACGAATGCTAACAAATATTTTTTGTGATCGTTTCCATTATTTTTTGTTTACCACACATGTAAGGTACGAAGGGTCGGCCACCATCTTGGAATTATTTATAGAGGTGCGCGTGCGCGCTTCTTTTACTTGCATTCAATTAGTTTGATTTGTGAGAAATCGATTTCATGGAAGATACAAAAACGGTAAAGCAAATTTCATTTCAGGGAACCTAGATCTAAGTTATGTGGTCGATAGTGGTGACCACAAAAGCGCTCTCAAGTGCAGCTGCTAGAAATCATCGATAAGTAAAGTTATGGTTAATAAACTGATAAGATAGCATGTAACAGTTTGTTTTCATGATTTCATGCTTTATAGATTCAACCTAACTACTACATGACTGCAACACCTCAAGATATGTTAGATTCAAAACTTCACATCACAATAGCAAACAGGAACAAAGACAATTAAATCAAGAAAGTGCAAATTAACGCCCACATTAGTTCGCAGGAAACAAAGTTACAACTGACACGGCAAATGTACTGCAGTATGCGCAGGAGTTGATCTAATGAGACGCGCAATTACGTCACGCGTCGACAAATCTTCGCTACGGTCTGACTCGTGAATCTGTTTTATTGGCTCTCTAATCTTATATGGCGGTAAGACGATTTGTGTTTAGAAAAAAATGTGGTTTGAATTTGAAATGTGTTTTGAAGAGTTTAGAATTTGGAAACATTTTAGTAGGCTAATGATCTATTTCATTTTAAAAAGTTATTGGCAATAAAGCAATAGCATTATTGTCAAGCATTTTTTTTTATCAGTAGACATTTTGTTGCAAGAACATCTGTTGTACAGGCTTCGTCTCTGGGCACCGACATATACCTACCATAAATGAAAATATTCGAATTTTGGCAACTTCTATTACGATTACGATATATTTTTATAGAAAATTGGAACTCTATAATGCTCATGGGGCAAACTTTCATACAAAATTTGAAAACACGAAAGCAGCGATTGCAAATGGAATACATTTTACTCGGGGTACTGGAATGGACCAATATTTATTTGCACGTACCTAATATAAAAAAAAAATATTAAACTCTTTCGAAACACAAACCTACCCTAACATTCCTTTGCTTTTCTCAGTAAACGACCTCCGACCCTGACAATCAAAGTCAACAAGGGATTGCGGATTTGTCTACGGCATTCATACGGAATACTTCCGGAGCGACTAATTTAGCTGTCGTCGTGGCTATGGCTAACTAAATAACAAGTAGGAAGACATTAGTCACGGCTACTGTTTCCGGGACACAAATCCCGGGTACACCTTTATTAGTTCGGATGAGGATTGGGTTTGGTCAACCTTGAACATATATTAAGTGTTCATTTAACTTTTTGGCGGGAACTTGCAGAGTGACGTTGCTTTTTCATTTTTATTTTCATAAATTCGTGTATTATGAGTTTTATTGCATATAATCGGTGGTATTTTATCCAATACATGTGCACCAGTGAAGTGAAATGAAATGAATTATGTGTATCGTGGCTTTTCAAGTTGTCTCAAGAAGTCCGTGAAAAGTGTTAGTACAGTGACCACCATTGTACTAAAACATGACTATTATGGACGGTGACTGACTGAGGACTATGTGAAAGTGATTCATTGTGACTAGAACTTATAATATTACTTGAAATTGGCAAAATACACAAGCCGTGTGACGCCATTGAAGAAAAAAAAGAAAAAAAAAAGTGTTCATTTTTTGCGCAGAAATATAAGATCTAATGTCATATTAGGTTTCATAAAAAGTTTGGTGCATTGAATTTTTTTCCAAGTTCTAGAAATAAACTCTTTTTGGGTCTTAATAGAAACACGCATATAAAACAAGGTTATCCCATTTGAATCGCATAATTTTTGTCATTTTTACCTTTTTTTCTGAATATATGAATGTCATTTTCAGTGATAAGTTAGTGAAGTGGATCTTCATAATAAGACTTTCGGACTATCATAGTGCTACAGTCCCTACATAGTCCTATCTTCTATCTATATATATATATATTTCGAAAACTCTAATTCCCTAATTTACAATTCCTCAATAACCTCCCGTTAATATTCTCCTCAAAAACCAATAAATTAATCAGTCTTTATAAACTATGTTCTAATTAATTCAGAACATAATTTCACATGACTTGCAAACATGGCGTCTAACCCGTTTCTGCCTGTTTCAATTATTATCGCCCATTGCGTATAATTACGACGCTTGTATTAACGGTATTATTATAATCGGACATCTTGAAGACAGTATGATCATGTTCCTACAAGATTGTTAATGGTTTCCCTATTATATAGAAGTTTATGCCGCGATATTAATAAACTGGTAGTTTCATGGGAGAATAACTCGTCTGGAGGTCTAAATTAAATACCAGACAGTGCCACAGATTTAGTACCTAAGCTAGATACCGCAAGGACTGCCCGGAAAGTACGTGTAATGCACCAACTGGTTGTGTTTGAATTTGAATTGAGTCACGCTCTACTACTATAGAGTCTTGTCGTAGAAAATTTAAAAATGCCAAATTGTGTCATTATCAATTCGATCAATCAATTTATTGTCAAGCTTCTGCTTAGTTTGGGATCAGATAGTGTGTGACGAATCTGTCCCTGGATATTTGATTTTTAAATTTTATTTGATACCTATCCCCCGCGGTTACACCCGCGTTACCGGGATAAAAAAAGTAGCGTATGGCCTTCTCCATACCATAGGCTATCCGCATACCAAATTTCGTAATGATCCGTTGAGTAGTTGAGGCGTGAAGGAAGGCGTAACAAACAAACAAACTCACTTTCGCATTTATAATATTAGCTAGGATTAAGATTAAATGTAAAATCTCTTCAAGACTAGGGAAGCGAAGATGTTTCATTTCATCGTAGGTAGGTTATACTATTTAATGACTGCATCTAGCCTACTATATATCTATGGTCAGAACTGTAGGACTAAGGCAAGAACGTCGGTTACATGGGTTAGGTATAGGATCAGATTAACAGGTACGTGTTGTAACCGTAACAGGCTGATGAGTTTAAAAATTTATTTCTAAAACCATTCAATAACATAATAATAACCCCTAGCATAACCCTTAAAGCTACGTAGTCACTTAAGTTTTTCCTGCCTTCCAAAACCATATAATGCCTTGGAATATCGCATAAAAACTCAATTAGCGAGCTCTGGTTATATAAACGTGTTTCATAGTTATTTGTACTCACACGTTAAATTAAATTAGACAGGTAAATCACCTAGTGAAATCAGATGCCTTTGAAACTTTCCATTTTCCAGAAAACCAACGAGTGTTTGGTTTATTTTCAGCATAATTCGTATAACGTAAAAGGTCACTGACATATTTATAGCGCGTATGAAAACTCTTGTAAAATACAAACAATTACTACCGAGATAACTCTCAAGAAAACTCTACTAACTACCCTCAATTTTAAAATCTGCTTTTGTTTAGTTTTATTGCATAAGAATCCAATGATTTGCATCAAATCAGCAGGGTTGCTCTTATTGCAACCCAGAGAATCAGCTATCTCTACTTAGCTACACATAAAACTGTAGTAAAACTCTACTTACGTAAGAGGAGGTAGAGTGAGATGATAATTGGATGCCCACACATTAAGAAACTGTGTCATAAATTTCATGTTTCAACTGTTTCAACTGCTTTAGTTTTAGATGTGCGTTGACTGGTTGATACGCCGTCAGTTAGTCAGTTTCTCTTTTCATAAGATTTAAATTATTTGGCTAAGTTACAGTAGTACCCAACTGATATGGCTTACCGATGTACCTGCGCAGAAGATACATTTTCAAAGCGCTATGCTATTGGTCGGCAGCTGCCGCCATGTTAGCGCGCGCCGTGCGGAGGGGCGTAATTTGCAGTGTATTATGAACCTTATAGTAGTGATCTAAGGTTGATTGTAAGTTTTAAATTCTTTCGTTAATATTCGGGGCCATACTTTCTTTTCTGTGCGGACGAAGATTCACGACGCGCCTTATCAGATGGGTACTACTGTACCAGATATTGAAATGCGGCCTAATTTCAACTAATAAAATCTAGTATAATATTCTTAATAACATCAAAATTAAGTGTGAACAGAGGAAAACAGCGTAGGCAGTGGATTATAATAAACACGGTGTCGATCAGTCATCGTTAGCGGGAATCGTGCGCGCGCGCCGCTTGGTCGGGGGGCGTGCGTCAATGGCCGCGATTACAACTATGGATTTGATGCTGAATTATAATGCTTTATTGTTTTATAGTTGAGTATGATTTACCTACTATTTAGTTTTTTTTTTAAACAGAGATTTTGCTTCAATTTTGTGAGCAAAAATAGCGTCATTGCTTCATAAAGGAGTCCAGTAGAGCTATAAATGTAATGTCCCACTGCTGAGCACAGGCCTCCTTTCACAAATGAGGGTGAAAGGGAATGGGCAATACTCCAATACGCGTGCCCTCTGCGGATCGGTGGAGGTAGGCTAGTGGTCAACCTACTGTTGGAATTTTTCAAGCCGCCTAGGAGGCATCCAACTAGCTTAACGACTATCACAATTAAGTGATAACCGGGACCAACGGCTTTGCGTGCCTTCCGAAGCACGGAAACGCTTGATTTGAAATACCACTAGGCGGTCACCCATCCAAGTACCGACCACGACGGTGGTAGCTTAACTTTGCCGATCAATTAAGAACGGCTAATCATGCTATAATTCCATGCTTCCGATTTTTATCGTAATATAAATAAAAGATAGTTATAATATACTGGTTACATTTTAACTGACAATAATGTAAAAAAAAGTCAACTTAATGAAAATAGCATGGGTTTCTATAATTGGAAAATCTCTTTTTTTTTACGACGGAGTAGGTTAACACACGGCCCGGCGTTTGCAATACTAAAATTAACTTTCCATAGACAATTAAAATATGTAAATAGAATAAGGCAATCGAAATGAATGACGTGCAACTGCATCTACTTACGTAACTTGCTTACTGACTGTATCTTTACTGTGACCAATCAGGTGCTCGCTACCAAATCCGTAACAATCAAAGTTGCGTTATAACTGTACTCGAGGCGAATAACTACATCGTTTGTATGACACATGTATGATGTATGACCACTTGTATGGAGCGGCCTCAAATGCAAAGCGCATTTGGATTATTGTTTTTATTTTTATTTAATTATGATTGAGTAATTTTATACAGTACTGCAACGCCTCTTTTTCCGCTAGTCGGAAACCACACTCACAAAAGATTCATAGTAATCCGATGAATGGTACAGGAATGCATATTAAGTCACAAACAGACAATATTTTTTGTATATAGATAAGACTATTAACATCGTGGAAAATCCCTTTAGAGTATTGAAACCGAGCAATCCAATTCCGCAACTAGTGTTTTTGCACTGAAACTCAGTTTGGAATATCATATGATTAGTTGAATCAAAAGTCGTGAAGAAATTTGCGGGGTTAGATGATTTATATAATTTGTTTCTCTTGTGTGTATTTGGTATAGGACTTGCAGCAGAAAAACAAGAATACTGGTAAATGCTGCTGATCAAAATACAGACCTTTATACATAACATAAATAATTAAAAATAAAAAATTGCCTTTAATATAAAAAATGAGTTTTACAGGTTATTAATTTTCGTATATTTGGACCCCTCTTTGGGTGTAGGCCTCCTCCAGCTTGTTCCAAGTTACCCGATCTTCCGCCTTTTTCTGCCAGTCTTTTCCAGCCGTGTCTATTATGTCATCTATCCATCTTTTATAGGGTCTGCCGACTTTTCTTTTCCCAATGGGACCCTTCCATTTCGTTGTGGATATTGTCCACCTTTTGTCCTTGTATCGGGCTAAGTGTCCTGCTCAACGCCATTTTAGTTTAAGAGTTTGAGTGAGTGCATCTTGTATTTTGGTTTTGTCTCGTATGTCTTTGCTTCTAATTTTTTGTTTCCTTTTTATTCTCATCATGCTTCTTTCCATGGCCCTTTGTGTAGTTTATACATAACTTAGACATTAGAAAATAGAACAGTACCTACGATTCTAATAACTCTTGTAGTTATATCATTATGTGTTGTTTAACGTGCTAAATTATGATTTGTTTAATGTGACCTACGTAGTCTTTTTTACTATATTATCTCCCTTATCCTGGTTACAAAGTCACAGTTTGTATTGTGATACAATAAAAAATATAATTTACTACAAACTTGCAAACTTGAAATCGAGACGTTGACACTCTAGCTTTATTGTCTCTTTAGATATTCCGTAAGATATTCTTTAACCGCTATTAAATTTATCAAAGTATTTATTTCCGATAAAGTCCTTACTGAAGGTATCATATAAAATAGAGGACTGAATTTGACTAGCAATACCATTTGTGACTATTTTGACTTTTTTTTATAAAATACTTTTCGACGATTAAATATAGTACTTAATTGTATTTCTTTATTGTTAACATCAGGTTGACAAGCGAGTTTATCTGATACAAGGGAATTTCTAATGTATTGCTGAACTTGAAGAGCTGAATTTACGCCCCTACCTTGTATTCTTTTTTACTTCTCGAGCAATGGCTCTTTACTCATTAGGTTTATGTTTGTGGTGACTTAAAACCACTTCAAAATTATCAGTTTTTGATTCAAAGCTACCGACCGGAACTTAATTATTACAATAAAACATTCTTCGCACATTGGCGGCATTGCCACGTGTGGTAAGTGCCAACTTTGCGATAGACTAATGCAAAGATTAGGTATTTCCGTTGTTCGCACACTCCCGCGCATCTGGAATGTTTAATCTGTGACTCATGGAATTCTTCGGATAAGTAAAACGTGGCCTTATAGAGGATTATATAAAAAAAATGGCGCCGATTACTAAAAATAACGTTACCATTAACAAGTGTTAAGTATTATTTATTACTCTTTGGCTAAGCCAACACAATACTTTGCACATCCTTCTTTGATACCTTTATTTTGAAAAGACAATAAGTTGCTTCTATAGATTACGATTTGATCTTCGTATACAAAGTAAAGATCACCTGTGGTAGAACCTACCTACGTATTCTCGAATAATCGATCGATATTTTTTGTATTTTTTATATTTATCATCGTTCGAAAAACGCCTACACGAAGCCTGTGACTAGAATACTCGTATTCACAGATAGCATATTAGCATTTCGTGCGATCCAATGTGGTAGCGCCAGTATGCTGTAGACATTGCCCCTAGCGATTCTTATTAAATTACCAAGAATAACTTTCCATAAATCTCCACTCTGTAGTATAGTAATTATCATTATCTTCCACACAAACTCCCATTGTGACAAGAAGCTACGACAAAATCAACAGTAGAGCTTCTAGCTATGATTCACATGACCTTGTGTTCGACGAGACGGCTCCGAGACGGCGGCCAGACGAAAACAACAAAAGCGATCTGTTACTCATATCTTGTGAGGGGTGAGATGACAAACTTGGTTCAGTACTTATATTGAACTGAATTTAATTATAGAATGATGATTTCTTAATGAGGTTAAATTGCTTTGTTAAGTCAACGATAAAATGAAGGAATAAGAGGGGGTTAGTATCGGCCCTTGCGGAACTCTATTGGCAAGACTGCACAACTATTTTTTCTTTACATTCGAGACAATTTCGGGGTCATCTAGAACCTAGATACATACAATTGATTTAAAAATCCTGAGAAATAATGAATATTTTTGGTTAAAAATTTGGATGACCTAGACATCAATCAACCATCTATCAACAGTTTTACCTTCAAACTTCTATGGATAAAGCCAAGAATTAAGAAACAGAAAAAAATACGTATCCCAAACACACATCAATCTATTTAAAAAAACATCGGCACAAAGACAGACTGGCATACGCTAGACATCTTGACATTATATAGAATCCTTTCTAAAAACAAACCGCATTTCTAAAAGCACTAGAGACGACACATTCAATATTTTTTCACAATTAGCTCTCTTGTGTGTCAAAAAAATATGGCTACCGTGTTAAGTGGACAAACAAATCATAAATACTGTTCTTTACCGAGTCGAGTGTACAGTAAACATTATTACGGCGGTGTTATGGTGTAGTGACATCGTCAGTTGTACAGTCAGACGGAATATCGAATATTAAAAATATGAAACATGGTGTAAATGTAATTATTTGGTGCTGGGTTGAATGCGATTTTTCATAGAGTATTGACCATCTTTTTGACAAGCCCTTGAACACTAATTCAGCAAAAATGCGTATGTGATTATAAGTGTTCATGCCTTACCTAGGTATCTATTTTTATTGCATTTTGTGTTGTTACAACATTTTTATGTTCTTAGTACATACTTGCTACAATAATTTTTGTTTTATTATTTCATTAGTAATTTTTTTGTCATACATATTTACTTAACTTAGCATATAGGATCAAACTAGACTTTCAATAATAGAAACATCCATTTAAATTCATAGTAGAGGCTTGTACGTCTCAAGGGGTAAACGACAACGTCCTAATTATTATGCTGTGCTAAACTAACTAGACGCAGATTGATTTAATTATAGCAATTATATTATAACTGTTTACCAGACACTAAGTTCAAACTTCCTTTGCAATATAACTACAATAAACAAGAGCTACTTTTTATCAGCGTCAGGGAGTTAATTTTATATTGAAAATAACATAATCATGTGACATGTAAATTTAGCAGACGTTTTTAAATTATTGAATATTTATTTCAACGTAGATATTCAAGATAATTCAAAATGAACCCCCTTTCATAAAACGTTATTTAACTAATATACTGTTTAAATGGTCACGTAAATAATGACATATTATTTGACAATGACAATAGAGCGCTTTATGAGTAAGGGAGTAAGATTTTTTCTAGGATTGGTTTAATGTAGCCAACTGTACAACGCATATAGTGGTGTCTTGCATGTCCAAAGGTCACGCGCAGTATGTACGTATCGGGAAGTACCTCATAATAACAATTTTAACATTTAACTATAAAATAAACCTACAATCATTTAGCGTCTTGATAATGACATTATTTACGGATTATTAAATAGAAACTTTAACATAATATTAAATTTCATGGTAAGCATTAAGCATCGGATATTTTATGAAATCCTTCTCCTACATTTTATGGTCACTTAGGAATTAATAAAACAAATCTACGTAGATAAATACAAAATATTGCTACAAACATTCGATTAGTAACATAAAGGAATATATTTGTGTATTATCCAAAGGTTGCCTGAAGATATTGTATTAGAGAAAAGGCCGCCCAAGTTGTAATTTTATTTTTCTTCTTCTTTTTTTGTTAATATATTCTCAAAGTCAAAGTCAAAGTCAAAGCCATTTATTCAATTTAGGCCCCAGAAGGGCACTTATGAAGGTCAAATTTACTGAAGTTACCACCGGTTCGGAACTCGGCTTTCAACTGAGAAGAATCCGGCAAGAAATTCTATTCAGTTCATTCATTATTTAAGTAAAAAAAACTGTCATCAGAGATGAAAATATCGTGATAATCCTACACCTAATAAGTACAATTCAAAGACCTACTAACTTACGTGAGATGGGCTTATTCCTAAAATCCCGCCTGAGGGGGATTCCCTCAAAACTGGACTCTAATGTAAAAATAATCCCGAATAATAATAATCCAGAAATCCCCCTTTTCATTTCGACTTATTCCACTTTTCCCCCCTGAGCGAAATTCTCTCAGGGGGCATGGGGCGTAGTTACCGCCGTATTAGCCATATGGCCGTATCAAAGATACGGGGCCCTCGGGCTACAGAGGCCCCTAGCGTGTGTAAGCAAACATCCCTTAAAATGTGATGTCCCTCCCTTTGGTAGAAGACCGGACTGCGGCGAAGTCAGGGCCGATCTAGGATAAGCTACACCACTGATGAGATGGTTTAAATCAGGTCGAGTAAAATCCAGGTTTTCAAAGTCACGGCTCTTTTTTTTATATGACATTAGAAAGTGACGGATATATTAAAATCATCGGTTTTCCTAGACTTCATATAAACCATCTCATGTTAAATAAGGCAGGTTAGGTTCAGTAATCCGCTTTGGATATATCCGTGGTGGAGTATAACCACAACCCCTTATTTGTTATTGGAGGTTAGTATCCCATTTATATGATTTGAGCTATCAATGAAAAAAAGTTACGTATAATCGTTTTCAACACACTCGCCCGTAAAGTGACATTTATTTCAAAATACAAGTCTGTTTTTTCCTCGCAAGTGTGTTGAAAAACGTCGTATGATACGCGTGTGCATTGATTATTACACTCTCGGCTCACTCCTCGCGCCTCGAGTGATAATAACCAACTTTGCACACATGTATCATAATGTACTATTACAGACTTCTGTATAACTAGCTGACACCAACTGCAGATGCATGACCTTTAAATAAAACAGACAGACAGACAAAAAATCCCAGACACATAAAAAGGAAGCATTATAAAGCTGTTTTGGCTGCAATAACTATGATTGCGTTTTTTATTATGTGCACTCACTGTAAAAGAGCTGATATAATGAGATTCGGTAAAGTTAAATGCAAAACGAAGAGGTGTTATTTTGATTAGAAAAAAAACTAGGTACTATTTTACTTAACAAATGAAGAATAATATAACCCAATCAGTCTTCAAAAAATCTCTTGACCTTCCAGTCAATCAGACATGTTTAAAGATTAAAAAAAAATATTACCTATGAATAGAGTATTACAGTTGTATTACTCCGCGGATGCTCAGATTGTGGAATGAGCTCCGCCGTGGTTTTCCCAATGGAGTACAGCATGGGGTTCGTCAAAAAGGGTGTGAAGAGATTTCTGCTGGGTCGGCAACGCGCGCGTGATACCCCTGGTGTTGCAAGCGTCCATAGGCTACGGTAACTGCTTACTATCAGGCGGGCCGTATGCTTGTTTGCTACCTAAGTAGTATATTTTTTATTAAATAGTTAACCTTGCTTCAAGCATTAGTAAAACTACTTCAAACAAAAGATTTTTAAAGGTAGAGTATTATTGACCACGGAACAACTGTAAGAATTGTAAACAATGACATAATAATTACATTATTTAAAAATATAATGACAATAATTTTAACAATCAAATGATTTTAAATAAACATCAACAAAAACTCAAAAGCTACTGTTTTGTTCACAAAAAAGGCGACTCATTATTTACAAATTACTTGACCATAGATAACTTTTAAATTAACCTGGCGTCGAGACTGATGGCTATTTGATTCGACAATACAGTTATTTGGTTAGAAATGGAGTTATTATTTGTTATTAATGTAGCCAAAGTCACGGTACAGTGCATAGTGTATAATTTTAGAGATGTGGGCGTGTCGATTTGTATTTGCTAAGCCATATTCAATGCATTACCTCATAACTCCGTCATTTTATTAACCGATTTGGAAAATTATTTTTTTATTTGAAAGGGTACACTTCCCGTTTGGTCCTATTGTCATCAGATCAGGGTTTGATTACTTCTTAGAGTCAGTTTAAGTTTTTTGTAAAACAGTCCAATTATTGTGGTAAAGTTTGGATGTCTTTTTTAACTTCAACGAGGTTTCAAAATGGGGATGGGCTATACAATGTGTATCGAAAAAGGTATATCCAAATGTGATCCAAATCAGTCCACGATTTCTTTGGTACCAGGCGCACAGATCTCGAAAGAGATTTATGATAAACTTAGCAAGTGATAATGACCCTCATAGAGCGGTGACACATTGGTTATGATTTTAATTCAATAAACTTGGAAGCAAAAATTTGGTACGAATTTTTGAGTAATTTATTTTGAGCTGAAACTTTTTATAGAGAGTTTATACCTGATGTAGTCTTCACTCCTTTCGGATAGATACCGTTACACGTATACAGGTCGTTGTTTTGGTCAGCGACGAGCGACTCAGGGTCGATAATACAATAGATACTGGTGCTAAAAAAAAGATGAAAAAATACGTTTTTTTATCATAAAAATAAAAAATAAAAAAAATTGAAAATCATGTAATAAGCTAAAGTGTAGACATTATACTTAACGGGAATGCGGAGTAAAGGGGTGGGGCGATGGTGGCTTGTGCCTACCTCTAGTCAGTGCACGTGCCTAGTAACCATACTTTGCGGTAATTTTATTTCAAATTGAATAAGGTATTTCTCAACATATTTACAGTATTTAATGGAATTAAGTCCATTTTTGGGGAATACATATTTTGTACTACCGCTCCTGGGTCGCTTGTCGCCGACCAAAACAACACCCTGTATTTCTAAGCACTTACTATGTATGTATGTATTCTGGAAGTTTTACTACAAATTCAAGTCTATTCTGGTATTATATTCCTACCACCTTATACGACATACGAAGGAGAGATTGTGGTCAAACGCAAAAGCATAATCAAACCAGATTTTTTTCTTAATTCGATATTCGTAATTTTGATAGGAACGTCTCTACATTTCGCTTCTATTCTCACTATGAATGATTGATGTAAGTTATTCCATTTCCGGTAGTAACTCTGCAAAAAACTTTACATTTAATTAAATTCATAAATCATTCATTTTATTTTTCTGTAGGTACTCTAAGAGGACGTTGAGTACCTATTAATACTATTATTTCCTATTCCCATATGTCCTGAACTTCCAACAAACTATCGTAACCACAGACATAAATCTAAATAGATACCGCAGATCCCTCCATCCATATGAAAACCAAGCGTGTAACTTTTTGTGACCCACCATAATGTCACAAGATTGATTTAGTTAGGCTGGCATTCGATTTTTAACGTGAAAATGAAGCTACCCTATTTGTCAGCTAAACATATCCCGCGCTACACATCTCTGGTGGACATGCAGCCTTATGCGAGTTCCCTGTCCGCGCGAAACAGTTACAAAAAAAGAACATAGTGCCCCATTATTGCACAGATTTTGACACGCGAAGTACATACTCGCGGCATTTATTTAGATATCTGTGATCGTAACTATATTTATTTTATATTTATCTTTTAAAGACAACAACAGCTTTAGGAGGATTATATACCGCGTACTTTTCCATACAAAAAGAAATACATCTCTTTTTAACACCTTAATATTGTCCGATTTCGGTTTTTTTTCATGCTATCAACACATTATTTACTAGGCTTATGCTCTTATTTTTAACCGACGAAAAAACGGAGGAGGTTTACTTATATACGTAAAACTTTTTACAGAATTGTCCGATTTTGATAATTCTTTTTTTATTGAATAGGGTATACCTCGATAAATAAACATACCTACGTAGGTTATTGGTTTATCCCCGACTGCAAAACCTCATAAAATTCAAGTTAAGTATATTCAAAATTATTTTTTGCTTTTCAGTTTTTTCGGTGGTTTAATTTTTTTGTTAAAAAGTTTTTATTTTATTTTTATTTTTTACTAGTACTAACATGAGTAGTAATAGCGACCTGATTTCCCTGATTAGGAACACATTATAAGTTATGGTTGTATGGTTGGTCTGTTCCCCTTTGACATTAGATGTCAAAAAATTACGGAAGACAAGTAAGGAGAATAAAGTTGTTTTAAGTAATGGGTACAAAATAAAACAATACATAATCCAAAACAGCCGCTAAAAATATATCTATGTATAAAGTACATGACTTCATGTGTGTTATTTTAAGACTTCTTGCCCTGTTCACCCTTTTATTCCGTTTCAACCTAGCATTGAGTTGAAGGCCGTGAACCACAGACTGAGTTTAAAACAAATATTTACTTTACTTCTTGCGCGGATTAGGTATATTTACATATACTCTGGAAAGTGTTTGTAAGTCTGGTGAAAATTTTCAACGCTCTGATTAGCCTTGAATTTCATGTTGTTTTGGTTAAGTGTTGTTGAGGTAATTTAGGGTTCCGTATGAAAAAAATATTAACCCATTTGAATATTAATGTGGCTTTCAAATGTCATCTTTTCCAAACATATGTTAAGAGGAAATACTGGTGGCGTTTATTCCATACAAACGTAATCCTCAGTTTCCTCTTTGGATAATGATACTAGAGCAATAGGTAATTATTTTACCATGCAATCTGTAGGTGCGCCACTGTATGTCCCTCGGTTTAGTTTTTCTCCATAAATTAATTATTATAAAAACTAATAATCTTCTAAAATCACAAAAACTTACCATTTTTAACTGCCCTTATCAGACGTCAAGAAAACAAATTTGACGAATATAAAACATAAAAGGAAAACCGACAGACATAGCCAAAGCCCTTCTTATTACTATTCTTGAAAAAAAAATAACGATCCAGTATTGGAGGAGGAAACTGGGGATTACGAAATAGCGATTTTGTCTATTTTAAATAGGTATAATCGAACCAAGCTGTAGTTGTCCCTATCGCCCTCGGGCGGGATAGCTCGGGCACAGCGCGACAGCAATAGGTATGTTAAAAACCTATTTTTCAAATTTCTTGCAGCCATCCATTCCTCTTAAGTTCGTTATGTTAATAACTTAACTATGGGTCGAACTATAAATTAGCAAAACCAAATAAAAACGATATCTCAGAGTTGGTTTTATCCAAGTTTTATCATTATAAAGCATGTCAAACAGTGACATCAAAAAGTTGCAATTTTCCAAATAAATAGTACAACCATAATCGTATCTAGTAGCATTACATATAATTTCATTGAACAACCTTGGTATATTAATAACAGTAAACCATCGTGTTTTGAACTGTCTCCTTTGGCGGTCATACGTCCGTCTGAATCAACTGACTTTGTTTACTCTCGAATTGGAATCTAGATCAGATTTTACGCATCAAAATAATGCTTATACCGTAACGTTGCGAAATCATTTATTACTTTGCGGTATCATAGCAATAATAGTAAGTATGTAAATCTCTGGTTGCAAATATTTTTTGTTGAATTTCGGGTTGCAATCTGTCCGTGTCTCCCTGGATTTGTCTTAGTTTAGGCTTTAAGCTGAGGTAGGGACCTTTTGACCCCAAGGAACAAATTAATTAATTACTTATAAGTATTTATGTGTGTACACATAGTTTTTTTGTTATGTTATACATACATATGTACCTTCTTCAGCTTGTGGGTCATTAAATATAATTTAATTTCTTTCATAACTAGACATCTACAATAAAAAAATATGAATTTTAAATTAAAGGAGCTTTTAATAATAGTAAAAAAATTATAACATTTTTTACAAATGGGATATAATAGAACGTACAGTATTACCCAACTAATAAGGCGCATCGTGAATCTTCGTTCGCACAGAAAGTATGACCCCGAAGATTAACGAAAGAATGCTTAAAACTTACAATCAACCTTAGATTACTACTATAAGTTTCATAATACATTGTAGCTGTTAGTACCGTCTCATTCCCAAGTCACACTCCTCGGCACGGCGCGCGCTAACATGGCGGCAGCTGCCGACCAATAGCGGTTTCCCGTGCTTTGAAAATGTACAAAAAGTTTCTTCTGCGCAAGTACATCGGTAAGCAATATCAGTTGGGTACTACTGTACAATGACTTAAATAGTTACAATTTAAAATAATATAAATTAAATAAAATAAAATTGAATATCGCCCTTTTATATATTTACAAAATTACCATGAAATCTCGCCCCCATACAAAAACATAATGTTACAAAGCTCGTGTTGTTGTAAAACGAGACGCAGAGAAATGCGACACCGCGGCTGTTTACAAGGAAAACAACGGTTCCCAGTATAATGTCCTGCTTAAATGGTTCAAATTAAACTATTTCTATGAATTTCTATCGTTTTGTGAGGAGAATAATTAACTCTGTTATTTAATAGGTAAGGTACTTAATAACATAGAAAAAATCTTTTTGTAACTTTTTTCGCTCACATTTTTGTAAAATTCAAAGAATCTTACTTGAAAGCATAGGGCCAGGGCCCCTAGACAAGATGGTTGTCGACAATCGTGATCGTTAGAAAGCGATCAACCTTTGTATGAGATTGACATTTCAAAACGAAAAATCACTTGATTTTTAACAATCTCTTATGTCACTCCCATACAAAGTTTGATCGTTTACTAACGATATCGATTGTCGACAACCATCTTGTCTAGGGAGGCAGTATACAAGATGGTTATCGACAATCGGCATCGTTAGTAAACGATCAACCTTTGTATGGGATTGACATTTCAAATCGAAAAATCACGTGATTTTTAACAATCTCTTATGTCACTCCCATACAAAGTTTGATCGTTTACTAACGATATCGATTGTCGACAACCATCTTGTCTAGGGGAACTGATTACTATAACTCTGTGTTGAAAGTAAGGAATTTTATTTAATATTTGTAATACAATGCCTTTTTTGTAAACCATGAGTGTTAGTAATTACTTTACTGAACTTTAAACGTTGTGATATTTTTATATTTATTATGAGGGCATTAAAAAAGTCAATAAAAAAGTGTGAGTCATCAATAAAAATGAAAATCATGCATTCATATTTGAATCATGGATAAAACTTTGAGATCCAGAAAACACTTTCATTCTAGTTTAGGCAACTGAAACGATAATGTCTTCTGTGTAGAAATGGGAAGATTAAATTAAAACGTACGTTAACCAATAAATTATCTCCCGACACATTTTGAGATTTTTATCGCGGCACATTTTTAAAATGGCACATTTTTGGCTCGTTATGACATTTTTTGTGCAACTTGACACGATGTCTTTTAAAACGTAAATAAATAAAGGATAAAAAACGTTGGCAATAAATCTGCAGGTTGAATGTAGAATATAGAATACAATGGAGTCAGTTATGTGAAAATTATACTAAGGTATTATTATTATACAAAATATTAAAAAGTATAATCGCGCGTTTCTGTAAAACAAAAAAAGGAATCCGTATAAAAAATGATTTTAGAATAAAAATCACTTATAAATATGACAATTTTTTTTTTATTAATGCATAAGTAGTAAGTAGTATAGTTCAAACGTCCTTAAAAACTCAGATAAAGACTTAGCTTGAATATGCCAAAAAATAAAAATAAAAATAAAATTTGTGAATGGCTGCTTCAACCGTACACTAACCACAAATGATTAAAATTACAATCGTCTCTAACTTTCTCGTCCCATCACCAAACAAATTTCTCTATCGAAGCAACTGCATAGCACTTTAGTCCTGGCACACCACATGCGGCCGTGAGAAAAATCTTAATGTTTCAAGCGATGCGTTTCTTTGAGCGAGCCGCCCGCTGGGCTAGTGTAGCCTGAGCTAGTATAATAGTCTGGGCTAGGTTGACACCTAGTGGACATATTAGCTCGTGTTGCGGAATTTTAATTGTTAGTCTTGAGTTTAAACTATTTATATTAATATGCAATGGGCTATCATTTGTTACAAGTATTTCAGAATTCTAAGCAATTACGGGCGTGGATTCAGATTGCTAGAGTGAAATGTCTGCAAATGTAAACACCGATACTGTAGAGGCAGTAATAATACTAACAAACAGTACTATTCCGATCGGATGATGAGAGCATGATGCATGAAGTTCTATGACCGCATTCGTCATCATGACACACTGACACAAAATTTCAAAACGGAGTTAATCAGCAATTAGTCAGTGCAGTCTAATTGGAATCAAGTCAACTAAAATATACAGCATGAAATAAAAACTAAAAGGGATGGTAATAAATTCAGACATCCACAAATCAAATACGACGACCAACATGCACCCCGTTGAAATTTTAGCAAAAGGAACGTACGAATCGACATCTGGGCACCTGCTACGAAAATACACCGAGATATGGAGGAATATTATTCCTAGAATAGCAGTAGACTGTAAAATGAACACGGAGACACCATGTGCATTCAAAAACTTGCAATGGCAAGGCTATTTCTGCATCTACCATAATTTGCATCGAGGGATGTTGACTCCTATAACCGTAGTCATAAGGGCCTCATAATCACAATATTGCATGCACCAACGGTACATTTGTAAAGGTAGTGGTAAGTGAATAATTTGTCATCCGCCTTGGACAGCGTTGACGTTACGTTTCGCCTTTTTGCTAATGCTCATTTTGGGAGGTAGAGCAGTTTTTAAACGGAAAAAGTCTTCAGATCCAATTTGGGTCCTTTGATGTAGTAATGGATCTTTAATGGAACTTAACTTCCTTGTTATGTAATTAGACAAATAAATACCAACCACTAAAAATAAAAATGCCTTTTGGGTAAGAACTTAGAATCTCGTAAACATACTTGTTCAATGCGCAACCAAAACAAATTAACTAATAAAGCAGTAGCAAATGACAATAAAATAAAAGAGAGTACCGCCGTTCCATTGGCAAACATATAGATGGAAATGCCTCAAGTTTCCCTAACTGCGATCGCAAATATAGATCCTTGAGCTCATTGAACCGTAGCTCAATATCATACCGTGGCATTGCAAATATTTACAGAGGGCAGATGCGTGTGCGCAGGTTGATGTGCATCTCGCTTCGAATACATCAATGACAGATGTTCGGCTTTCCACACATCTATCCGATGAAAGTTTAATGAGATTTATCTAAGTGATACACTAACTAAAGGATACGGCTGAACATGTATATTTTGAATGTCATGACGACATAAGACAGGGCAATCAATACAAAATATATTCATGAGATAACTAATCAAATTGGTAATCTTGATAAAAATGATGACCAGACAACTACGAACAAACCCATTGATGACGTTAATAATTTCAATGAAACATTTCAGCGGCAAACCAGACAGCACGGAAATAGAAAGTGCGAGATAGATCAACCAAGACCGGCCGTGTCAAATACACGAGATTTATTATAGGCCACGTTTAGAATCAGCTACTGTGCGTATTTAATGAAGATACGTCAAATTTATCAGCTGTTGACGGGTTTGAATCAGAATTGGTTATAATTGAAAATGAAAATTATTGGATACGCAGATGGTAATATGGTGATAGATGGTTATATTGGAGATGCTGTTGGTCTTGTGCTGGTAGATTGTGGTGGAAGTCACAGAACAGTTACAGAGAATACTGTTATTCATGATATAATTTATCATCATCATCATCAGCCTATAATATCTCACTGGTAAGCACGATCTTTTACAAAATGAGGGTAGAAGAGAATGGGCAGATATATGCATACCTCTTGCGGATTGGCGGAGGTAGGCTAGTGGTTAACCTCTAGATGGAGTTTTCAAGACTTTAAGAAGACATGCAAGGATTGTTTTTATTCGTATTTGTCTTCGTTTGTATTTGTGAATTATTTTGATACTAGCTATCCCCCGCGTTCCCGGGATAAAAAGTAGCCTATGTCCTCGATACCATAGGCTATCTGCATGCCAAATTTCATGATGATCGATTGAGTAGTTGAGACGTGAAGGCGTAACAAACAAACAAACTCACTTTCGCATTTATAACATCATATAAGATTATAAAGTACTTATTTATTTACATAAACTTCAAGAAAGAATTTACAGTTCTAGTTACGAAAGTTGAAAGTTAACATTTTTGCAAACTTTAAATACATTTAATCAAATAATTTAGTACTGAATCCAAAACTAGTTATGTAGTTTTTTTTCCGGTAAACTAATTATTGGTTTTTTGATTTTCATATCTGCTTCTCTACCATCCCTACTATAATTAACATGCTAGTGCGATTGTTATTATCCTTATTTCCCGTAGTATACAAGCAGAGGATCAACGTAAATTTTGTATAGCGGTAGTTGATGAACCAGAAAGTAGCATAGGGTATACTTAACGAGAATGCGACGCGGGTGAAATCGCGAGTTGGAAGCTACATTTTGAAATAAATATAAACAATAATTATGCAAGATTTATCATTACTAACGAGTATGATATATCTAAGAGGAGATAATCCTAACTTAGCTACAGTTCTTATCGTATAACCATAAATAATCCTTAGCTTGTAAGTACAGCATCGAACCTGGATAAGTCTACAATTATGCAAATCCTATTCATGTATATTGAACTCTATTTGCTTTATGGAATGATGAAAATGGCTTGTGTGATTTACTTTAGTATATTACACATTGACTGACTAAATGTATTAGGAAAGATAGCGTGAAAAATTGTGAAACTAATAATCAGGAACGATTGATAAATTATGCACTTAATCTAAACGCAATACTATTTGACGTAAACCTTAATCTGCAATAACTCTCAAGTGATTATAATCTTTGTCACAAAGTGTCCTAAGAAGCATTTTCCCGTAAATATGCAATTAATCACCCTTGTTTGGAGAGAATATAACGGTTATTTACGAGGTTACTCTGATGTTGAAGATTTTATGCAAGATCTGACAAATTTCCTTGAGAAATGTGCGTGGAAGCGTTTTACTTCATTTAGTACGATTATACATCAAAATGTCAGTTTATTCTGGGATGTTTTAACTACATTTCAGTTTTGCTGAGCTAACAGTTGCTTTCTCATTAATAATGCAGTCTTGGTCACTTTATCAGCAGAAACTAAATATATGTCAAGGATTTTGTGGTCAGCTCAATGTTTTTTTGAAAGCTAAATCTCTTGAAGCTGGATAATGTGACCTTAAATATGGCGAGATATGGTTGAACATCGAGAAAGGGATCCTGGATTTAGCGGTATTCAGTGTAATATCTGTTTATATTAAGAACCAGTTTGATTGAAGTAATGTTATACCAAGAATGTAAAATGGATTAGAAAACTCTGGGATGGATAATTCGCAATTTCTATGAAGTCAGAAATAAAGATTAGCTAATTGTATATTTACTCATTGCAAAAGCAGACAAGTTAGATTCTGACTAACAGTATCAATAACAACTCCAACAAATACTAAGCATAATTTTAGCTCTGATTGAAAAATCGTGAGCAATACTGACAGTCTAGAAGCTAGGTCATAAATATGCGAGTATATAGGTAAACATGAATACAACGGTAACTAAAGTGGGAGAAATTCACGAAGCTGGAAAGTACAAACCACAATAATCGAAGAGCTTAATTGGATATCCGGCCTCACACAATAGATAAACAATAACGGTATAGTAGATCAGAACCAATCAATGGGTAATTCAAACGATGATTGATCTATTGGTAACCTAATTAGATTAGATAATAAACAATGCTACAGAGGAAGATGTACAAACAGACATATTTGGAACTAATATGACTGTGGAAGGGAAGAACAGAGCTGGACTTAATTAGGTTCCGGTGTGAACGGGTAGGCGAGTACAAAATGGATTTGTTCAGGGTAGTCGATCGAAATATTGAAGTTTGAAAATATTTGCGGGCTGAATCAAAAACAATTCAAAGATATAGACGAAAAGTAATTTCCAAAATCATCAGTTGACGTGGATCTTTATCATTTCCAAATTATTAATATTTTTAAGGAGTTAGTAAGTTATTTTCCAAAAGTAGCTGCAAAATCTTTGGGAAGTTTGACAGATTCATCTGATTTAAAGCACAAGGTATCTCCAAGATTTGTGGACATAGTCAACTCTATAAGCAAAGAGTATTTTGATAAGTTTTGTCCTACTATAAACCTTACACCAGCTGATTTACAATCCCCTCTATGAAGAAAGAGTAGTATTTTGATAAGTTTTATCGTACAATAAACTTGACTACGGTCTGGTATTTTTGTTTTCTGCATTAAAAATCTTAAATCTGTTAAAATCTACGTAGCACTATTTATATTACTACGCCTATCTACAAAACAGGTGTACTATTTAGCGCAAAAATCACCTTCGCAAAGGCAGACTTTATTGATAAACACCTGTACAATGCTGTCTGGCTCCGACATTATATAGTGAAATGTTTTGATTAGCACATAATAAATATGCAATGCGAGTGAAACGAAAACTGGACTTTGAATTTGATTGTTCGAAGGTTGCAGTTGAATGCTAATTTGTGGCTAACAAATATGTTTGGGAGATTAGAAGTGTCGCTGTTTTTTTTTAATGCCATGGAAGTTTTTTTTACTATTTTATTTTTTTTGCATAAATTCGTGTTACGTTTTAAGAGCAGTCATCACGCTATACTTTTCATACAAAAACTCTGTACTTATTATGGCGTTGTTAAACATTTTTCGTTAGATGCATTGAACAAATTAGTATCTTGTGCACTATATCTAGTCGTGTATCTAAGCGAAATTAAAAAAAAGTGAGAAACAAATTCAGTAAAAGCCTCCTCTTTTCACAAGAAGTAAGTACTCCTGGAATTAGTTTTATGATATGCGAAATCATGAATGACGACCTAGCGAAGCGGCCGCGAGTAATCAGCGAAATTTACCGACTGATAACCGATGGCTCTGATGCTATCTCTCTTTTTTCGCAGTCAAACATTACGTTGGATGAAAGTACAAGCTTTTAGGCTATGCGTGTGTTGAAGTTGCGTTGGCCATGAAGGGCCCCCTTAACAATGACAATTGATTGAGCTTCAGATAAAAAGCTTGCAAGTTCATTAGAATAGGTATGCTACTTATAAAACTCAAGCTAATGTTATCCCACGTTAAGATTTCCATCGTAAGACGCGGTGAATTTTGTATTGAATACCAATAAACGGATGTCGGTGCCTTTGCAATCTGCGCAGTGGTGCCAACAGCGGACACTGCGCGAGCGCATCCTCTATCTGCAACGTTGGTACGCCTGATGCATTTTGAATTTAGAATACGTTGGGAAAATCGTGATTATTTGCCAGAATCGTGACGTCCTTACGTAGCCTTGGAAGCATGCGTGTGTGCGCATTGCTTATTCTATAAACGTTAATATGAAATGTTAGAAAGGTGATGTCATAATATTTTCTCCTTTTAAAATTTACTAGCATTTGTTAGAAACTTTGGTCACGTTTGTTTCTTGGTAAATGTGGTACAATGGGTTTTCTGTTCTTTAGATTATTTTTAATATTATTATGTTAATTTTTTATTGTTTAATGCGTGTTTTTATTGTTCTATGTTAGGGCAAACACCTCTACTTCGTCTTAGCTTGGAGTTTTTAATGATATTCTTTCCTGTTACAGTATCGTAAAACAAATATCGCGTTTTGTAAAAAAAAATGCATTCACATAAACAATTTTTCAGCAACATAAAACAAATCGCTTCCGTTACAATAAACATATAATTAAAATTAATGTCACATTTTTACAGTTCGTCTCACTCGCACCTAATCGCCCTACCGCAGAAGTTTCCGAGAAAGAGACACAATTAAAACTTAATTCGTTTGACAACTGAAACGTTGTAAAACCAAAAACTGAACAAATTTTTATTTGCCGTTGTTGGTCTGATAGGGTTGTTGGGAATCCCGGGTTTTGGGGATTACGAGAACTAATTAGAACAGTCACTATTTTCATTTGAATAATTATACAAATCTTTTCTAATCTCAACTCATCCTATAGTTCCTATTTCACACTTTTTATTTTCAGATAATATAATAGCCCCATATTGACTCTTATAATTTTAGGTAGGAATAGATAGCAAAAATTTTTCAATACAACAAATACTACCTGACCAGTAACTATCATTGCCAATAACAATTTACGAAGTAAACTGTAAAGTTATTCAATAAAATGACACAACGAATCCCGTTTTCATATAAAATTACCTGTTAAACTGCCATACGGGACGTGGGCGCGGGACTGAACATGGGCGGGCTGTAGATATTTAACTTGATTTAACTTTACCGAATTGTTAAGTATGTTGTTAAGGAAAGGTATATTGGAATTTAATATCTTATCTAAAACTTCAGGTAAGAACGAAGATCAACTAATATAAGTACATAAACAGAAATAAGCTTTTTACAGTACAGTACCTACAGTTAATTATCTTTTTCGTATAATTTTAGATTAAGAGTTTAAAATTAAAACAATCGTTTCGGAGTCACTGGCCCTGATTCTGTTGTTCACAACTAAACTAATTTTAATGTCACTATGTCTCTTTCTAACAAAGAACATAAGACAAGGATGTAAGAAATTTAGTCCTGTCAAATTAGTCCAATGCTTGTTTTCAATATAATTTTAGTCGCCATCTATCGCGGTTACGCCTAAATACACGCAAAATAAGACGGAAAAGATTAATTTGACAACTTAAAAGATGTTCTATCCTTTTTCAATCATGTTCGTAAGAAAGAGATGAGATGTGACTGAAATTAGTTTAGTGCGATTTACAACAGAATCGGCACCACTGTGTGACTTGTCATTATTGCAAAATCCCGGACTGATTGATTGTTGATCCCCCTAAAATCCCGTACAAGCCCCATCACTATCACCAGTCACTCACGTAACGAACTTCGAGAGTGGAGGTGATACTTAAAATGTCGTAAAAAATTTATAGTCCAAATGGAAATAAATAGTTTTTCCACCGTGATCCATTTTGTACAATAATAAAATATTTTACTACTTTCGAAAGATATTTGGAGTGAACGAACATTCTTGTTACATAGTCTGAATCAGATAACTATAAAATAAATATAAATATGTTGAAATACCAAGCATAGGCTATAGATGCCTATATTGTAAAGATAGAGAGATAGATAATAAATATCATTGAATCAATAATATAATTTATGACGATGAGCAGAGATGTTACAATTTTAACAATCTGATATTCTAATTCTATGCAATTTAGCAAAGAAAATTTTGAAAAAGATACCTGTCTTTTAGACACAGACTGTCGGCATAGTAGTGGGAACAAATATACAAGGATTCACAAGATGAGTCTTCTTCTGGGTGTAAAGAGTATCGCGCGAGTCTTAACCTTACCCCCTTATTAATAAATAAGGCTCGTCAAGCATTGCAAAACTCAGGCCTTAAGATAGCCCCAGCCCATTCTGTTATATAACATTAAAAAGTGACAGATACATTTAAATCCTAGGTTCCACTACACTTGACTTAAACCTGATTTATTAATAAGGGGGCTAGTGTTTCAAGCGTCTCATAGGCTAAGTACGATAACCGCTTACCACCAGGATGGGCCGTATGCTTGTCTACTATCGTAGTAGGATACAAAAAGACGCTTGTAAATTGTAGAATCAAACTCATCTGAACCTATAACATAATTCTAAGTGACAGTAAATGTACTGATTATAGAAGTTCAGTAAACGTTGCTTACAGTGCAACTTCAAAACCCATAAATTACAACATTTGAAGCCATTTCATATATTAAACATTGATAAATCTATAGATTACTCTTACAAAATGTTCATTAAATGGGAAAATGCGAATGTAGTCGTTCCAAATCCGTCAGATGATATGCTGAATGGAAGATATCCAATTGTAATATACCTATAAGTCGTAAATTCAGCTTATCTAGTCTATTTGGTTGCTAATATTGATTTAGGACTGTATTAGTAAATATATCTTTCGCAGAAATACCATCGATATACAGTAATGTTTACAATGGATAGGAAATTTCATGGGACATTCTTCATTGGGTTATCTGATCCCGAAACCAGATAAATGTTATACGGTGTGGATACGACAATAAATGAATCGACGTAAAGTACTCCTACTTTTACTATGGGACCAACTTCGAAATCGAAAAATAATACAGTTTTTCATACAATAGGTAGGACTTGTCTTCTCGGCTATAATGTATGAAAAGCTGTAAAAAAAATACATTTCGATGTTGGTCCCATAGTAAAAGTTGATCGTATTTATGAGTACTTTACGTCGTTTCATTTTTGTCGTATTGTCGTATCCATACAGTATGCACCTTTTACTTCTTATAAATATTTATAAGTTTTTTGTCATTAAAGGTGTAAAGATAAAAACAATGACAAAAAATAATAATAAATAGTTTGTGAATTTATTCCAAAATTTTTCGTGTAGTAATGTTTATAAAATCTCGTCAAGTCATTTTTAATACCAGCCTACATATCGAAAAGTTGGGAACAGAAGAGTTGATAAATGTAGTAACCCCAAACGACCAAATAAAATCCATCACATCCTTTCAACATTAAAAATCTGTTAAATTGAACCAAATTAACATAACTGAATCAAATCTAAGTACCAGGAGGACAGAAATACTCAGGACGTTACATTTAATCTTTCATAACGACTGGTATAACTTGACCTCTGTTCACGACCACATCGTACCAAAGTTACCCTTTGTGAATGTTTCAGAAAGGAAGCGGAGAGCTCTCAATTGGCTGGTGATTAAAATAATGAAGCATCCGGCGCATAATTAGAACCAAATGAGAGGGTTGGAGATGTACCAATCGATTTGTCCCCGTGAAGTAATAATCTTTTCCGTTTACATATTTTTATTTTTGTAGCGTGGTCATTGTAATAAATTAATAAATGTCGCGCGACTGGCAAAGGAAGGAATTATGTTCAGTGAAATTCGGTTTTCAAGATGCGATGAAGATGCTTTCCAAATTGAAAGTAAAGGGAAGATTGTGTTATCATTAATAGAATATTTTAATGTATGTAACTTAGTTCCACATTCAAAATTATTACAAGCTTTTATTTAGTTTCACCTCGGCGTCTGTAATAGAATCTTGCAAGTTAAATTTGACCCACTTCCCAGTGTCCGATTGAGCTGAAATTTGGTACATATTAATATATTGGATGACAATGCAAGTAAAGACAAAAAAAGGTACAGTCAAAATAAAAAGCTTGTATTAAAAATTAGTTTTTTCACAAAAACTTGTTTACGAATATTTCTTTGGTTTTCATTCATTACATACATTTTAAGGACCTATAGATATCATTTTGGATTCATAATAACCAGGAGTATGCCATTAAAGTTTTTAAAACTATTTAAAATAATGCATACGTTAAATAGATCAGATACCTTAATTAATAGGACGTCTTTTAAATTGATAGCAAATACCTCGGTAATGTAAAGATATTTCACGTAAACAAAATGGCTTAGTAAACTGAATCTTATTCAATAGTCAACTAAAGCCACATTAGAATAAAGAATTTGTAATTCTAATGAATGAATTATATGGCTTTGATGTATTTATAACAAAGTAGGTATACAATAATATAACTATTTATTTAATTATTCATACATATATATTGTTTACGTACTCCTCTAAAATACTGATGAATGAATTTAACATTTATTTATACATGCGGTGAATTTAAAGTAGAGATAAGACTTATTTTAGTATAATTCCTCAATCAATTGTTTTTTTTTTGTATGCCTAACTTAAATATTATATTTAGTGTGTCAAGCGGAAAACCAAAGATAAAGCAGTACCCTTCATGTTTTTTTTTTTTTCTTTTTTGAACCAGAGTCTGACATTGACATTTTTGATCATAGTGACTACTCGAAAACTAAAACCGTACCGACCGTATACTGGTTTGTTACCCTGGGACCAATTTTTTACGTCGGTAAAGACACCCCTTTTGAAGAACCCCATGCTGTACCTACTCCATTGGGAAAATCACGGCGGGGAGCTCATTCCACAGTCCAAGCGTCCGCGGAAGAAAACTCCTTTGAGGCCGTAAAGTTCGAAACAATTCTGGTTTCAATGTGTGAGGATGGATTCCCCGTCGATGGCGAGAGTTGCGATGGTGGAAGGTAGCCGTGGGCATCAAGTAGAACAATTCTTTAGAACACTGTCCGTTGTACAAGCGGTAGAACACATTTAAGGAGGCAAAGTATCTCCTCAGACTGAGGGGCTCTAAACTGCTTGTGTGGCCATCAAAAAATCAACGGAAAACTCAATATCTGATTCTTTAAATGGCGTACGGTATCCTAAATACATATTATATTAATGACTCTTTATATACTTCAGTTCCTCAATACAACACGTCCTAACAACAGTAATTCTGTCCAATGGCGCCCACACACACGATGAATAATAAAACGTACGAAAGAAATCATTTCCGATTGCCAAATATTATGTGTAGCCCTTCAATTTATATGCGGAAGGTTCACTTTATTAAAATTTTAAATTCCACGTATCGTATCGGAGATTTAAGTTAAAATGGGTATATGTTTCTGGAATACTAAACTTATATTTATTTATTCAACCTGTGTTTAGGACCTATTGTTTGAGATTCACAGATATAATGGGTTTTATTGTTTCATTTAGGACGGTTTAGCGTTTTTTTAGTGTTGCCAACTTTTGACATCCGTTTATTACAGGAAGGCAAAGGTAATAACTTTTATTGATGCTTTATACATTTTATATTATTTAAAAAATAATCAGTTGTTTTTTTTTGTACCTAGTAGTGATACAGTATTTTTTTAGTGACCAACCTTATATATTATTATTATATTATATATTTTTAAATTAATATTTTAGTAAATTTTTGAATGAATCTATGGCTCCAAAGTACTCAAAATACATCACATAGGCTATTGAAAAATGGAAATATTTTGTACACTAATAATAATACCTATATTTTAACTCTATCCAAATAACCTGTTCATTTATTTGTTTCAGTATTTTTTATTTAAAAAAGTCTTACCTAATACAACATCCCTGGCTGAACAGATGCATGCCGTTGCCAACAATAATGTGACAGCAATTGGCATTTCGCGCCAAAACGCAATGGCGGCGAGCTTCATGTTTCACCAAGAATCTCAGCTACTCCTGTTGGGATCCATTAGTTTCTGCAACAAAAAACGACAATTATAAATAAATTAAATTATTATATGAGCTCTGAAGAGATTTTCAATGGTAAAAAACTCATGTCTGGGTTTGCCATTCTAATGAATTTTATAGTATAGGAAATAGCGAAAATCATTCTTTTCATAACTACAAAAGATCCATTTTACTTTTTTTATTTTTTTTCGTGGCTAGCGTGCATCGCAATATTGTCTCGTTTTTTTCTTTCAGAAATAATATTTAAGTATCGAAAGCATGATTGTCTCCAAATAAATTGTTACAAACATTTGTCAAAACATGTGTTGAATATTGGGCCAGGTTGAATGGAGCATCTGTGACGACAGAAATAGATATTCGTAGGTAATAAAACCAAATGCATGACGTGCCTTGCAAAATTGTAACAGTGACATACAGGGTGTGTGAAAGCGGGTGTTTACGCGGGAGTAGGGGGAATATCTAAGATCAAATTCACCATACATGCTTAAATATTAAATACTTTGAGCATGAGTGGGGTATAAAGAGTTTTGATATGCTTAGTTATCATTGACTATGTGGACAAAACAGTCAAGGTGTCTATAGTATAGCATATAGGTAGGTACTTGTATAAACAAAGGTAACAAACGACCAATTTATTTACCATCTTGACATCACCCTTTAAACGTGTCTACTAAACTCGAATTCCAAATTCGAAAAATTTCTGGAATTTCAATTCATCGTACTGAGATACACTGAATAAAAACATCGTATTAATGAAGACATAAGGAACAAAATAGAACGTAATCAAACGCGGTAATGTTTATTCTCGTCAAGGTGTACGTTGACCGGGCAGACCTTCAGGGGTAGAGTCATCGACATTTAATTTAGAACTCTAATTTGTGTCAATTAAGACTGCAATTTATTAGGACAATTGGCAAATAACACTGTGCCCGCTCGACATTGGTTGAAATTCTGAACTTGAGGTGAATTATATTGGATTGCTATCGGTGTATTGCTGATTCACGAATTTGAAACATAATTTCAATACTTTATATGTTTTTTTGTTGTGTTTTTTATACAATATTTAAAATAAGATGCTATTTTACGAGAAAAAAGGTTTAATTCTGAATTTACTATTCATTATTAGAAAAACCTAGAAAAACTCTTGAATGTACCAATATTCGAATTATCGTTAAAAATTACTCGGCAATTATTTTACACTTTGTATAATCAACAAAACCTACCAATAATTATTTAATTTATAGCCCTGCAGCACTGATTAAGTCACACAAGAACGCATTTTCCGCATTGCTCGATGCGTTCCTGTAATTTTTTTAAATATAATTATAACTTTCCGGCCAGTACGGCGGCGGTCGTTGGCACCGTATAAAATTAAACATTAAAATAAACACCCATATAAAATAACTGGGGTTTTGATTCACTGAGCACGGGTTAATGAAAGGGTGTAGGTGTATATGAAATTATTATGGTGTTGTGTTACTGGTGACGATTGAATGATTATATAAAAAATGTTTTTACTAGAAAAGGTTGACTTTCAGAGACTTTTTATTTATTTTTTATTTTACAAATATTTTGACTGGACTGTTTTCTTTTTATTTTCATTGATAAGTAGATCTTACTTAATTAATAGATAAAAGTTTTTGTTAAAGTTATATTAATAGAAATATTATTATTTCTATTTATTTCATCTTTAGAGACATACATTTTACATTTTATGTTAGTAAAAAAGACTTAAGAACTATGTTAGTAATGGGAACCTTATACATAATAAAAACTAAGTCACCCCCCCCCCCAACATGAGCGCTGACCCAGTGCCTAAATAGAGGACAGTCCGGTTTTACACTTGTCGTTTTCAGGATGCTGGATATAACATTATCTCGTATTATTTAAAGAATAAAAAAAGGAAAAATGAATATTTTCAATATTTGATATTATTACTCCTTATTTTTTTCGAAACCCAGCTTTTAAATTCTGCTTAAACATCCTCCCGAAATACCTGTAAAACATTAAATTTTTTTTTATACATAATTGAAAACTTTTTTTAGACGCACCGCATAAACAGTTAAATTTTTACGAGCAATAAACATAAACAATATAGACTCATAGCCCTATACACTAGACGAACTTTTTACAACCGAGCACAGTTCTGGTTAATGTAAGCTTTCCACCGTCTCATAACACGTGCCTCTATCTCATATATCACAGCATCAGAGGGTTAACCTGGGGCCAGGAATATTTAAAAATGGATACATCAAGCGGTTTAGGGTTAGATACACTTTTTATTGTATTATTACCCCTTGTTTCGTAAATAGACCCTTCAACGATACGTTTTAGAGATGATTTATCGACTTTGAAGGGTTATGGCGTTTGTTTTTTGGAAAATATATTTGGTTCAGCATAAGCTGAATAAAAGATTTCCTTACCTAACTATACACCGTGACTTTATATTCGTCTTAGAAACATAGATTCTTCCCAATGAACCTTCCGAACCGGTATTAGAGTTTTAGAGTCAGAGTTTTCATAAGTGCCTGCGAAGGTCTATTTGAATAAATTTGTGAATTATAAATTTGAATCCTCGAGGCATTGCTAAAATCGAAATCCAAGCGGTGATCACTTACCGATAACCATCAAAATTTAATTACAAGAAATTGTTTACTACGAACAAATATCATTAGGCGTAATGTTTTGTATTTAAACAAATAATTACATAATGCGTCCCCAGTGTACACCACCAGATGGCGCATGCGTCGGTTTTTTACACATTATTTTTGTAAACATTGCATTAGGGTTATCTATAGGGTGATCATTTTTATAGAAAGGCTCTACACTATTTTTGCTGGTATTGTGAAGGTGATAAGATACTTAATAGCTTAAAGTTTAACCCCCTTATATTCATAATCGCTTATTAACAAAATCAGTGTAATAGTGTGCCCCGTCTCACTCTTTCGATCACCAAATGTCACCTGTCAGATAAAGACTTCGGAATTTTAGCTAATCAACGTTTGATAACTATATTATGAATAAGGGTGTAAGTTTGAACGCGCTAATCTCAGGAACTACCTATCTGATTTGAAACAAAATAGTATTGAGTTGGATAGCCAATTTATTGAGGTTATTATATAACGCTAGCTGTCCTCCGGGCTCACCAAACGTTCCCGGGATAAAAATAATTCTATAATATTCGGGGATTATGAAGCTTCCTATTATTGAGAATGAATTTTTCGAAACCGACTGGTAACTCCGGAGATAAGCGCGTTTATGATTGTGTATTTTATTTTGTAAAATAAAAATAAAAAGTATGTATGTATAATTTTTTGGAAAAAATAGCCAACATAGATTGTCCAAAAAAAATATATTTTTACCTGTTCTTCTCAGTTGAAGGCCGACTTACGAACTAGTGGTCTTCAGTAGCTTTGACCTTCATAAGTGCCCTACTAGGGCCTAAATTGAAAAAATGGCTGTGACTATGACTTTGGATTTATTATACTATTCGTAGGATAACATCCAGGTATCAATATCATCTATCTGTAGTACAGTAGTACCCAACTGATATGGCTTACCGATTACCTGCGCAGAAGATACTTTTTGTACAATTTCAAAGCGCGGGAAACCGCTATTGGTCGGCAGCTGCCGCCATGTTAGCGCGCGCCGTGCGGAGGGGCGTGACTTGCGAGTAAGACGGAACTCACAGCTGCAGTGTATTATGAACCTTATAGTAGTGATCTAAGGTTAATTGTAAGTTTTTAGCATTCTTTCGTTAATCTTCGGGGCCATACTTTCTTTTCTGTGCGAACGAAGATTCACGACGCGCCTTATCAGTTGGGTACTACTGTACCTAGTATATTTATAAACGTTCTACATCCCTGCCCTTCAAAATCCAAATCATAAACAAAACACCCTTTTAATGTATTCGCATTAACGTCAGCAAATAAAATAAACATGTCTAATAGAAGCCATGCAATTAGTTACCATGCATTTTATGTTGACCACAGTCACACCGCAATTTGCCGAGACATTTGTTGATCTGCCACCGCATCGGTGAGACAATAAACACGCGGTTGTGACCGCAAATAGACCGTTGTGTAACATGAATTTGCGGTTAAAGTATTGTTTCTTTGTTTTTATTTGAATAAAGGTTAGGTTTGAATACGGGTAGGTTATTTTTATGAATGTCCATTTAAGGTGTTACTGTTATTTTTAAATATGATTGTATTAATGTTCAATAATAGATGAATAATCGACTAAATACAAATGACCCGGGAACTTAGACTCCGCTGTCCGTCCGTCCGTCCGTCTGTCTGTCTGTCAGTGGACTGTATCTCATCAACGGTAATAGGTAGACAGCTGAAATTTTCAGAGAATGTGTTTCTATTGCCGCTATAACAACAAATAATAAAAATTAAAGGGGCGCCCATACAAGAAACGACTTTTTTGGGTTTTTTTTTTTCATAGTCAAGTTGATTTTGTTAATATTGTACGGAACCCTCCGTGTGCGAGTTCGAATCGCACTTGGCCGGGTTTTTTTACTTATTGTCAGGTGCTAATATTTACTAACTTTACTTTCAAATATTTTGGAATAAAAAGGCTACCAATATTTTAAACTCTGCAATGAAAACAGATATATTTCCAATGCTGCACAACATACAAAAAACACATTGTTTTTTTAATAACTACTTGCTCACTTTTTCAGATATTACCGCCATCTACTTACCTTATTTTTCTCTGCTCTATCTTATTAGTCAGGGAAATAAATTTACTATATACCTAAATCTTCTCGTTACACTACGGTATAACACACATCCAGTAATACGTTTAACTCCTAAATTCGCAAGCAATAAAGGGATTGGAACGGCTCACCATGAGCCATTGTGGCGATTCGGAATCGCGTTCGAATTTTAAAACATCCTGTGCAAGGAAGCGCGCGCACGTGCTTCGGTAAACTTCCTGCGCGTGCGCACCTTGTTGCTAGCGCCGGAGTTAAGGCCCTTGTACACGGTTTATGGAGGCAGCGTGATTTTAGTTTTAAAATATGTTACTAATATGCCGAGTCCTATGCTGTTAAAGATGGCTGTATGTATTGTGACTTGATAGTCAAAAATATCGTGACAGAATTTTTGGCACTTTGCAAATACATAGTTATGCAACTTAAGCAACAAAAAAACGTAACCGTTTCATCCACGGCCCAAAAAACAACTTGAAGTGGATAAAAAACATAAAACTATTAAATGTTTTGTGGAAAAGGATTTGATTTAGTTTTGATATAAGAGTAAAGGCACAGGCATATAAGAAGAAGAGTAAAGGTCATTTATTAAAAAAAGAAGTATTTAATTTAAATTTCGAATATACATAAGATAATGAAGTACTTTTTGGCGGGAACTTGCAGAGTGACATAGCGTTTTCATTTTCATTTTCATAAATTCGTGTTTTTTTTTAGTTTTATTGCATATTATCGGTGGTATTTTATCCAATAAAGATAAATCCATGTGCACCAGTGAAGTGAAATGAAATGAATCATGTGTTTCGTGCCTTTTCAATTTGTCTCAAGAAGTCCGTGAAAAGTTTTAGTACAACCACCATTGTACTAAAACATGACTTTTATGGACAGTGACTGACTGAGGACTATGTGAACGTGATTTATTGTGACTAGAACTTATAATATAACTGGAAAATGGCAAAATACACAAGCCGTGTGACGCCAACAAATTATGAAAAAAAAAAAGATAATGAAGTGTATTGTAGTGTATATATTACTTATCTAATGTAATCAACCGCTGGATTTCAATAGTAGATAAATTAATCCAATCTCTTTATTGTTATTATTAATAATAATTATTATTATTATTATTATTATTTATTGTTGAAACAATAGTTAGTTAGACACTTTTATATTTCCCGTCAAGGGGGAAATGAACTTTATGCAAATGTACAATTTTATTAGATGTTTGTTCATAAATAAGGTGTGTAGTAGTACCTACCTACTATGGGTACTAAAAATGTGATTAAAGTTTCTCAATATAAACAAAGTTATTTTTAGTATATCAGAGAACTCTCCAACAAGATTTTCCAGTGAAAATCTAACCGTTATATAAAATTCAATGTTAGTTTGTTCGTATCTTATGCCTTTCGTTCATGTGATTGCGTTATAACTTTGTCAACTTATTTCACTTACAGGAAGGTATAGGCAAAAACAAAACGGAAAAATAGGATATCTCTGACCGTTTCACACTGCAGATCTTAATTTTTTTCAACTCAATTGCTCGTATTGTGACATTTATTGCACTAGTGTTTTTACTTTGCATTACCGCACATTTTTATGACAGGTATAATCCCGATCAATGCAATTGATATGTGCGTAGACGAAGCATTCTTAATTTAAACGGGTAAAACAGTAATACTTACGCGCCATTTTTGTTGACGACGTCATTGATTATTAACAAAAAATCTACTTAATTCCTCACAAGTGTGTTGAAAAACGTCGTATTTATGACACGCGTGTGCATTGATCATTACGCCTCGTCTGTAATTATAAACTTTGCACACATATATCATAATGTACTATTGTATTCTATTGAATATAGTCGATAATGTTTATTTCATAGAATAACTTTACTTCATACAGCATGGTGGTAGAGTACGGTACATTAACCACGAACCCACAGAGTTTGGGGTTTGAATGCTCTTGAAATTCTATTTTTAGCTAAACCATTACACTCAGGTAATCCACCCTTCGTCTTTAGTATATGTGAGGGACGTCCCAGACAGACAAACAAAAAGAAAAATCGTTCTTGTACTTTAAAATTTTTGAAGTCACGTATAGTTTGCGCGTGAAGAAATAGTAAATACATGAAGGAGTGACGTTTTTTAAGGTCCAACGGCACCTTATTTACTAATGGCCGATTCCTATAATTTACGGACCGTTATCGATTAAAATTAAGACTCTTATATCTTTACTAATAATGAAGCAAAGACCTCAAAGGCCAGTTTGGCAATAAAAAACCTACCATTGGTAAACGATACGTTTTTTTTATAGAATCTGTCCGTCACATGCCACTTTTCTGGTCGCTGAAAAATCATGCCTTAAGAAAACTACAGCTAATTTTGTTATCAAAGTCTTATATAAAATGAAAAGGTAACAACTAAAAATATCCCAGATGAAACCCTTTACATAAGTACTCGTTAAGTACTTTGTTTCAAGTGCAACAGTTTTAAAAAGTCTATTTTTATACACTGTTGAGTTTTATTTTAGGTTGTAAACTTGGCATTGCTTTGGTTCTTTACTGTTTTAGTTTTTAGTTATAGATGTTTGAACGTTACCTACTTTTTCTAGTTCTGTAACATAAATGGTAGCCTATTTGGTATCACCATTTAGTTAAATGCATACTTTCCTGCTAGTTACTCGTATATGAATATTCCCGTCGCTGAAAGAGGTATTCGGATGATTTTTTACAAAGAAAGTCGTTGAAAAATTTATACCAATTGACAAAATTGACACCATGCCTAAACAGCCGGAAAATACGTCTTGTCCAAATCTCAATATCAGGGACCCAATTCTCGCGTCGCGACTGTAAAATTTCGAGGAGAGTAGTCAATGTGAACGGTCCCGACCAATCAAAACTCGAGTTGACTGGTTTATCTTCTAAATTGCCAGAATAACGTAACGTGATGTACACTCGATAAAAGTTCGAATTCGTACTTTTTTCGATCGAGCAATCAATTTCGATTGGTTGAGAATTGGCTCCCTAATCTCACTAATCCTATCCTAACTCTTATTATATGCGAATATGAGTTTGTTTGATTGCTTTCGCGCCTTAACTACTCAACCGATCATCATGAAATTTGGCATGCAGATAGGCACTAAAATAGATTATCTTCTGGATTAACACATAGGTTACTTTTTATCCCGGAAAAACTACATATCCCAGAAACGCGTGGCCGTAACTAGTGCTGAATGAAATTCAAATATCATACAATAATTCTTATGAAGAAAAAGCTTTGCAATTTGATGTAAAGTAATCCCAAAAAAACTCACGATTTTTTCCCTCCTTGTACAAACTAAATGAGAAGCGCTCGTGGTGTAGCATGATTAGCCGTTCTTAATCCCTGGATGGGTGACCGCCTAGTGGTATTTCAAATCGAGCGTTTCCGTGCTTCGGAAGGCACGTAAAGCCATTGGTCCCGGGTATCACTTAATTGTGATAGTCGTTAAGCTAGTTGGATGCCTCCTAGGCGGCTTGAAAAATTCCAAGTAGGTTGACGACTAGCCTACCTCCACCGATCCGCAGTGGGCACGCGTGGTGGAGTATTGCTCATTCTCTTTCACCCTCATTTGTGAAAGGAGGCCTGTGCTCAGCAGTGGGACATTATAGGCTGATGATGATGATGATGACATACTAAATAGTAATCATAAGTAGACTAGATATTAGGTATTTATTTATTGTTGTAGCCTGTTACTACGACGTAGACTTCGTAGTGTTTCGTAGTAATAACCGTATCAAACACGAATCTTGTCGGTTAACGGACATGGACGGTAGGTCAAGTCTTGCACGAATCACTCTATTTTTATACACTGTGTACCGTCTGCTGTAAACACATCTTGATTCTTGCACACATTGTAAAAGAAATAATAAATGTATAGATTTTTCACTCATGGAAAATCAAATGAACATGGAATTACCATTTTGTACAGAGTGGGATTTAGGGCCGATTTAAGAGACTATCAAGTAAGTATCTGCGCTGATCAGGACCGTCTTAAGCCATGCCGGGGCCCATGAGCATATAAGAATTTGAGGCCCTGAAGGAAAGTAAAAAAGTGAATTAAAAAAAATCGGTTGACTTAATATTTTTATTATGGTTAATTAAAAACTGATCTGGTGTCCGATTAACATTTTAATTTAGAATATTGAAGGTTATTCCTAAAAAAATTCCAATGTGGGTATCTGTATCCACTAAAGTCATAATGTTTTTCGATGCTAGTGAATTAGTAGTTTACTAAAACTGTCAATTCTGTATATTTTTACATCTGTGGCACCGCCTTATAAGAAAGTGAAGCACTATATTCCCTAAGTATGTATGAGTAAAATCAGTACTGGCCCAAGCAGGCACCAGTGATACTGAGCTTTATTCTCACTGTCGACGTCTCAATGCAAAATGACAAAAAATCGGCTTACGGCCGACGGCTTACGGAGACGGCCCGGCTTACTTAGGGTGCTTCACTTCGTATAAGGCGACACTCCGTCCTGATTTTTTATACATCCATGCCTAGAAGTTTTATTTTATTTCCGTAGGTTGACAAACAGGCAGACGTTCCACCTGATGGTAAGTGGTCACCGCCGCCTATGGACATTTGCAATACCAGGGGGATTGCCGATGTGTTGCCGACCTTGAAGAGCTCTTTTTACACCCCTTTTGAAGAACCCCATATACTTGTTAGATACCTCGCGAGCAAAAAAAATCGTCATTCATAAAGTTACTATATCTTCTAGAATGACTCTCTTACTTCTTCTCATTCATGTTCTTAGAACAACTCTTACTAGATCACAAAGTCCACCATAGCAATGCGTGTACGCAAGTTTATATCAAATCATGCAGTAGAATATTTATATTAAGACCCAATAAATTTTCCTTCATGCTTTCCTCGTAAAGGATCCTTACTCGAAATATCAAAATAGGGTGCCGTGCTAATAAATTTTGAGGAAGCAACTACCGACAAGGTATTGTCAGCTCATAATTCTTATGAACAGATTATTTGTGCTACCATTTTGCAGGGAGCACAGACGGACAGAAAGCAGGACTCGATGATTGCAACATGTTTATATTATCGGCTGGGCTATTGGTAAAATGTACACACGGATGTAGGATGCGTAGGAGTATTTCATAGTAGTCATTTTACTAATTTTGTTTAGGATAATGTTAAAGAGGAACAGGTCGAGTATCCATTGTTTAGCAATCCAATTCCGCGAGTAGTGCTTTGACACTGATTTTAAACAACAAGGACCAATTTAAATGTTTAGTGTGTCCTTGACTTAGCCAATCAGAGGGCGAACCACAAGCTCTTAAAACAATATTATTATAACCTTATTTGTCTTTTGTCCTTCTTTGACATCCGACGTCAAAACGGGACAAAAGACATTGTCATATTAATGTATCGGCACAGATTACTAAATAGTTACTACGTAAGTATCGGGTCTGTTCACGCATAGATTATTATCTAAATTTAATTTTGACTAACCTCGACGTTTCGATCAAGTTGCATTGATCTTGGTCACGAGTGAACTGGACACTGCGGGTATCAATTTATGCGCGGATAGACGCGACACACATCGAAGAAATATCCCTATAGAGTAGTAATACTGAACAATATAATTCCACAACTAGTCAGTGATTTGTCACTGAATTTGAACAGTAAGGACCACTCGCTGCGTCGTGTGTTTTTGACTTGGCCAATCAGAGTGCATGCGTCCTTGTCTTAACCAATCAGCGCACATTGTCGGCGGTGGGAAATTAGCGGAATTTATTTCAACCAAAATGAACGTCATTGCACTTCTATAGGTTAATTGTTCCATGCGCGACACATTAATATTACATTGAATTTATTTCGCGAAAGCTTAAAAAGTACTATTGGGAGAAAAGACGGTTATAATAATATTGTTTGTGGTTGGCCCCCAGAGCGCATTGTCAGTGTTGGGGAATTGGCGGAAGGGATTTCAAAAAAAATTACGTCACTGCGCTTATTTCGGTTAACTATGAAGAAAGAATAGAAAAAAACTCGAAGCAAAATTAAAAATCAATTCATTGATTTTTCTCGCCCTTATACTTGAACAAAACACAAATCCCACTGTGCTTCTCACATTATAAAACCCCAAGCCGCAATATTAATCTATTCAATAACAAAGAAGACTTCCGCATTTTATTAAATAACTATTACTATCGAATCCCCATCGACCTTGGGTTTATTGGCCACCTCCCCTATGCGAAGAATAAGCTATTGTAAGCCCCTACAATTTGTAAATCATCGATAAGGAGGCAGAGATTTGGTAGTGTTGGGAGTATGTCGATGGTTTTAATCTTTCGATACGAAAAAAAGGAATATTAATGTCATAACTAACTTTTGCCCCGCGATGTTTTCAATTGAATCACAATCCCCTTTTTTAGGGACATTTCCAAAAGTATTTTTTTAATGCCAACGCCAGAAAAGGCATATTTATTCAAATTTCAAGTTTCTAACCCCAGCGGCTCAAGCTGTACGTTGGTCAGTCCGTCACTCAGTCAGTCAGTCAGGACAACTCTTTTTATATATAAATAGATGGATAGATTTAGTTAATTTATCATATTTTTTATTTCCTTCGTATATGAAACAGTATGGCATTATGGAAGGTAATTAAAGGAGAATAAAATTAGTAAAAATATTGATACCGAATAGTAACTTATATTTCATTAATAAAATAAATAACTTTATCGATAACATACGAATAACAGCACTAAACAGACCAGCGCTCGCGCAGAAAATCGTTATTCAATTAGGCGCGCCTCTACTACAGGCCATAACGGCAGCTACTATCGGTATACGTGGTCGGAATTACGCGATGCGCAGGAGTTCGACAACTGACAATCTTTGTAGTAAAGGGGACACTTTTGGATATTCGCTCCTACGCATTGAATGTTAATTCAATAGGTAGAAAAGTCGTAAAATGGCTAGGTAGGCTTATGTCATTTAATATTTGTCACGTAATATACAATAGGTATTGCAATGTATTTATATCGTTATGCCATAGCTACAACCAATGTGTAAAATATACATTTTATGCTTATTCCTGACCCGATTAAGAGCTGGAGAGCACTAAGGCTCATTGCAACGTCCGCGTAAGGATGTCAAAGCCATCACTAGACTTTCAGACATAGTGTGGTCGTTTTCGCAATTAATATAATACAGCTTATAATTACGTAACAGACGTATTTTTGCCCCGTTATATTTAGGGCAAATTATTTTGAATCATATCCTTTGTTTACACAAGCTATCACGTGCGAAATTGTTGGCAAACTAGTAAAATAACTCGTCTGAATTGTTATCATAATATTGTTTAAGTGAGATTACAATCCAGAATAACGCACCGAATCCCTGCAATTTCCTAATCCCAGGGTTGGCACAAACAAACTATTACAACTGTATCTCCTACTGCAAAACAATTCGACATAAGTCAAATACAAATGGTGTCTATTTAATTCACATTGCCGACTGGGCGTTATTTATGCTACAGCTTGCTGAAGTTTTCACGGTACACAATTATTTATTGAATTCTATTTCTGATCAGTGTACTCGTACACGGCGTATCTGTCTGATGCTATCGAGTGTACTATCACTTATGGATGAAACGAATAGCGTGGTAATTTTTGTCGACCTTCAAACTTTTATCGATACTTGTGCTATCGACCTTTTGGATGGACTAGTATTTTTAATGAATCCTAAGGGCTTTCAAAACCCCAGAATATGAATATAATTAACATACACTCACTGAATAAATAAATAGTAGGTACAAGCCATACACACAAACAAACATGTTTTTTTCGAATCAGTACCACAGTCTGAGTCAATTTTGACGTTCGTAACAGCCAGGGCCTAATTATTTAAATATGTTTTGATTTTGACTTCGATGCATAACATTTTTTGCATATATTTTGGTTTTTCACGTGACAGGATTATATTAGGAAAATTCTCTTTTCTAATGTCACAGTTGAATTTCTATAATATAAACACAGCGCATTCCCCATCTTCATACTGCGTGTCCCCTTATTTACCTTCTCTAACGTTAGGTGCCAATGTCGCAAATCTTTTCACACCTCATTCGGTAAACTTATTCAAGCTAAATTAAATCATGTGTCAATGCATTTAGAGCAAAAAATATTTATTTAATGTTATTCTTACTTCAGTAGCTTCGTGTATTCGCTCAAAGATCAGCTCGACTGGTGAAGGACCTCCTCCTTACAGCCAAATAACTTTATGTCGTGTTCCTAACCTTACTTAATGAGCTCTGGCAACCGTCAGAACCGGTAACGCGTAAACCCTCCGAGTGTAGCGTCGATATATGGCCACGGTAACCGCTTACCATCAGGCGGGCCGTACGCTTGTTTACCGACATAAGAACGCAAATGGGGCTATTCGTCATCCCCCGATCATGGATCCGGACTTCGGCCCTGCAACCTACCGGCTTATCTTACCACGTACCGGACAGAAATTCAGCCTTGAACTGAGATTGTAACGATATTTCTGTCTCAAATACTACACCAATTAATTTTACTATTTGCGCACCAATCCACGGATTTCCTGACCTTGATGTCTAGCTACAATTAGGAGTGATTTAATATTTCTAACCGCATCCATCAAGGCCTAACGCTTTGATATTCGTTTTATGTTCTACTTCTAAAGATCTATGGTTATTAAATACGTTTAAAATAACATTTAAGTCAGCTTCTGATAACATTACTTATAGTATTATGTACTATTCCGCCGCGCAATTTCACCTATCCTGTTTTACAGCTAGGTGAAATAACTTTCTGGTATTCTACTACCTAGGTACAGTAGTACCCAACTGATATGGCGCGTCGTGAAACTTCGTTCGCACAGAAAAGAAAGTATGGCACCGAAGACTAACGAAAGAATGCTTAAAACTTACAATCAACCTTAGATCACTACTATAAGGTTCACACTGCAGCTGTTAGTTCCGTCTCACTCGCAAGTCACGCCCCTCCGCACGGCGCGCGCTAACATGGCGGCAGCTGCCGACCAATAGCGTTTCCCGCGCTTTGAAAATGTATCTTCTGCGCAGGTACATCGGTTAGTTGGGTACTACTGTACTACTAATAAAAGTATACTGCATATTATACGGTCTATGTATACTCGCGTTCCCGTGAAATCTTATGATTTTTAAAGATAAATCTATGTAGTTATGTGATGAAATGGGTAGATTTTTCAAACGGTCTTCCCGTGTCTTAACAGGAGTTATTTTACTAATGCCCGGTTTCAATCATTTACGGACCGTTATCGGTTAAGATTTATTAAAATTAAGACTCTTATATCTTTACTAATAATGAAGCCAAGCTTTGCATAGCAGATCCTCCCATATGGAAGTAGCTGTTACAGTTAAAATTAGTTTACGAAATTATCTATATGCCCAATTTGGCAATAAAAAAGCCTACCATTGGTAAGCAAAACAATTCGTTTTTGTTTATTGAAACCGGGCATAAGTGATTACAAATCGAATACAAATAGTATACACCAACTTATTTCGTCAAATTTGAATATAGAAAGAATAGAGAATAAATTTATTTGCCAAAACATGTGTTAAAATATGCAGATGTACATACATTCAGAGTTACAGACATGTTTTACCGGGGAGCCGGTGTGCAAATTTTTTTTTTGTTGATCGGTATGCGGTTATAATTCATAAATTTTAATTGTATTAAATAATATCGTTCATGTCGAGTGATATAAAAAAAAAACAAAACAAATAGGCATTTAAATAAGAAAACAAAGATAATTAATAATGTCTCAGCCTATAAAGGTTACAAATAATTTAAATTAAGTAATGATTTTATTCCACATACATGTCAGATAAAAATAAAAAGATAATAATTAACAAATGTCCCAGCCTATAAAGGTTACAAATTATTTAAATTAATGATTTTATTCTAAATAGTCTTTAACAGAATAATACATTTTATTTATCAAAAAATCAAAAAGTTTCCTCCGAAAGCCGAGAAAATTAGTGGAAAACCAAATGTTAATGTTATTGTAGTTGTAGCGCATTGCTAAACGATTATTCGTTTCTGCGTATTCATTGTGAATCATTTGATTATAAATCGGTAATGCATTATTGAAAACTTCTGATCGTTATGTTTTCCTGGTACTTTTATTTTCGAACCGGAAAAACATGACAGTTATTTTCAGTGCTATTTCTGACCATTTAGCGAATTATGAGATCTAGTCTGCTTCGTACAGGACGTGGGTTCGATTCCCACCTATGACAAACTTTTGATAAACATGACTGTTTGTACCAATTGTGGTTGGGAATATCCATATATGTATAATATTAACAAATTGTACATTATTATATAGTTTTTTTTGCCGACAGTTTCTCGCGAATCGCGGTATGTTTACGTAAATTACTGTAAAGAGTGGCAGGCCTGTCTATGTACCAAATTGCATCTAAATCTGCTTAGGCATAACAGTGCAGTTACAAACACACTATCGCATTTTAGAATGAGCAGAATCCAAACAAATATTTGAGTGCTATCATAAGTCAGTTTAAGCTAATATCTAGGTAGTTTAGTGAACTTTAGTCTCAGCCTAGGTCGTTAACCAATCTAGCACATTGACTGGCCCACTTACGATGCGCCTATGGAGGTGCAAGGTGGATGACACCTCCATTTAAAAGGGAAGATCTTCCGCCAGGCTGGGTCATCGTGCCTGGGGACCGCGGTCCAACTGTACATGTCGGACAGTTGTATATATGCAGATTCTCGAGAAAACTTCTTAAGCGCGATGCAGGATGTAGGTTAATGTGGCGCCGCGCCATCTATCTTTCAGTGTGTGAACTATCTCAGTGTTACTGATAGATGGCTGATAGATGTCGCTACATCACTCCCTTCCTAGACCGGAGGTCGATCTGTTGTTGCGTCGTTGCGTTAAGCTTGCAAGTGCCAGTGCTGCTCGAAGTCTACGGTGAGTCGAGACGGAGCGCAGATGCTGCGACAGGTTGAGCCGGCTAGTCCACGTAGTGCAGAAATCGCCACGCCGGAGAGATGATCCGGGCGTGTGCTGCGGTGGACTGTGCGGGCGGGGAGCTTAGTCGCAGTGTTGCCTTGCAGGACCAGGAAGCACGGTGAGTCGGCTGCGATGTACCTGATTAAGGCGAAGTTGGCTTGCTGTGTGACTGCTTGCCGGTGGGGAGTGATGAGCTTGGAGAATCTGCTCAGAAGTACTGCATGTTCCGTGATTTCTGGAGGGTTGGATATATTCCCATCCATCACGTCGGGGTCACCACTATGGAGGTGCAAGGTGGATGACACCTCCATTTAAAAGGGAAGATCTTCCGCCAGGCCGGGTCATCGTGCCTGGGGACCGCGGTCCAACTGTACATGTCGGACAGTTGTATATATGCAGATTCTCGAGAAAACTTCTTAAGCGCGATGCAGGATGTAGGTTAATGTGGCGCCGCGCCATCTATCTTTCAGTGTGTGAACTATCTCAGTGTTACTGATAGATGGCTGATAGATGTCGCTACACGCCTATTGCTTATGAGTAGGTGCAAAATTACAAGCAAACAACCCACTTGCTAATAAAGAATATCTGGATAATGTTATTCTTTATGAAGTTTGACCTAGATTTTTTATTTGTTTAAAAAGATGTTTGTATGGAAATATTATTGATGTTTCCGCAAGACATTAATCAAAATATTAATAAGCAGTACATATTTAAGATTTTTTTTAATCTATCAACTTAACTTTTTTAGTCTATAATCTAGAGTCGACTACGCGCGAGTAACACCACTGGTGTTGCAAGCGTCTATTGGCTACGGTAACCGCTTACCACAAAATAAAAACAAATACCAAGAAAAAATTTCGGGTCTTTGTCAATAACTTACCCAAAAGAAGGCTTGCCTCAAAGTAACTTTGAAAACCGCATCTAAATTCGTACAGCAGATATACCGAGATATATTGGTGCCGATTCTGTTGTTTACATCTAAACTAATTTAGTCTCACTATATCTCTTTCTAACAAAGAATATAAGAAAAGTATGTAAGAAATTTAGTCCTCTCAAATTAGTCCAATGCTTGTTTTCAATATAAATTTAGTCGCCATCTATCGCGGTTACGTCTAAATACCCGCAAATGAAGACGGCAAAGACTAATTTGACTGCTTTAAATATGTTTTATCCTTTATCAATAATGTTTGTAAGAAAGAGATGTGATGTGATGTGACTAAAATTAGTTTAGTGTGATTTATAACAGAATCCGCATCAATGCGTTTCACTAAATAGATATTTATGTCTATGATTTAAAAACAACTCTATACAGGTCGTTGTTTTGGTCAGCGACGAGCGACTCAGGGTCGATAATACAAATGATACTGGTGCTAAAAAAAATATAAAAAAAATACTTAATTTTTTTTTAATAATAAAAATAAAAAAAATATTTTTTTGAAAATCATGTAATAAGCTAAAGTGTAGACATAATACTCAACGGGAGTGCGGGGGAGTAAAGGGGTGGGCCGATGGCGGCTTGGGCTTAGCTCTAGTCAGTGCACGTGCCGAGTAACCATACTTTGCGGTAATTTTATTTCAAATTGAATAAGGTATTTCTCAACGCATTTACAGTATTTAATGGAATTAAGTTCATTTTTGGGGAGTATATTTTTTGTACTACCGCTCCTGGGTCGCTTGTCGCCGACCAAAACAACATCCTGTATATGTAGATATATTGGAAACATCTTCGATTTTTAAATCTATGTTTTTCATAAGACTTATAAAAACAGTTACAAAACGTTACATATAAAGTTATCCAACACTACTGCGGTTACAATAAAATATTTTCACCGAGTGAAGTCGACCGCAAGTTTCGTTTGAGGATATATTCGTTAGATGTTTATTTTCGGCGTGACCATAGAGTTTTAAACATTATTTTAATAGTTTTTATTAGTCTATATTTATCTTACTTGGAAGGTATTTATGTGCAATTACACATATAACCAATCTTTGTGAAATATCTAGATCACACGATAAAAATAAAGCTATTTATTAAAAATATAAAATCAAAGATCGTATACGTTCATAAAAAATCATTAGATTTACAAAAAACACCTTTAAAACCGTACGCATCAATCTGTTAACAAATCACTTTACACATTTCATTCAAACGCATCACATATTCAACCCCCGTACATACACCGACAGAAAACTTTACGTGCATAGACAAATTTGAAAAACAAAAAGAAAAATAAATCGTTCTTTTTTCAAAAGTTCCGAGAATCGCACGTCCCTATTCTGGATTCATCTCACAGCTTTCGATCGGACACGGCTCGGAGCGCGCTTAGCTCGTCGAATGACAATCACAGACATGTGAGATATCATCTGGAAGGGAACAATAGGGTGAAGAACAAGGTGTCAAGTTGAAGGATATAGTGGCCCTCCTGTGCGAATTATCGACTGTAATTGCTATTTGTGTGATAAATAAAATTTATAGGTAGGTATTTGGTAATATTAAATTAATAAGAAGCTTTAATATGTCGTAAAATAGTTATTTTAATAATTTGCACATTGTAATAAAATAACTGTACAGATTATTATTTTAAAATTATTTGAATACCACTTTTAATTGCCTGTTTTATGATTATGAGGCTCATAGAAATTAATAGATACCCAACAAAACTATTTTATTATAATTTAATATATCTTAACTCCATAATGATGTATTTTTTTACTAAACCGATAATAATATTATTATAAAGGTCAATACCGAACAGCAGTAGCGTTAAAATTTAAAAAAACGTAAGACATAAATTAAACAACTGTGGCCAATTAATCAACAAACAAAACAATAAATTCTTATCACCATAACAAGAAAGAATGCAAAATACGATGTGTCCTAATTCCGATACTCAAATGTAAAGTAACGCTCGTCAATCGTATACAAATGAGACGAATTCTGGCGACCACGCGACCCATTAGCATTCTTTACGTTTGTTTCGAATTCTTGTCGCTCGTTGTGACACTATCGCTTCTTGTTACTTGAACGATTTACAGAATAATCATTTGATATGAATATTGTTGTAACTGCACGTAGTGCGTAAACTATTTTATTTGCACGTTAAATATTTATGAAGTTCGGGAAAAATAGCAGTTAAAAAAAGCAACTGTTTATATTTAACACACACCGTTTTATAAAAATAACACTTAGTCGAGCAAGCCAATTTACATTACATTGCTGTAATTGTAATTGGTTGAGAACTATAGCATAATAAAGATGCATTGTTCCTCGAAATTGACTGCCAATTAGCCAGTATTCAACAAGCAAATTGAAGTTGCCAAAGGTCAGAGAAAACAACAAGTCGTTACGGCCACTGCAAATCAGTCTTTTCAGAAACAGATTGTACTAAAATAAGGCCTTAAGAAGCCATTTTTGACAGGAGGGTATCTCACCTGGATATATATGTGTGTCTCTTTTTGACACAGAGATGTAAGAGTGAGAGAGCACGTTTCAATAATTTTTCAAGAGATTATCACCAGATAGATTAAACAACTTGATCACGAATCTTCTGCAATATCATTCTTTTTGCTATGAAAATATTCTATGATATACCCGACCTTGCAATCGATTTATTAACACGTCTGCTATATTCGGTAAGTACATCTTAACATTTAGGCAGTATCTTCAATTGCTGCATTAACAATATAACTGCATACACACTAAGACAAATCAAGCGCTGCAAATCGCTTAAGGATTAATTAGCATGTGAAAATAGCAGTGTTTTAAATTAACGGTATGCTAACGGGGTAATATATTATGGTATGCGGTAGTAGCAGATTAATATATTAAGCACGTCCCATCACTTGGAGCTTAGCTTAGGTTTTATAAATCGATTTAGCTGCTAGATTGTATAATTGTTGCCTTATTGCATTCTTGATTAGGAAACGAATTGAATCATCTTAAGTGTTAGATTAATGATATAAATACATAGGCTCGTAGTATTTATTATAACATGGTCTGTTATTAATACTATTTTTTCTGAGTTTTCTTGATTTAGGAGTTAGTAATCCGACCGATTTTGTAAGCTTAACGGTGAGAGGTATAATTATATCGTGCTACAATATAACAATATAAATAAATTATAATCTATAATAAAAAAAACTACAACATTCTGTTTATATATTATGTTTAAAAATGTTAATAGCATTATAGTAAAAATACAGACAACACTAGCATATCAATTTTCATGATAAAATTTTAAAATGGCTAGGTACTTTTCGAGTAGAATCACGGGAAATACTAGTTGAATACAACATAAACAATAATTTTAGTACAGGATACCGTTGTCTACAGTTACTTATGTTGGGCCCGTCTGGGTTTTTCGATTAGGGGGGAGACTACACACTGTCTTATGATTACTATAGAAAACTGTAGAGTCGTGTGGTATTTTTTAGGCTATATTGTTTTTTTATCTTTGGTTTGTACCGGTAGAGTATTAGTTTTTTTCTCAAATTATATAATACTAGCTGTCCCCCGCGGTTTCACCCGCGTTCCCGGGATAAAAAGTTGCCTATGTCCTTCTCCATACCATAGGCTATATGCATGCCAAATTTCATCGCGATCGGTTCAGCGGTTTAAGCGGGAAGCGTAACAGACAGACAGACAGAGTTACTTTCGCATTTATAATATTAATAATTAATAATAATATAGTTAGGATTAGGATTACTATTATCATTTGAGAAAATCTTTCACGGGTTACTCTATTTTTGAAATAATTGAAATTGATGAAATAAACTTAATGCTTGAGATTGACTTGTTGACTTATAACTTTATAATGATTGACAATACAATATCTGTAATTTTTTTTTTGATAATTTAAAAGTGATTGAATTAAAATACCCATGTCCGGGTAAGTGTAAATACGGCTTTATATACTATTCGGTGCCCGCTAAGGGCTGGTTCTCGCGAGGGACGCTCGTCCTATGATAACAATTGATGTCATTGTAATTTTTTTAACCGCGAGCCAAAGTATTAACAGAAAAAATAAAATTAACGTCACGAAGAAGTATATTTCTTATTATAAATAATATGACTTGCTTACATATTGGATAATATGTAAAGAAATCATACTAACTCACATAAACATGATTGGAATTTGAAGTCTCATAACTATCTATACTGTTAAGTTAATGTATTATCTTATTTGGAAATAGGGACACAGTTCTGGAACACATTTCCGATAATCTCTCCATTTCAATTCGCAGGTTATGATGACGCAGCGTACATGATAGAATTATAAATGTTGTTTTTATTTTTTATTGGCACCTATGCATAAATTTAGCTATCCCTCTCTTACTTTATGAGTGGGGAATGAATAATAATAGAAAACAACAATGATAGGTGTTAGTGCGGCCTTCTAACAATAATAAATTTGTTTAAATTAAATAAAGCTTCAAAATCGTTATCGAACTAAGTAGTAAACAAGTTAACATCGATTTATATAAGGCATTATGCCTTCCTAAGAAATAATATATTAGAAAAGTAAGTAGAGCACAATATAAATCTCGAAAAAAAAACTCCTCTCAAAATAATATCACCCAAACACTACTCCACAGTCGCCCTATTCCCACTCGTCCCACTAAGGAGCTAGTACATCAAAAGTTAAGATACTACAAGCAATAAAGCGGTCCCATTGTCCCGGACGGACCGGACAAGTATGCCCCCAGACACGCACTTGTTGAGTGTATGACTTTTTTTTTTCACTTTACGACTGAAACCTCGCATAGCAGTTTTTGCTGATGTGAAATTAATTACAGATGTAGAAAAGGGATGACATCTTACAATTTATGGTTGCCATATATTGTATTTTAATTTATGCCAAAATCTCTATGTCTATAAATAGGGTGACTGGTAATTAGTAAACGATACTTGGACATATGATTGTACTCATGATAACAAACAACTTTCCCAAAGTAACAAATAGGGATAAATAACTAAATTAAATAAAAGCTGATGGGTGTATTCTTATTCTTGTTAGGTACTAAATATTATGGGGTCATGTGCTAAGTAAATATAAAAAAAATCTTTGGGAATGATTTTTAAACATGAGTACAATCATGTGTCTAAGTATCGTTGACTAATTACCAGTCACCCTATATAAAAATAAACGAATCCCTATTTCCCTTGGTAACGCCATAACTTGAGAAAGACTTCATCGATTTCATCCAACTTTTTTTAAATGTTTTCTAATACTCTTGAGAAGGTTCTTACGTAAAATTAACGGTAGGGCAGGGTAGGGTCGGGTAGGATATCCTTCGGGTACGCGGGTGAAACCGCGGGCTGCAACTAGTCATAAATATTTTCAAGGGATGATATCTTTATTTCTTTAAAAAAAAACTTACAGTAGGTACTTTTAGTGCAAACGCGTGCGCTAGAAATCATTAGGTACCTACTTGAATAGAGGAAAATAATTAGCAGATTTTTATCGATATATTTTTACTTTTATAGTAGTAATCTAATTACATATTTCTAAGAATGTCATCATAAATTCAGATATTTTCAGGAAATCTCTTCGCTTGTTCTTGGAACATGACTTAGATCAAATCTTTCAAATCATCGTTTTGGTCTTACATAATAAAACATTTATTCACACAACACAATCATTAATATTACAATACATACATCCGACTGTAGTAAGTCCATCATAAGAATTGTCTGTCAAAAACACATCAAACCTATCTTCAAGTCATTGACTCAAACGGAAGCTCCGATATTCCACTAGCCACCACGAATATAGATGATTGACTGCACCAAGACGTTCTTACATCTCTCTCGCACGTACTAAACGCACGTATGTTAGAGCGAGACAGACGCTAGCTAAATGGACTTCACGTACCAGGAAGCGGGAATCATTCCTGATGCTATAGAAATATTAATCGAGTGTGCAGCGAATGTGAACGATAATTTTTTGAGTGTTATGTAACGAACGATGTGTTTTCAATATTTATGTAGTACACACAACTTATCTGTATGTATATGAACGATTTGAATCCATTTGTAGACTTGTAGACATGGTTGCATCGGAGTAAGACTTCTTGATACTTTTTATCGTCTTCTATATAAGGTCCTAATAAATTAGTGAACTTCCTCTTAAGGGATGAATGTATAGGTGATTAGTAATCAAAAAATTATATTAGAAAAATTTGGACCTTATATACCATCATGGCGAAAAACATGGTGGACTCCCATTCTGTAGCGTAGTTGCGTAATTTTTACCCGCTGACAGTCATCTGCGTTCCCCGATTTGTCCGCATCAGGGTTAGCCACGTGAGGCATCAAGCTAGTCCATCCAAAAAAAAAATTGCGGACAACTGTCAAAATGTATGGAGATTTTAAGATATCTGCCAAGCTTTTTAATTTTTCCCTTTTTTAAGTCGGTTAATAAATTAGCATCCAACAAACAATGGTTAATAACAATATACGAAGATACTGCGCCTGAGCATCGGATTCACCGTCCAATAAATAACTTTACGTAGTGAATTGATTGACTTTTATTTACATGTAAATCGAATAAAAATGGCCGTCCGTCCGTCATTTAGTACCATTTAGAGGTTTATAGTTGAATAATTCCTTGTAATTTGCTTCCTTACATTTTATTTATGGATACAAGAATTTTTATTTTCCATTGCTGGACGAGATGGAAGACATATTATATACATATTGAAAATAAATTATCTTTGTTTATTTCGGTTTTGTTTATGATAGTGTTAAAACGACTTTCAAAACTAATAATTGAATACAAATACGGCAGTTATATGCAGTCACTGTCTTGTTCTGTCTGTATGTTTGTTACATTAGTTCTTTCAAACTATGCAATCGTTTTTTTTATACCACTAAGTTAGTATACTAGCGTACGGCCAGCCTAAGTTACCTTAAGCAGTTACCACGGAATAGATGTGGCAGTTACCGTAGCCTATGGAAGCTTGCAACACCAGGGGTATCACTCGCGCGTTGCCGACCCTGCAGAAATAGCTTCACACCCTTTTTGAAGAACCCCATGCTGTATGTACACCATTGGGAAAACCACGGCGGGGAGCTCAGACGCGGAAGGAAGCTCCTTTGAGACATCACAGCTCGAAACCATTTTGGTTCCAATGTGTGAGGATGAACTCCCCGTCGATGTCGAGAGTTGCGATGGTAGAAGGTAGCTGTGAGGCATCAGGTCAAACAATTCTACGGAACACAGTCCGTTGCAAAAGCGGTATTTTATTTTTATAAAACTTATTTCGGAAGGTTTGTGTTTGATTGATAAAGCGAAGCCAGGGCGTTTCACTAGTAAATTATAAGAATCAAAGTTTTTTTTATCCAATGATTAAGAGTTTGTCAGAAACAAACGTAGGCATCTAATTTTAAATCATTACCTATTAATAAAAACATCGTCGCCGTCCATTTTATTTTTAAAATGAAGCCGTAGTAACAGTCACAACAATCATGCGAGAGAAAAAAATTGTCTAGCCAAATCTCTTCACTAAGACAATGTCATATAAGCTGTCGACAACATTAATTGAAATTTATTGCGTCTCAACTGGGTAACGGAACGTGAAATGACACTTGGTATCACAAATTACACATTGAATATTATGTCTTATGCTGTTGGTATAAGATTGGGTTTCGAATGTCAGAGCTTGACGTGTCTGATCCGTTTCACGGTAGCATGTTAATATTTATTGTGGTCGGACAATCGAAGATAATGCTTGCACTCATGTGATTTAAAACAATCACGGACCGTTTTCATTGTATTGAATTAGGTTGGTACCGTTTAATGTTTGTAATAGCCTAGTATCCCACCAGTATATGCTTGTATAGGAGGATAAAGCGTGATACACTAGCGGACAAATGTCCAGTTAAATGTCCCGCAAATGTACGCGATGCGGGACATGTTTTTTTTTTTATTGTTTATAGTCCTGTGTTTGACCGCAATCTCACCATGGTAAGTGATGGTGGTAAACACACAAAGCCTAGAAGGAACTGGCTCTCAAGTGCAGCTATCGGAACACACCGAAAGGTGCTTGGCGACAGATTTTCTATTTGAGGGTGGTAGCCAGCCAGGCGGGTACTACAAAGTACCCTACCACCGTGCTATGGTTTCCTCACGATGTTTTCCTTCACCGAAAGCTCAAGCTCATTGTAGGATTCGAACCCGGGACCTTCATCTCGGTATGTTGCTTGCTTGTTCCGCGATATTGTCTCGGGACATTCCACGTCAACTACGTGGAATGTCCCGAGACAATATCGCGATTGAGGGAAATGTTCTGCAACATGTTACTCCATTTGTTTTTCCTAATGTATTTGAGCCTTTAATTATGTGATATGATATGACATATTTAAAGCGTTTGTGTCCCTCGAGGCCAAGATAGAGGTAAGGTAGGTACCTGACATCTTTTTCATTTTATACTACAGCCCCTATTTTGCCCCATACGGGGCGGCAATTGGATAAGACCAACTTCTTCCTTCGTTTATTTCTACGTTATAAGGAACCAGTTGCCAAATTCAAAATTGCTAGACCCTGCGGTTTGAACTATACGAGCAACAGTCAATCAGTCAGTCTAAATGAAAATTAGGAGAGAAATAAACACGGTATCATGTATTAAATATTCTGTGATCATGGTCTTAATTCTAATTTGACGTAAAATATATGATAGAAAATATGATTTATTACAGTAATGCAAAATGTAATTTTAAATGCGCGCGCGCACCTAAATGAAAAATTACACTTTTTAAACGTCAAAAACCGCCCACGATTTTGCGTCATGTACTATGAAAGTGTGATGAATGGTTGTAAAATATTTTTAAACCCGGTTTCTAGTTGGAATTAATGCAATAAATCACAATCGGGAGATTTTTGTAATGACACCATAGAAATTTGAAATCTACGTTCATTAAAAACAAAACTTCCAATTATTTCCAGCCAGTGAATTCCTATTCACGTGTTTTAAAAAAGTCCCATTATTTCCTATAAAAGTCCGAGATACAAAAGAGTAACAATGAGTGTTAAGGGCGTTAATGTCCCATTAACGATGTCGTGACGTGTGGCAACATTACTGTGTGTTATTATCGTGAAGTGTGGTCACTATTACGTACCCATTTGTGGAGGGAACCCTTTCCGATGATATCGGAATGACATTTCTAAGTGCTCCTTTTGTACTTTTAGAAGGTACTGGCTCTAAAGAATGTGTTAAAAGTGGTATAAAAAGATAAAAAAGCTGACAACTTTATCGTCAAGTTCTTAATTTAAATAATTGAGTTGGTACTGTGAATTACATAATTAATTCAAATTAAGAACCATTTTGATTGTGCGTCAGTTTTTCAGCTTGGAATATTTTTAAAATAAGAACAATAAAACAAATACTTTCTACGGATTAATGTTTAAAACCACGTATAAGTCTAGACACATCCTTTTCAAAGAGTACAGTACCGGTGATTAAATCATTAGACTGTATATGATATAAGAATATAAGTACCAAGGAACATTACGGAAGAGATTAGTATTCGCTGACCGATGATCGCACGGATAGCTCACAGACTACTCACTCCGCCTGGGAACGTTAGCACACTGACGCGCGGTAATAAGTTAGTGAAACCGCTGTACATATTTAATTACCTGCTTGTCTATTTTACATATTTATAAATGCGACTAATAATTATTACAAAACTGGAAGGTTATGATATGATTATGAATAAGGGTAGTTTGCATATTACCCGGCTAAAAAAGTTCTTTATTGATTACTTCGTGGATTTTTAAATAATAGTTTTTGGACAGTACTTAGTAGGAATTAATTACTCTTAGTCCGCAAATAAGAAATTGATATTTTCATCTTATTTATCTTTCTATGTGCCAGTAGGCACATGTCGTGGGTTCGATTCCCACCCAGGACATGCATTAGTGTGCAGGAACATGTCTACATGTTCTGAGTCTGGATGTAATTATGTATATTAAAAGTTTGTATTTACAAACAAATACGTAGAAACTATATTTTTCCATAAGCTATGCATAGCGTGTGTTAAGAATGTCTCAAAAGAAAAGCTCATTTCACAAATCTACCTTACTAGTTTTTTGCGAGCTGTAGACCCAGCGAATCTCGATAATTATGGAATTTCCTTGTCGATTCAGGCTGCCAAGTATGGATTGTCGATATAACATCGATAAACTTGATTTAATTATGACAATGACAATTTAATGATAATAGATCTTTAAATTGTCATTCTCATACAGTTATGTCAGATTTGTTGACGAAAATAGGTTATATATTTTTAGGATAGTTTTTTTTTTTAATTTATTTGGCTCACTATAGTATATTTCAAATAACATGAGTTCGGTGACACATGGTATTTTATTAAATTTCTCAATGGTTAATGTTCATTTCGATATAATAAAGGAATACTATGATATAGCTAGGTTTCACGAAATATTGTGAATATTACTTCAGAGTAATCAAATGGAATGTCACTAGATATTGGTAAAAAACCCTTGACCTTGACGACTCATCCTATGTGAAATAGAGTATAGCAGCTTACATTTAAAACACCGTTCAACCATTTTGGACCGACTCAACTTCCAAGAAACTTCCATGTAATTACCGAGACTGCTCACAAAATTTCACAAGAATCTGTTGACAAATGCGACCTGTAGAAAGAACAGCCGGACATCTGGAGTCTGGACTTACAAAAGCATTCTTGTTCAAGCTGAAACGAAGTTCGCTCGTTTCGCTCGCTCGGTCAAATAATCTAAGACTGGAATTCAAGAAACAATTTTACGATAATCAAGCAATTTACTACTAAATGTCAAAAACAATAAGTTCCATTTTCAAATGTCCAGTTCCGCCACCCCTAAACGCAGCACCATTATGCAACCAGCAACTCAACCGCGCCGTATAAGCTCAGTCAAAGTGTCAATCAAATATGAACATGTGGCACGTCCAATGAACGCTCGGCCGGTTGTCATTCTAACCATATCTGAGGAAGCAATGATGTATTAGCGGAAATCGCTCCGCTGCGTTGACCAGCTCTTGACCTGAGTGAGATAACGCACTAGAGAGAAACTTTTTTGAAACATAAATAAATTAAAACTATAAACTCTTTAAATTATGGTACTGACTCTCCCATTCAAAAACCATAACCCTAAAATAATCGGGTTCTTCAGATAAAACCTAGTGGGTGCGGCGGACTCTTATTATACAGGGTGTTGTTTTGGTCAGCGACAAGCGACCCAGGAGCGGTAGTACAAAAAATACATTTTCCAAAAATAGACTTATTTCCATTAAATACTGTAAATGTGTTGAGAAATACCTTATTCAATTTGAAATAAAATTACCGCAAAGTATGGTCACTAGCCACGTGCACTGACTAGAGCTAGGCACAAGCCGCCATCGCCCCACCCCTTTACTACCTCGTACTCCCGTTGAGTATTATGTCTACACTTTAGCTTATTACATGATTTTCAAATTTTTTTATTTTTTATTTTTATTATAAAAAAAAATAAAGTATTTTTTTTATATTTTTTTTAGCACCAGTATCATTTGTATTATCGACCCTGAGTCGCTCGTCGCTGACCAAAACAACGACCTGTATTATGCACAGTGGCGTAACTATACCATCTGTGGCCCGTGGAAAATTCTTTTGATGGGGCCCTTTCAGTAAAAATCGTCACGTTGTACTCAGTTTAATTTTAATAAAAAAAAATTGAGCTCGCGGCCTCTTGTACCGGGGCCCTCTTGGGTCGGGGGCCCGTGGCATTTTGCCAGCCCTGCCACCCTATTGTTACGCCACTGATTATGCAGCACTTAGACATCAAAAACAAAGTGATGTAAGTATTTTATATCTAAATAACGTCATGATTCTTCATTTGGCGCCAAAATACCAACCAAAGACAATATACAAATGAAGCGTTGAATTTCATTCCAATACCATAACTCCCCATGATTGCCATGACGTCCGCATTCAGACATGTATCATTCAAAATGACCATACTTTGTAATGCAACCCATGCTCCACGGCCTATTGACAGAATATACAACTAAAATGAGACACCTCCCTCCTCATACAAATTAGTTAATTCCTCTTTTTTGGCCTCTTTAAAATTCAAGGAAATTCAATGAACTCTTATTTTGATGTCATTACAGCCTATAATTTAATTCTTATCAAATAAATTTTCAAATTGATATTCAGCACTCATTTTACCGGCCGAAATAGGCATATAATTATTTTAGTTTTATTTTTTAGAGGATGTTCAATTTAAAATCGGAAATCGTCAAAGTGTCAGAACTTCCGACAGCTAGAATTCATTTTTACGACAACTATCTGTAATTATATCCAAAAAAAAACGAGAAGATTAAAAACACCAATAATATAATCGATAATAAACAAAAAAATAAAAATAGTTTTAAAACGAAAATAGCTTTCAATATCCGTCCAAGAACTGCTTACTTATGCGCAATACAAATTTATATTTGCAAGTGACAATAGACATTTTATTACTTAACATCTACCTAATAAGGTTTGTATTCTAATGAGCGTAGAGTTTACCTACGGCAAATGTAATGTGGCTGAGAAAACGCAAAGGGCGACAGAATAAGAACACTGGCCGCATAGAATAAGATTCAAAAATAGAACGTTGGTGACAATGAAAAGAAATCGAAATATGGAATTCGAAATACGCGTTCATGCACCTCGTAGTTTTTTAGCTTCTAAATATAAATTAACTCTTTAAAAAAAATATTGGAAAAAAACGTAGTTAGTGACGACAGAAACTGAAGCCCGCTACACGTGCCGCTCATCTTACGGATCTACGATAATTTGTAGAAGGAAAATTGAGTTTCCAACAAGCGTTCAACAAAGATGTTTGCCAAACCGCTAATGGTTTCCAAACAATATAATTTCTTAGAACAATCACAATAATGTCTATTTTCAAATCTATAAACATAGAGTGTTTTCTGTATGTGAAGCCGATGACCAATTTCTAAACATATAAAGCTAGAGATATAATAAACTTTATGATTTTAATCTAAACGATTTTCTTGGAAAATGTGGGCTGCATTATAGTGTTTTTCATATCGTATTTTATTACTGACGTATCTTCAATAAAACAAAGGAAGTGGGGAAATTATACTTTTATTTATTGAGTTTCGTAGAAGAAAAATGCACATTATTTTACTTACTTTATTCAATAGATACTGATCATAGAGTTATAATATTAATAGAGAGACTGCACTAGAGTACAGTCCGTCAGCACGGGTACGTTCTAAATGCCTTGAAACGAAGTGCGCGTACATTTTTTGAACGACTAAAATACATTATAATGAATGCCAATTTCTCGTTTCTTTTCGATACTTTTACCAAGAACAAATGACAAGGAATCCATGTCGACATTTTGTCTGACTGTAAATCAACTAGTGTACGATATATCTGTGAATGCATCTATATGGAAAGTGCTCACGCTTCGCACGAGGTAACGTTGTTAACGCTATCACTCTATAATTTTCTAACTCAATGGTACTGATATTTTACGTAAAAAACGTTATCACTTTCAATGTCGAAGTCAAAGCCATTATTCAATATAGGCCCTAGTAGGACACTTATGGAGGTCAAAGTCGTTGAAGTTACCATTTGTTCGTAAGTCGGCCTTCAACTGAAAAGAACAGGCAAGAAACTTAGCAAGATTACCAAAAATTTTTTTTAATGGCTTTTTTTTTATTTTATTTTACATATCGTTTCTTCAAATAATGCGTACAACTTCGCAGGATGTACTATAGTTAATATTGTTTATCTTTACACTCAAAGCTGCGTCATTCATAATATTTTACACGCATTCAATTTTCAATACTGAAAATGTAAACATTTTAAAGAATTTATTTTTCTCAGCTTTATGCAATCTTAGTTTTCTGCGAATCTCAGTTATGCGGACAAAGTAATATAAACTTGGAATAACGTTGAGAAATACTGTTTGGAATTTATGATTTCCTGGTACATGATATTCATCTCTTGATATAATTTTCGCATTTTCGCGGTTTCTTTCGAGAATGTTCATACAAAATGATATTATTATCTTCTATTTAAAAATTAACAGGCCTTATCTATGGTTTAAATTGTCTATTTTCTTTTCGTATTAATCCTTAGGCTCCATGCCAAAATTCCTAACATTACAAACAGTTCAATGGATTAGTCGTGAAAATGGAATAAATGAAGCAACATTCCATCTAAAATAATTTATTTCGCTCAGCACTGGTATAGGCTAAATTATAATTAAACTATGGGATGTCCAAATTGTCTAATTAACCTACACCTCCATTAAAATGAAAAGCGTCATTTGTTATCAGTTTTTTTTAAATTTGTACATAACCATGGATACTAAGCCCTTCAGTCGCATACATTTTCTATCTATCTCACTTACACAAATATCACTTTCATGTAGTCCGCACATTCACTTTTACATAGTCCGCATGATCAGTCATGTTTTAGTAAAATGGTGGTCATTGTACTAAAACTTTTCACGGACTTTTTGAGACAACTTGTAAAGTCACGATACACATATTCATTTCATTTCACTTCACTGGTGCACATTGATTGATCTTTATTGGATAAAATACCACCGATAATATGCAATAAAACTCAAAATACACGAATTTATGAAAATAAAAATTAAAACGCTACGTCACTGCAAATTCCCGCCAAAAAGTCCAGTTATCAGCTCTTTGAACGGTGTTGCCTGCTCAATACCACTTCAGCGTGACTTTATGTCCATAACATTTATTCTACTCTACTAAAATATGAAATATTCTAGTATAAAAATATAAAACAGCAATTCAACACCAAAAGGAAACTCAAATCAGGTTACCTAAGTCAGACAGAATATGCTTCGAAAAAATTATAAACAGCTTCCGAACTCCATGAACAATGATCAAAAGACTCTTATCCAGGGCGCGGACTAAATTAAAAACAACACTTTTACAGACTACAGAGCGAAGTCGATAAAGCGTAAGCGTATCGAATGCGTAAACATTTTAACCTAAATGCTCCTACGCAAATGATGCTTTTTTCTGATTAACTATAAAGTTTCAAAAAACTGTTCGAGTGACTCAAGGTTTGTTAGGTAGCTGTAAACATTGCTTACTGAAATAGATATTTTTATACAATACTAGCCGCCCGGCGCGACTTCGTTTGCTATATGTACTACCCTATACCCTACCCCATCCTACCGTTAAATTTTTTCTAAAATTTTCTTTTTTTTCTTATTTCTTTTTTCATAAGAACCTTCTCGAGACTTTTTGACGGGAACTTGCAGAGTGACGTTGCATTTTCGTTTTTACTTTCATAAATTCGTGTATTTTGAGTTTTATTGTGTATTTTCGGTGGTATTTTACCTAATAAAGATCATCCATGTGCACCTGTGAAGTGAAATGAAATGAATTATGTGTATCGTGACTTTTCAAGTTGTCTCAAAAAGTCCGTGAAGAGTTTTAGTACAATGACCACCATTGTAGTAAAACATGACTTTTATGGGCGGTGACTGACTGAGGACTTTATGTGAAAGGGATTTATTGCGACTGGAAACTATAATATAACTCGACACTGGCAGAAATGAGCCCTAATTTGGGCTTGGTTGCCAAACTTAAAAATAAGAAGAAGAAGAACCAGAGTCTTAGAAAACTTTAATTTTCAAAGATAGGGTTGAAAAGGGAGTTTTCAGGATCATTTTCAAGTCAACATTTTGTTTGAGTGTAACTTATGTGTTTGTTTCTAGATACAATGATGTTGTCCCCCAAATAGTTACAACTTTGCGAGACAATCTTATTATATACTTAAAAATCTGTATGTCAACGTGTATTGCTCAGCCAATGACCTATATGCCAACATTTGTGACCAACAGACTGTACCTATATTTTTTGTCTCATCAGTCATCGAGTCGTTAATCAACGGACAATGTAACACTTAGCTGTAATTTATTGTTTTTCTTTTTTTTCTGTACATAACAGATGATTTCTGACCTAATTTCAATACCGTTTTTAACATGTTTTTATTTCAAAGGGGCTTTTTCACATATTTTTGTTTCAAAAGGGCTTTTTAACATGTTTTTGTTAAAAAAGGGCATTTTATTGTACGACTCACTGAAATGTCTGTTATATTTTAGGGTTTATATACCTATTATATTGTTCGTTTCTTTACTCCAACATAACTTGCTTGATCCAGTTTAGAAGAGTGTTGTATTGTTAGAACCCCTATGGGTGACAAACTGTCAAAATGTCAAGAAATTACGATCACAATGTGTCATTTTATAATTTCAGAAAACAATGGTGCTGATTCTGTAAACTAAACTAATTTCTTTCTCACTATGTCTCTTTCTAACAAAGAAAATGATGTAAGAAATTAAGTCCTGTCAAATTTGTCCAATACTAGTTTTCAATATTTTAGTCGCCATCTACTTGATGTGACTAAAATAAGTTTAGTGAAATTTACAGAATCGGCACCATTGTTCACTTTTATTCTTAAAAATAACATATATACCTTATCTAATGTTACTAAGAAAAAAATTAGTTGTAGTTCAAATGGGTACTCTATTGTAAATCGATTCGGCTCCGCATTTAAATGTCTAATGAGTCTGTTGTCCTGCTTTCAAGGGGACATGGGACACTTTGTCCCACTTTGACTCAGCCTGTCGCATCGAAGTGTTTAGCCACGGGATATACAATGTGAAGTTACCAGCAAATGGTACAGTAGCATTATTCCTTAATGTAGCAGCACGAGAGTTACTAGCGTTCCCCCGTTTCCAAGAGATCGTATGTTTTTCCGAAATAAAAAGTGTCCTATGATTTAATCTAGAACATATTCTATCTGTTTGCTAATTTTCATCCAAATCCGTCCATTTGTTTGCGTGAAAGAGTAAAATACATCTTCACAAATCACATCCTTACATCCATACGGAAGTCATAGCGTAAGCTAGTATTTCGGCCCACGAAGAATGCCGAATAAATGTCCTTGGATGCCATTTTTGCAGTTCGCTAAATAAACGAATTAATTTTAATGATATATTTAATAAATTATTACCAGATTACAGTAGTACCCAACTGATATGGCTTACCGATGTACCTACGCAAAAGATACATTTTCAAAGCGCGGAAATCCGTTATAGGTCGGCAGCTGCCGCCATGTTAGCGCGCGCCGTGCGGAGGGGCGTGACTTGCGAGTGAGACGGAACTAACAGCTGCAGTATATTATGAACCTTATAGTTGTGATAGTTTATAGTAGGTTGATTGTAAGTTTTAAGCATTCTTTCGTTAATCTTCGGGGCCATACTTTCTTTTCTGTGCGAACTAAGATTCACGACGCGCCGTATCAGTTGGGTACTACTGTACCAACAACATTAACATAGATGTATCTACTACAAGAACTACACATGTTTCTTATTGTACTAATACTTTTATCAACCTTCAAATATTATTATTTTAAATAGCAAAGTATAATAAACCTAATTAGTCTCAAGTGAAACACTTTATTAATCTTTTTATATTCCAACTGGTAGAGGTTATTGTACCACGGACTAAAAGACGAAAGATTGATAAGAATTAATTGCCGTTTATTAATTCTTACATAATCAATTCACAGTAAATAATAATCTATAGTAAATCAGATCCGTACGAACGTCGAAGACTTTGATTCGATTCGCATAACGTCAATTTTATTTAGAATTATCTATGGGTATTTTTTTGGTAAAAGATAAGAAGGTGTTACACGATGACTTTTACACCCTTAAGCGGACAATACACCTTTACGCGGGCAATACACCCTTACGCGGACAATAATATTTGGGACAGAAATTACTAACTGATAAAAATTATAACATTAACAATAATTAAAATCAATTTGCAAGACTGACACATAAAAATAAATTATTCTGCTGTTAATAATAACAAATACGCATAAGGTATGTTTATAAAACAATGGCCATTATCACTTCTTAAAATAACTTCGAACAAGGCCGTATTATTTGCTAATGAGAAATTGATAAGTGTGGAACAACGCCTTTTATTATTTATACCGAATCCATCCTCAATTATTTAAAGTAAGATATGAATAAACAGTCGTAATATTCAATCTTCCAACAGTCAGCGATCAGTCAAAGCTCGTTTTCTCGGTTGAAAAAGCTCCGTAACAGCTATCTTTCCATCAAAAGTAATCTATTCAGTTTAGGCCCTGGTAAGGCACTTATGAACGTTAAGTTGGTACATACAGTTGATACATGCATTTAATAGATAATAGTCAAGTTGCCATACTGTTTTAGCTACAAGCGTACTGTGCCAAAATACAGTAGTCGGTGTCTTGTACCAATATATTAAGGGCAACATCTTCATTTTGTCTGTCCGTGTTTTTGCTTTACCTACGGAACCACGTGTTCGGCACACGTTATGTGTAACCGGAAAGGACAGAGCTTTTGGACGACCGTAGAGACGCTCTAATTTTTACTTTTTATAAATTTTGAAAGTATGAAATGTACTATACCATAAATACAAAAAATAGTCTGATTTCAACCACAGACGATAATAGCACATTATTTTCCTTAGTATTAAAATATAAATGAAATCTACATGGTAACGGTCTTTAGTAACATAATAATAATATCCTAACAACTGATATCCCTTAATCACGTATTTGGTGTCTGTATTTATTTGTCTATGGTTTGATAAACACAACTAAACTAACGAGTATACAAATATTTTTAACGACTAATCCAATACAAGATAAGCATTCCACATTCTTCTACACCAGGAATACCAATCCTGTACACAATTTTACACTTTCCCTTCATGGACACTTTACAAAAGAACTGAGAATCAGACAAACATTTAAAACACCTTATTAAGACCTAGCTCTCTGAAAAGGAAGCTAAAGCAATATAGCTGATATTTTTTTTTATTTACATTGGATTTTATGCAATTCATCAATTCCGAAATGAATTCCGTTAAGATTATCGAATCCGAAATGAGTTCCGTTAGCATTATTGTTTTAGCTTTTTTAAAACCCAGTTTTTTTTTTTTCAAAAATTACTAATTGAAACCAGAACACACATTGTATTACCTTCAACCTATGAAATATACGGCTCAAGTATAAAATTATTATGTGGTATAAATTTTTATCGTAGCAATGAAGTCTCCACATATCTCGCTATGCTGTTAACAACAAAAACACATTGTTTGCCACGTGTTGCGCGTTAAGATGTCGGTTGAATGCTAAAAGGGACACGGGTTCGATCCCCGTTTACAAAGATCGCTCAACGGACCATTGTGAATGGATATAGTAATAATATTTACTGTTAAAAAAACATAGCTTACCAGACTCAGTATTTTTAGAATAACAAAGTCTGATTTTTTAATAATCTATAATAGAAAATGGAATGGTCCAAAATGATAATAGTTTTTTTTTTTAGTACACAGGCAAGACTAGGACATCAATACTAATTTCTTATCGATAACCTAACTCTGTTGCGATATTTGCCAATTTAACAATTAATAGGACATCGCATACACTACTGCAAATACTATATTAGCTATAATAATAGTAGCTAATCTTAATTCACTACCCAATGTGCTATAATAAAATACCACTATCAATCTAAAGCTGTTCCTTTTTTTTATACCACTAAGGTGGCAAACAAGAATACGGCCCGCCTGATGGTAAGCAGTTACCGTAGCCTATGGACGCTTGCAACACCAGGGGTATCACGCGTTGCCGACCCTGAAGAAACCTCTTCACAACCTTTTTGAAGAACCCCATATCTAAGCTTTATTACGCATAGCTGACCCCTGCGGTTTCACTCGCGTTCCCGAGACAAAGCCTATAATACTTTGGGATAATAAAGCTTTCTATTAGTAAAAGACATGTTTGAATCCGACTGGTAGTAACAGAGATTCAAACAATCAAAGAAAAACTCCAAAGCTTTATTAATAGAAAAGTAGCAATAGAGTAATACAAAAATACTAGACTAGGGTTCAAGAGATAATTAATAAAGGTTATTGCAATGAATGAAAAAGAAATCTATAACATGTCTTGTAACATACATAGCTTCAGAAATATTACTTTTTCACGTAATTATGCACCCTTGTGTAATACATTTAAGAAAATAATCATCATCATCATCAGCCTACAGTAGTCCACTGCTGGACATATACCTCACCCAATGCGCACCATCTCGCCCTAAGAAAATAATGATCTTTTTTTTATCTTTAATTATTATTTTATTTATTACTGGGTGTACCCGTAGATTCACCCATGATTCAACCGTATTAGAAACTCTTTAAATGTATTTATATTTTTTAATAATAAATTTAACGTGGAAAGGTTTCTTCTAAAAATTATATTAAACGAAACAACAGCACATTTATTATATTTGTTGAATTTTTCACTAACCGTTATGTTTATAGCCTATAACATTACTCAATAAATGGGCTATATAAAGTAAAAATATTTTTCCAAATAGGCCTGGTAGCTCCTGAGATTCCATTCAATCATGAAAAACATCATTTTCAAATTTTAAATAACCTAGTCCTTCAAACTCAGTTATCTCGATATTTGAGCGAACGATTCTCCGATTAGAAAATAGGTTGATATATTATTAAAATTCCTGTTTAGATTTAAAATAAAACCATACATTAAATAATGGAAAATGCATTACACAATCAGTAATAAGTACGAGAATACTAAATCTTTGTTTTCATGATAGCATAGCGTTTGATGTACACTCAACAGTAAAAAAAACCGCAAGCTTATCGTATCCCGCCAAAAACAATACTGAGAACAGTGACTCATGTAAAATATGAAACTAATTACGTTTTCATATAAATGCCGCCATTCTATATTTAATTATATCTTAAAATAACACAAATCGGGCTTACCAGGTTCGTGGAATGAAAACAATTCCGTGGGACATCAACAACTGAAAATGTCACCAGGAAAACTGTTTGTGTAAACACAAAGTCACTTAAAGTTGTACACACGAACACTAAGTCACAGTCACTCTTACACAAAAGTCCCGTAAAATACGAAATCGATTTTCAGGAGGGAAAACTCGCTCGTCGGAACGACCGCGCGCCCCGAGCTTTGAACGAAGACTGAAATGTGTTTGCCCGCGAGAGCTTTCAGCGTGCGCGTGCGCTGCGGACAGGACCACGCGAGTTATATCTATCTCTTTCTTATCTACAGCGCATGACGACACGTATTAGTCCCCTCTCGCTCACGCCGTATGTAAGTACGTGGAAATAGTGGAAAGCGTACGTAAACATAGCAGATAGTTTTCGTTACGTATTCGCTGCAGTATATGATTTATCATGTCTAGAGATTAATGTTTTAACGTGTTTTCGTTTTGTTTTTGTTAATGTTGGCGTTTATTCAATGCAATACTCCAATGGTTTCGGAATGTAGGACATTGATACTATAGTCTCGGGGGAACGTAGAGGATTTATACTACTTAGGTGCTTTATGCGTTTATTTTGTGTGCTCACATTTATAACAGGATTAAAAATTGTAGTATTTTTTAAATATATCTAAATATATAAAACTGTCGTGTGTGCCTGACAGACTGTCAATCAAAACATGGAGAATATATAATTCGGAATACTACCCAGACTTCCCTCAGACTTGGAAAGGTGGGACTATTATTTATTCTGTGGCTTCGGTGAAATGTTCGTTCGTTTTACGATTTTATTCTGCCAATTTTTTTGTAAATACTCTGTGAAAACGGCATGAATCATAAATTATCAACGGTTTATAAATAGTGTATCTGTGAATTTCACGAGGAAATGCGTTTCCTTCCATAGCATTACCATGTATTCGAAGAAGATAGCAATAATTTGTAATAACATTCTGGGGATTGTCCATCTGTACGCGGTTGTCACTTCCGTGCATGGAAACTGTGTTATATAAAATCATTGCTTTCATACAGTATGCTGATACAGGATACTGGAAGGACTTGCTGAGTTTCTTGCCGGAGTCTTCTCAGTTGAAAGTTGTATTTGGAACCGCTGTAGAGTCATTTTGTTAACGTTCATAAGTGCCTTATCAGGGTCTTAATTGAATAAATACTTTTTGATTTTGATTTTGACTAATTTGGAAAGAAAAAACCAAACATAGTCAGATTGTCCAAAAAAATATAAAAAAATTGACCCTTGCTCAAGCTGCATATTTCTCGAAGTACCCTTCTAAACTGATTACTTATAGCTTTGACTTATTTCTTTCCAATTCCAGAGTCCCTAGCACAATTTGTTTTATTAATGATTTTCACCTTAACATAATTTTTATCGTATTTTGTAATACAATATTATTAGTATCCCCCACAAACCTATAATATATATTAATATTATAAATACGAAAGTAACTTTTTTTCAACACACTTGCTCGTAATGTGACATTTATTGTAAAATACAAGTCTGTTTTATTCCTCGCAAGTGTGTTGAAAAACGTCGTATAACGCGTGTGCATTGATTATTACACTCTCTGCTCACTTATCGCCTGAATACCGCCTGGAATGTTAACAAACAACTTTGCACACATGTATCATAATGTACTATTGTTACCAATTGTCGCGCAATTTTTTATTCCAAAAATGCGGGAGAATCTTCTATACAGAAACTAGTTATTTTTCAGGAAGAGTGTACCAGCAAGACAACGACATGATGGCCACCGTAGAAATGGTTGAATATTGTTATAAAACCCTGCTTAAACTTTGCCTAGACCAAAAGATCTATCTCACTGAAAAAAATAAACTACAAGTGACTACAAAATTTTATTTAACAGTAACATAAAATTTGACGACCAATAACCTAAACAGAGTTGCGAACTAAACTTACCAGTAACAAAACTAGTTTTTGTTCGCTACTAAATTATTTGATTAAATGTAACTAAAGTTAGTTTCCCGACAACAAAACGTCAACTTACATAATTAGTTTTGTAGATCATTTTTTTCAGTGCTCCTACAATAAAACACATGAAATAAGTAGAGCACTTGAAAACCTCATCAGAACCAACCTCAGAAAAATAAATAAGCATACCAACACATCCTAAAGCGACACGTGGCACATCGGTTACGATTTTAAAACCGGAAACGGATACTCGCCACACTCGTAGATTTACGAACAAATTTGTGGCGCGCGCGCAGACCGAGATCCGATGAGTGATTGATAGACAAACCACAGACTAAATGCAACAGTTAAAATGCCAGTATTGACTTTAAAAAACGTCGAGACTTTTACTGTTTTCGTTTCATGAACAAATTGTCGATTCACTTGATATACGACGCGGCGTTTGCTAGGGAGTATAGTTACAGATTTGTGGAAGCTGGTTGTTTGGGAAGCGCTCGTGGTGTAGCATGATTAGCCGTTCTTAATCGAGCGACAAAGTCTGTCATGGTCGGTACCTGGGTGGGTGACCGCCTAGTGGTATTTCAAATCGAGCGTTTTCCGTGCTTCGGAAAGCACGTAAAGCCGTTGGTCCCGGTTATCACTTAATTGTGATAGTCGTTAAGCTAGTTGGATGGCTCCTAGGCGGCTTGAAAAATTCCAACAGTAGGTTGACCACTAGCCTACCTCCATCAATCCGCAGTGAGCACGCGTGGTGGAGTATCGCCCAGTCCCTTTCACCCTCATTTGTGAAAGGAGGCGTGTGCTCAGCAGTGGGACATTATAGGCCGATGATGATGATGATTATAGTTACAGATTTGTGAAGACATTGGTAATTCAAGTCCTATTATAACATTGAGCTATTGTTACTACGTATAGAGAAGACGCCACACATCACAATTATGTTCCGTTCACTTGAAGCCATCCGGCCATACTTGTTTTTGTAGAACGATGAACGAAACGCGTAAGCGCCGTGAAAATCACGTTATTTGCGAGAAAAATACTCCTAAAAGCGTTCTGATAGCGCTACGTTTTTCTACTGTCTGCATAGACGACTAATTATTGTTTCAGCGCTAAAGAGAGCTTTAGTTGACTCTAAAAAAATGGGACATAACCTTTGCTTATGACAGCTTCTCTATACGTATTAATAATAGCTCAATCCTAATCCTAACTAATATTATAAATGCGAAAGTAACTCTGTCTGTCTGTCTGTTACGCTTTCCCGCTTAAACCGCTGAACCGATCGCGATGAAATTTGGCATGCATATATCTAGCCTATGGTATGGAGAAGGACATAGGCTACTTTTTATCCCGGGAACGCGGGTGAAACCGCGCGGGTCAGCTAGTATATTATAAAGCTAATAAGATAATAGCTCTGCCCCCCTAAAAAGGAAGCTAAAGCAATATTGCTAACGCAATTCATTTTTTCGAATTTACGGCAGATCTTATGCAATTCATCAATTCCGAATCTTTTATTGAATTGAATTGTATATAATGAGTGATTGATTAGTATACCAAAAAATATTGAAATTACGTAGGATCTGCCGAGAATTCAAAAAAATGAATTGCATTAGCAATATTGCTTTAGCTTCCTTTTTAGGGGGGCTGATGTCATTGTTATTGAAGTTCAGCTCAATACATGCAATAATAACTATCACTTGCTCATATCACCGCTACCGTCTTTGTATTAAGATAAAGTCTAGATTTGCAACCCGAGGATTTATTTGTCTGATAAACATGGATCTTTACCTCGTTATTTACCCAATATTGTCTAAACATTGATATGATTATCTGAGTTTCGAGAATAGCGGTGGGGTACTTTGTAGTACCCGGCTGGCTGACTACTCCCTCTTTTTATGTGGCTATCACATTTGGTCACTCTCGCACTTACCATGATGAGATGTTGTCAACCAAGTCAATCCATGCTAAAAAATCGTACTCCTTTATTCATTATTTTTCTGTTATTTTCTATGTTGAAAATTACTTGTAAAAGATATCGGCCCATGGACCAAGATAAATTTGGACCGATATGCCTAAAGTGACTTTTATGAGTGGTAGAGCGTAGCGTTTATTCGCTCAAAGAGCAGCTCGACTGGGGAAGTACCTCCACCCTACAGAATACTGCAGCCAAATAACTTTATGTTGTGTTCCTGCGCGTGAGTAAGGTCGCTTTCAGTGCTCATTGGGTAGGGCGGAAGGGTCAGTAACGCGTGAGTGATGCCTCGTGTGTTGCAATCGACTTTATGGCTACTTTAACCGCTTACCATCAAGTGGGCCGTATGCCTGTGTAACGAAGCGGACTTCGTACATTAAGGTAAACCAGTGGAGGACTTAGTTTTACCTTCCTACTTGGGTAACCTATCGGAGAGCTATAAAGAAAACACCAATCAATGATTACAAAGTTGCCGCCAATTGATTTATTAATCGTAAATACATATATCTGAGACTCTATAGCTAGCTCTTAATTCTAACACTATGGATAGAGGGCGCGGCGTGATCTTGCTTTAAACGGTACGGGGAATCGCTCCTTGAACGCACTTTCCTGGGAGGTGGCACCAGACGTATTTGGTAACCCGAACCGTCTGGGACACCAATCCAGGGAATGGTAACGTACGAGGAGACGATAAATATACTGATTCACAGGGAATACGGTATCGGGGACGCGGACGGTGCCCGATGGTAAATCTACCAGGGCTTCGGTACAGACGGACCAACCTCACCGCAATGATCAACACAGCCGAATTTGGTAACCCGAACCGACATGTGTTGACTGTACGATAGCGCTGAGCCGACTGCGTGCTCTCTCACTGGAGTGCGCGGTCTTATAAAGGATGCTGCGGGGTGAGGCACGTGGCGCGGGGTGTGCGGGCGTCCCGCGGGCGGTAACTTTCCCCTCTGCGCTGCGGCGGCGTCGGCGGCGGCTGGATGGTTCGAGGTGGCGTGATGTGCTACGTCACACTCCTCTCCCGGGAATGGAGATTTTTACCTGTAAAAATCACTGCTGTAAATGATGTTCAAGTTCCTCTGAAATTATTATTCTCCTTTCTATTGTTTTTCTATATTAACTTTTTATTGTCTCAAATGAGGGTATTTCTAAAATTGTTTACTTTCTGGATCTCGCTCGGTTATCATGATTTACCCTCATTGTTATTGAGTTTTATATTTATTCGGAATAATTCGGATGCATGTTTTCCAATCTTTGATGTGTGCCGTTATTATTCTATTAGAGTAAGGATCCTTCAATAAATTTATTACCGGTGATTTTCTTTTAATTATTTTGAACGGTCCTGTACAATTCGGTGCGAGTATGGCACAACAACTTATTGGTTTATCCGATAATGGAATATTCTTTTTTAATGCAAATGGTTTAATTTCCGGTTTCGAGTACTTTATTTGTGTATAATAATTCGGTTGTTGGCAATCAGATTTTCTGCTTTGATTCATTTTCACTAAGTCATATGGTTTATTTCGGTTATCTACCTGCATTATTTCTTTATTTTCGGATTTTTCGGATTTGCGTTTTTGGCAAATGGTACACTTTTTAACATATTTGGCTATGTTCCTAAACATTCCTGGCCAATAGTATATGTGTGCTACTTTCGCTAACGTTTTTGCTGTTCCTATGTGTCCAGCGGTCGGAGTATCGTGGTTTTCTTTAATTATTTCTTCTTTTTTCGTTTTCGGTACACAAAGTTTCCATTCGGATGATGAGTCTAATTTTGTACCATATGACGGGTTTGTGATTCGTTTATAAAGGTTTTCTTCTATAAATTTAAATTCAGGAAAAATATGCGGTTCTGTCTTGATAGCTTCGGTTTTCTTTTTATACCAATCTTTTATGTCGGCAACGGTTGCACATATCGGATTTCTTATTAATTCATCGGCTACTATATTCTGTTTTCGCTTCTTCTTTTTCCATTTTGATTTTTTTTTTGATGGTTTATTTTTATCTATGTTTTGAATGTCTATGTTCATATTCAACCGTTTTATTAGGTCTACTCCTAATATTATGTGCGTTGCTCTTGGCATGACATACATACGATGTTTTAATACGGTTTCATTTATCTTTAGATCTATGTCTCGGAATTTTGACAACTCTAATTTACTTCCATCGGCTAGTTGTATTCTATGTACTTTTTGGTTGACGGATTTTTCTTCTTCTGGAAGTATCTTATATACTTCTTCGTTTATATACGAGTTTGTTGATCCAGTATCATACAGTGCTTTAAATTGTTGTCCTTGTATCTCAACATCTAAGAAAATTCTTGGATCATCTATATCGTCAGATCCTACGGTATTTGTTCTTTGAGTATATTTTTCATTTCGGGTCTCTTGTTTTCTACAACAATTTTTGCTTAATATTCCCATTCGGCCACACGTACTACAAAAGATTATGCGTTTACCTGTGCATTCTTTTGTTGTATGGTTTCTTTTTCCACAGCTCCAACAACACTTCTTGCTATCAAAGTTGTTTAGAAAACTGGATTCCTCGGTTTCGGCTATCTGGTTTTTTCTTGAGTTTTCTTCATAACTCTGCGGTTGCTTCTCTATATATATTTGATGTGAGATTGCTTCGTGATCTCTTGCCAGGTGTATTAACTCAGAGAGATTGCTGAACTCGTTCTTCTTTACATAATATTTATATTTGGCATTCATATTTTCATATATGCGGTCTAGTTCTTCGGAAGTTGATAGTTTTCCATATCTTCTCATCAACGTTTGTATCTCGGTTAAGTAACTAACGAAGTTTTGTTTGTAATTCTGCCGTTTTCTTACTATGTCTCCTAGTAGTTTGGAGTTGTAGTTTTTCGGAAAGAAACTAAGTTTGAATTCTTCTATGAAGTTTTCCCACGACGACCATGTCTGGTGATTATTACGGTACCACGCTCTTGCGTTGTCTTTAAGAATTCTTGGCAGTATCTGCAGCATTTCTTGTGGTTTTATTTCATTGGTAGTTTTAATTTCTTCCAACGTTTCGATAAAATCCACCGGTTCGTTACGTATATCGAATGAGATACCGTAACTGTTTACCAATTTGAGTAGATTCATCATGTTCTTACTCTGTGGTTTTTCGGAGTTTGATTCGGATTCGGATACGGATGCGGTTGTCTTTTCTTGACTTGTTTCGGGCTTGTCTGTCATCTTCGTGCTTTTGATGTCTGTTGCTAGGATTTTTCTAAGCTGTTCAACGGTTAAACCCTCAATTGAAATATTTCTTGCTTGTATTTCTTTGATGAGTTCTGGTTTTTTTTCAAATTGTAGATCCAATTTGTGGACATTTGATGGTTAAATTATTTATTTATTTTATTAACTTACCATTGACATGTTTTTTTTTTATAACGGAACGGTTTTTCATTTAACGGAAATAACGGAATATATAACGGATTTATTTTATTTCTTTATATAACTTACCTTCAATTTTTATATGGGTTCAATTTATTAACGGATTTTATTTCTTTTAACGGAACGCGGATCAATAATTTACGGAACAAAAATGTATTTTATTTGTTTCTATTTTATTCTTAATTTAAATTAACCGGGTTTTATTTTTATTACCAGATTAAGTAACGAAATTAAATTTATTTTATTTGTTTAGTTTGATTTTTACACGAAACTAGCAGATTTTTATATTTATTTACTCACGGTTTTATTGGTTGCAACTAGTTATAATATACAATTTTTTTTTCTTTACGGTGAAAAGGTATATTTTTTTATCCTCTTTGTAATTCACTTCTTGAACGCACTTTCTTGGGAGGTGGCACCAGACGTATTTGGTAACCCGAACCGTCTGGGACACTAATCCATGGAATTGTAACGTTCTTGAAGATGTAATTAGCCAAAAGGCTGCGGAAGCGGTATAAAGCAAGCAAAAGAGGTGAACGAATATCCCTTTTCTGTTTTTTTTTGGTAATAATTAGTAATCTTTATAGCTCATCTATACGGATACGGGGTTTTTTCATCAGATTTTTTTTTCTACACACTCACTTGGTTTCCCGTGACCGCTCACTTTCCGCCCTTAACGTTTCCTTGCTCCACCATCTAGGTTTCGCGAAGGCCGTCTTGTTTGTTAAGTGGGCCGACCAGGGAGGTAATGAGGTGTGATACCGGAGTGGATTCTCACTAGACGGGTGCCTATTGTAACAATACGCTATCTTACTGATTTGAACACTTCGCGGAACGGATTCTTACTAAGATGGGTGTTCAATGTAACGATACACTATTTTACTGATTTAAGCACCTCGCGGGGTGGATTCTCACTGAGTTGGGCGCCAAATGTAACGAAGCGGACTTCGTACATTAAGGTAAACCAGTGGAGGACTTAGTTTTACCTTCCTACTTGGGTAACCTATCGGAGAGCTATAAAGAAAACACCAATCAATGATTACAAAGTTGCCGCCAATTGATTTATTAATCGTAAATACATATATCTGAGACTCTATAGCTAGCTCTTAATTCTAACACTATGGATAGAGGGCGCGGCGTGATCTTGCTTTAAACGGTACGGGGAATCGCTCCTTGAACGCACTTTCCTGGGAGGTGGCACCAGACGTATTTGGTAACCCGAACCGTCTGGGACACCAATCCAGGGAATGGTAACGTACGAGGAGACGATAAATATACTGATTCACAGGGAATACGGTATCGGGGACGCGGACGGTGCCCGATGGTAAATCTACCAGGGCTTCGGTACAGACGGACCAACCTCACCGCAATGATCAACACAGCCGAATTTGGTAACCCGAACCGACATGTGTTGACTGTACGATAGCGCTGAGCCGACTGCGTGCTCTCTCACTGGAGTGCGCGGTCTTATAAAGGATGCTGCGGGGTGAGGCACGTGGCGCGGGGTGTGCGGGCGTCCCGCGGGCGGTAACTTTCCCCTCTGCGCTGCGGCGGCGTCGGCGGCGGCTGGATGGTTCGAGGTGGCGTGATGTGCTACGTCACACCTGTCTACCAACTTCGTCGTATAAAAAAAACGTATTTTAGAATGTAGGAGCGCTAAGAAAGGATTTTCCAAAATAAGGGAATCGCGGATGCAACATAGAGGCACACAGCTGTCGTTTATAAAAATAATCCTTCATCGTGGGACCTCATAATTTACTAGCACTATCTATCACCCGCGTTTGCGCCGAAATCTACTTATTTTTCTAAAATATAAGTAGCCTTAGTTAACCTTATAACATTAGCTATCTACCAGTGAAAGTCCCGACAAAATCGGTCCAGTCGTTTCGGAGCATAGACGGAACGAACAGACAGTTTTTTTATTAATGTTGTTTTGGTTTATGTACCGTAATATACTACATTCATATGCATTTAGTAAAAAGATTTGATTTTAATATTACAAACAGGCACATTTTTTTTGTATGTATAGATTTATGTGCCACTAGAATAATTTAAAAATAAATTCCCATCAAGCTACCTAGAATTTACATAGAGCCCAGGAAAAACACCTTCCACTATTAAACCACCATTTAACAGCCTCAAGCTGCTGTAGCAATAAATTTTACCTACAATATGACTTCATTACGAACTTGCGTGACTATTGTTACTGTTATACGCAAAAACAAACATCGCTTTGCATTTCTATATATGGAACTTCCTGTAATTTTAGTAACAAATCACGAAATAACTGGTACGCTGTGCCTAGCTTATATAGCTTTTAGCTTATATCTTACTTAGGTATACTATTTGCTCAGCAAATTACAGTCTTTCAATGGAATATCTCAAAGTAACAACAGGGGGCCAAGTCTGCTAAAATGTCATTCCGACACGATTCAATTGCAATTCAATTATCATTGAGCCGATGTGCGCAGTCTAATATTTCATAATGGTCGCATAATGGTCTCATAATGGTCTCTTATTAGCGCTCCTGTACACGATGCCGCCGCCGCGCCGCCTCCGCGACGTTGTCCGCCATTATTTAATTGAGTTATTACATTGCCAGCCGCCAACGAACGTGCAACACGTTTCATCTCCGTAGCTAGCAATGTATTACTGACAACTGTATAGAATGCTTTAATCAAGCGGCGGCGGCGCGGCTAAGGTGCGGCGGCGGCGCGGTGCCGGCGCGGCGGCGGCATCGTCTACAGGGGCGCTTAGTGTTGTGATAGATAGTAGTAGAGTTGCCATAAAAAAACAACTCATTTCCGTAAGTATTTATTCAAATAATTATTTAAATAGTTTGAACTCATAATTACGTAGATACCACCATAACAATTGAAATTATTTACAGATACACGATAAATATTAAATCTAAGTTATCCATACTTAATATTATCAATGCGAAAGCAACTCTGTTTGTTTGTTTGTTTGTTACTTTTTCTCGACTAAACGGCTGAGCATAGGTATGTAGTACCCGGGTTATGATATAACCCGGGGAAGGACTTAGGCTATGATCTTTTGTCTCAAAAAATAATCTTGAAAGGGGTGAAATAGGGTTTGTATAAGCAATCCATAATTCCTCAAGTTAGGGATCTGAACATTCATTATTTAGGCTTTGGATAACAAAAAAGATTCTTTTAAAAATTCTTTAGATGCACTCCTATTTAAAGTCCTTACAAAAAAAATGCTATTACCAAGGTCATTTTATGTTGATAATATTTTACATCATATAATTTGGATGCATAGTTTTTGAGATACTTCTTTAAAAATAACAAAAAGATCGCACGCTTATTAAGTTAGGAATTGGTGCGGGACGCGGCGTGGGGCATACGGATTAGGGAGGTACTCTATAATTTTTGACAAGATTTAATTTTTATACTTTGTCGGCGTGATGAATATGTATACTCATGCCACATTACAGCTTTCTAGTACTAAGTTTCTGAGCTAAGCCAAGGACAGACCAATTCCCACCTGCCTTCCCATTGCCTGACCAACCATGCGGTTATACATCCCGAATCTTGGGGATCGTAAGGCAAATGACGCGGACAGACAGAGTAGACTAGGAGGGCACGACAGAAATGGTAACGATAAGGTAAATGGATGAAATCGGGTTCATCGGATAGAGGATACCTCCCTGATGCCAAATAAGTCGGTCTGCCTGCGCCAATTGGTTGCGTTATCAAGATATGGCGCCTGAAAAACTGTTTATCGTGACCAAAAAAAACGATAAGGTAAATGGCTGAGCTCGACGTAGAAAGTAAGTAGTAGTTGTACTGATGTTATTATAAAAAAAACTGACCAAATATTCGGTTGCGTTAACGAGATATGGCGGCTGAAAAACTGTTTATCGTGACCGAAAAAAAATGATAAGGTAAATGGCTGAGCTCGAAGAATCATGGAAGTATTAGTGTATACTAGCTCAGTAATAAAAAAACTGACAAAAATTTTGGTTGCGTTTCGTAGTTATAAGCGATCTACGTAATAATGATCAATATGGATAATTGTAGTGTTTTACAGTTTCGCGGAATTCACATTGTCAAAAATATGAAAATGTTATTAGTGCCACCCCCCTCTCTTTATATCTCCCGCTACCCCGCCTGCACTGAGCGGCATTCACGAGTCAACAGACATAGTATAAGATTATAATATTGTTGTGAAAGATATTTTGCACTAGTTACTTGCACGAGCTTACAGGCAAGTTCAGGCAACGCTTGCTCGCGCTGTTCACGTATTATTTACTCTTGAGTTGACAAAAGTGTTTTATTATAAATATGTCAGAATTAATGTACCAGATTAGTGAAAATAGTGTAAAAATGAAAAAAGTTGTGTTGTTTAATGAGAACTTTTAAAAAAAATCAACATCATCATCATCAGCCTATCCCACTGCTGAGCACAGGCCTCCTTTCACAAATGAGGGTGAATGGGACTGGGCAATACTCCACCACGCATGCCCACTGCGAATTGGTGGAGGTAAGCTAGTGGTCAACCTACTCTTGGATTTTTTCAAGCTGCCTAGGAGACATCCTACTAGCTTAACGACTATCATAATTATGTGATAACCGGGACCAACGGCTTGACATGCCTTCCAAAGCACAGAAACGCTCGATTTGAAATACCACTAGGCCCATCTAGGTACTAACCACGACGGTGATAGCCGATCGATTAAGAACGGCTAATCATGCTACACCACGAGCGCATTAAAAACAGTTTTACAAATTCGAGGTAATCGTATCTGAAGTACGCAAACATAAAATTACAAAATAACTTAGATTGTCATTGTAGTTATCATTTTTGTTATAAAAAGTTTACAGCAGTTAAAAGTACGTCCACTTTATTTCATAAGTTAACTAAAAAAACGCAGTACCAGATACACATAATTGATTACCAGATATACAGTTGAAGAAATTCTACTTACAGTGCCTAATATACCGAGCACACCTTAATATTTATATGATATAATATTGTTGCTAAAAACAAAGATTATCAAGATGCACTAATAGAGTTATATGACGATGAGCCATTGAACAAACATGACAAAAAATAGAACAATTTGTTTGCGACATGGATTATGATCCTGTGTCCCTTAGATGGGGCAGAGGGCGTCTATAGAAACTCTGGAAACTCTGAAGACTTCCGATCTTCTTCGCTTCGTCAAGCACAGTGCGTCGCCAGGTTTGTTTGGGACGGCCACGCTTTCGTTTCCCCTGCGAATTCCAGTCCATTGCCTGCTTGGGTATATGGTCGGGGTCCCTTCGGAGAGTGTGACCAATCCAGTTCCATTTGCGACACTTGATCTGTTGGTCGATCGGTGTTTCGTGGCAGCGTTCTCTAAGCTCTACGTTCTAGATTTTCTCGGGCCAGTGGATAACGAGAATTTGGCGAAGGCATCGGTTGACAAAAACCTGGAGCTGGTGCGAGATGGATTTGGTTACCTTCCACGTTTCGCACCCGTAGAGAAGAAGTACAGACTTCACATTGGACCCAAATATCTTGAGCTTAACTTTTTGGGTCACCTTCCGAGACTGCCATAAGGGGCGCAAATGCGCGAAAGTTGCTCGGGCCTTGTCAATCCGATTGTTTACGACATGTATGGCTGACAAAACTATGTTAGTTCAGTCAACGAAGATCGCCATAAGATGCTTTAAAAAAAATTCAAACCTAATAAAGAAAATGAGAAATTTTTCAAGAGTTATGAATTTCGATGCTTCTTCAATGCCACCTTCAAAAGTAGAATTGGATCAGCAGATATTACGCGCAAGATATGTATCGAACATATGGAGCAATGCCTGTTGATAAACTCCCAGTATTCTTTCGCCAATCAATAAATTAAAGTAAATTGTTGATTCTATAATAATTGTAAAACTATCGACACGTTACAATAAAAATCTAAATTCATAAATATTATGGGAAAGGCCGAATACAATTTTTGCAACTAACTTTAATGTCTTAAATAACTAATATATTGATTTCAAAATTCCAAACAGCAGTTATTTTTTGCGTACGGTAGATGGAAAATAATTGTTGGAGTGTTGCCACCAACAACATCACTATAGGCTCATGCCTACCAGACAACTAAGCATTTATTTCATATAATACTCAAACTATAAAAAAAGATTAATATAACCGCTCAGTGCAGGCGGGGTTTAGCGGGAGATATAAAGGGAGAGCGCCCCCCTCCCTCACTGATATAATTTTCATATTTTTGACATTGCAAATTCCGCGAAACCATTAAACACTAAAATTATCCATATTGATAATTATTACGTAGATCGCTTATAACTACGAAACGCAACCAAAATTTTTGACAGTTTTTTATTACTAAGCTAGTATGCACTAATACTTCCATGATTCATCGAGCTCAGCCATTTACCTTATAATTTTTTTTCGGTCACGATAAACAGTTTTTCAGCCGCCATATCTAGATAACGCAACCGAATATTTGGTCAGTTTTTTTTAAATTGAAATCAGTACAACTAGTACTTACTTTCTACGTCGAGTTCAGCCATTTACCTTATCGTTTTTTTTTGGTCACGATAAACAGTTTTTCAGGCGCCGTATCTGGACAACGCAACCACTTGGTGCAGGCAGACCAACTTATATGGCATCAGAGAGGTATCCTCTATCCAATGAACCAGAGTTCACCCATTTACCTTATCGTTACCATTTTTGTCGTCACCTCCTAGTATAGAGGGATGTACATGGCGAAACGTCGGGTTCCTTGTTGATGAAACCCTACAATTGTGGAACTGACTGTTGGTATTCGCTAGTAGGTAATTTCATACAATTGACTCGTCTTACTTGGTTTTGATGAAGGTGGGTTGGCCATTTCACATATTTTTTTTAAATGGTTGGGATATTGAGTGTCTCAGTAACTTATCTCAGCTCTTGACACAGATTTCTGTGAGACAGTAAGGAAATTGCTCTGCCCAACTAATGTCTGGTATGACCCAGTAGCATAAAATGCCATAGCAATCAGAATCTACAATAGAAATATTATTGGCATAACAAGCGATATGTATGTATAGTAACAATATATTAGATAATTCTTAATTGTACACCATAAAGCTGTAAACAAAAAGAACAAGGCCCTTAAAGAACTCATTGTATTAGAAACATACAGCAGATTTGCCATCACTTCGCCATCTCAGTATAGAACTCATATTTATTTCAATGTTCAACTACTACTAAATGCCCCAAATATCAAAAATGAAATGGTCGCACAATCGTCTCATAATGATAAAAATATTTTCAAGTGATCTGACAAAAGATTATTGGATGGCGGATCTATCGTGCAATAATGAAACCACTGATATTTACGGAAATAGCAGATTACCAAACTTTTACCGAAAAATCAGTAAAAAAAAAATATGTATAAAACCTGTCAAAACTGACAAAGATTGAAGTTTCAGTGGAAAATCATCGGAAGGCAATTGTGGGACCATTATGCCGTCATTATGCCGCCATTCTGACGCGATTTTGTTAGCAGACTACCAAAACTGTAAAATGTCACAATTTTGACACCACTGAAAGTTCATTGGAACACAATTGTAATAGCAGACTTGGGCCCCAGGTCCATAATTATGTGGAAATTCTTGGAGAAGAATCTAGAGTAGACGTCCCGTTTTGAATGGACCGTGTCGTCAAGTCCCGTGATCCCGTCTCGTTGTCTCCAAGGATAGCTTCGGGACTCGGGACCTACAAAATGACCAGCAAGATGCGGCAGTTGTAAACGGGACAGATTTTTCTTGCATCGGCTAAAAGAATTTACTGTTTTGTGTGTATATTTCATAGAATAGAGAAGATTTTTTGACAACACAACATATATTTTGACGAGTCAATTTAAGTTAGTATACAGGTCGTTGTTTTGGTCAGCGACGAGCGACTCAGGGTCGATAATACAAATGATACTGGTGCTAAAAAAAAAATATTAAAAAAATACTTTATTTTTTTTAAATAATAAAAATAAAAAAAATAAAATTTTGAAAATCATGTAATAAGCTAAAGTGTAGACATAATACTCAACGGGAGTACGAGGGAGTAAAGGGGTGGGGCGATGGCGGCTTGCGCCTAGCTCTAGTCTGTGCACGTGCCGAGTAACCATACTTTGCGGTAATTTTATTTCAAATTGAATAAGGTATTTCTCAACATATTTACAGTATTTAATGGAATTAAGTCCATTTTTGGGGAATATATATTTTGTACTACCGCTCCTGGGTCGCTTGTCGCCGACCAAAACAACACCCTGTATAACTAAACATCAAAGGGATTTCTATGTGTTAAAGAAAATCCATTGGAAAAGATGCAAATTATGCAACGTAATTATAGCGCAATAGTCATATAGTGGTATGTAATGGTATGTTTGTATGTATAACACGATATGCTAGCCAAAGGCTGAATATATCGCTCCTTAACCACTTATTTGTAAATAGAAGTATCCACCAAATAGCAACAGTATGAACCTTTGAACGGATGTACTCTATTCCATATTTTAATCCTTTTGAAATAATGTAAAAAGTAAATAACAAACTTGACAAAGAGAAATATTGTTCAGAAAAAGCAAACATTTTACTTATTTATTTTACTCAATAAATAACGTTCAATGATTGGATATTCTACAGACAGTATCATTCTCTCATTGGACGATATTTACCTATTTTATTTATTTAAACTGGTGAAAAACTTGGGATTATGACATGCGTAAGGTAGTCTTCTTTATAAATCTTGTATCACTACGATCAGACTCAATCGAATGTGATCGCCTCATAAATAAAATTTTACTGCTAAGAACTGCAGCTGTAATAAACTGCACTATTTTTTTACAGGAATGACTATTACTACTACTATTACTATTATATTACTATTATATGTATACATAACATGTATATAATATTTTAATTCGTATTTTTGTTTATTTTTAACTTACACTATTGTATTAGGTAAACCTGTAATGATAGCTGTAATTTGTGTAAAATATATAAATAAATAAATAATAAATAAATACTCGTAGCTCCCAGAACCTGGTACTGACTCCGCAACGCACAGATTTATTTATTGTTGTTGCTGTTTTTAATAAGATTTTTTATGTAAATAAAATAATTTTCTTTCTTCCTTTTAATCGCGATAGAATTATATGTATCTTTTAATCTTGCACTGTTATTTCAAAGTAGAATTGAAGCTGTACATTTTAATTTTACTCTCCAGCTATTCGCATTTACAGATAGACAGAGATCCTTATGAGACTCGGCCCATCTGCTTGTATATTTAATCTATGCAAATGCCCCATACGTTACCGCGGTATCTGCCTGGTAACCTTTCGCCCACGTGGTGCGATCCTGCTCATATGTGGAGTATTTTATTCTTAATACAGAGCAGGATTCAAAACGCCCCTGACCCTAGACAAAATTTGATTACATGAGTTAAAATTCCTTTAGTAGTGGAATACAAGAAGCGTGATTAATCCTCTGGCAAATTTATTTTAGTACCTATTATCCTACTATAGCCTACTATAATAAATGCGAAAGTGTTTTTTTGTGTGTTTGTTAGCGCTTCATCAGCACAACTGATCAAGATGATATTTGGAACAGAGGTAGGTTATAATTTGGAATAACATATAGAGTACATACATTTTTATTCCGATATAACAATAGATCTCTGAAGAGCGCAGGTTTTTTTTTTTTTTTTTTATGACTTAGTCGATAAACAAGCATACGGCCTGCCCGATGGCAAGCGGTTACCGCAGCCATATGGACGCCTGCAAGACACGAAGCATCGCTCACGCGTTACCGACCTTTCCCCCCTCCCCAATGAGCTCTGGCGACCTTACTCACGCGCAGGAACACAACATTACACAAGATAAAGTTATTTGGCTGCGATATTCTGTAAGGTGGAGGTACTTCCCCAGTCGAGCTGCTCTTTGAGCGAATAAACGCTACGCTCTACCTCTCTTAAAAAAACTGAAACTACGGATGGAAAACCAGTAAGGCGATTATCACACTGCCCCGCGCCTACTACACTACTTGCGGGAGTGCAGATCTGCATCATCGTCCGGGTTTTTTACGCACTCACGCGCGTAGTTGCGTTCTGTGGATTCACGGCGGCTCTGACTCATTCCATACAAAATCACGCACGGCACTACGAGACTCGGTGTGCCATACCTTGCGTCTCGCCGCGCACCTACGCACAAGATACTAATTTGTTCAAAACATCTCACGAAAAATGTTTAACAACGCCATGATAAGTACAGAGGTTTTGTATGAAAAGTATGACGAATTGAGTCCTCTTAAGAGACACATTGACGCGCTACGCTGCGTGGTGCGTGGCAGTGTGATAACCGCCTTAAAATAATTAAATCGTAACAATGCATGTACTTACATTTTTTATTTGTTTAAATCTATGTACAAATAATTGCTGGAATTATCAACAAAAAAAATTGCACACAGAGCGATTACTCCGTTATATTTGACAACGATGATCGGACGGTCGTGTATCGTTTTTCGCTGTGGTACAGGTTCTAAATAACTTTCTGCCCATCTCCGCCCTATCCGAATACGGGCCTGCTTCAACATAAATATAGCACAGCCCTTGTACTAATATTGTAACGCATAATAAGACATTGGCAAGGAACTTGTTAAGAAAGCCATCATAAATCAACTGGAGTCCTGAGATAATTATAATCAAAAGAACAAACGAGAGTCAAAAACCATACAATTTGGACCTGTGGGAAGTTTTGGTGGGAAGAAAGTACCTATATAAATGTAAGGATTTATTGGATATTTTTTCTGTTAAATATCCCTTTTTTCATATATTCTGACGTGTCTTGCAGACATTTATAATAAATAAACATAAATATTCTGAATAAAATATCCCGGGACATTCCTCACACACGGCTATCTGATTCCAAACTAAGCAGTGATAGTACTATGGAAACCAGATAACTGATATACCTACTATTACTATTACATTTACTTTTTGTTTGGAAAAACATGCTTAATATACATAATTACACCCAGACTCAGGGCATACAGACATGTCGACTCCAGACGGCCAATCAAGCTATACAACTAATAAATTCTGGGAACTTGGGAACTGCACTGAAGCAGTTCCCCTGCAGCTACGTACTTGAGGGCAAATTCATGGTTTCTGTGCTTCTTCGACCATATTACCTACCGCGGTGACGTCAAGTCAAAAAAAACAAAAGCCTATTTAAGTATCACATCGTAAATTATTCTTGCGACCCCCCACTTCAATATTCCCGCTGTATTATCGTTCCGAAGACCTAAGGGCCTAGCCATTATCCTGTACTTAGTATACAAAGGTAATGAACCCATACCGATGATATAATCATACCGGACGGTACCTAACGGTGGATAGCTGGGCAGTTGCTGCAAGATTAATGTATTACCTTACCGTACCATGGTTCCCCGCGATTTTTTCCTTTACTGAATCTAAAAAGCTCTCTAAATTGTAGGATTAGGTTATCTATATAACCTGTCCGTATTCTCACCGTTGGAGATGCCATCGTTTCAAATTGAAATAAGACAAGGCTGTACGGCATTGAACCTTAACCTGCCTTTTGCGAACTAAATAAACAATAAAGGTTCTGTAAAATAAAATTTCTTTCTCTTTCGTTCCTATGTACTATTATGGAAGCGACGAGTCATGGAGACTGTGGTAATACATAGAAACCAGTAGTGTCGCAGCGACACGTTGTCGTCTGTTGCTGCTGAACCAGCACACGAATCTTAACACGCTGATGGAATCGTATTTTCATAACGAACATAAATTTTCAGTACCTAAATAACACAGACCATAAAGTTTTCTACATACTTAGCAACAAGAAACTATTAATAAGAGACTTCCGTAAACCAATTGATTAATAAACGATCAACTACTCCCGCGCATTCGATTTCCTATACACATAAATATCTGTAGTCGATACCAATTTATCGATACATCGATAAGATAACTTTACGAGGCGAGTATATCGAACTATCGACTATCAATATCTTTTTTTTTTTTTTTTTTTTTTAAGTTAGATGGGCTTGCGTTTGGCCACTGACCCGCCCATAAGGGGCGATGACGAAGCCTAGGATGAAACACGCTTACCCAGAAGAAACCTATTCACTCTGGCCTTGAAAGTACCTAGATTGTAAGCGTCAGGAAACACAGACGCCGGAAGCAAGTTCCACTCCCTTGCTGTCCGCATTAAAAATGAGGATGCAAAACGCTGTGTCCGTATATTCGGTGAAAATTTTCCCGGCGTCTTGTGGTTCGGTGTAAAAATGGGGATGGTGGAATAAGGTTAAACAATTCCTGCGCACACTCTCCAAAATATATCCTGTAGAAAACCGATAAGCAAGCAACCTTTCTTCGATGGTCAAGGCTCGTGAGTTTCGCCTTAATTAAAGACTCATCTCCAATTAGTCTCCTGGCTCGGCGATCTATTGAGTCGAGGGCCTCAAGCTGGTACTTAGCTGATCCATCCCAAAGATGGCAGCAGTACTCCATGCACGACCGGACTTGTGCTTTATAAAGTTGGAGCAATTGCCCAGGCGTGAAGTACCGCTTGACCTTAGAGAGGATACCCAGCTTTCTAGCGGCTGTTTCTGCCTTCGACTCAATAGAACAGCCAAAGTTTATTTTGGCTGTTAATGTTATGCCTAGGAGATCAAGGCGATCGCATAATGGCAAGGATATATTTTGGAAAGTAGGAGCCTGGTTGTAAGGACTCCGTTCATCATCATCATCATCATCAATGTCTATGATTTATGATTCACATTTTATACAATACATTGATATTACAATGGATTAGGTCTTGCCTCGTGGTTTTACTTGTTGGTATCTGATGTTTTCCCATGTACCTATACCATAATTTTTATCATAGGTCAATAAGAATAACTACCTATGATCTATTTATGAGCATAGGTAGTTATTCTTATCACGCGGCAGGTCGTTGGTTCGATTCCCACCTAGGACATGCATATGTATACATCAACATGGCTGCATATCTTAAATCTGGTTTTTATTATGTAATTAAGTTATATTAAGTAAGTATTTACAAACAAAAAAGTAGTAGTATATGCTGCAATAATTGCTATATACATTATCTATATATAGTAGGTATATTCCTATAGTTTATTTATATCACATGCACATACTTACACACACACACGCACGCACGAACTAAACAACCATTTTCTTTTATGTTAGTGTTATTTTATAAAATGATGAAGGTAACTTTGTAAATATGTAAGTTTGGGTCCTATTTGCATCGGAATGTCACGGGGGTTGACACTGAAAATCAGTGCTGTGATGGAATTGACTTCCATTGCAGCAAAATGCTGAGTTGTCAACCTCATTTGTCAGAAATGCGGCGTACAGTTTCCCTAATCAGTTTTAGTTTTTATTTTAAAATGTTTAGTTTAAGGCCGGGTCTAAGCTCAAATCTCAAAAATGGGTTTCTTTGAGAGTCGAGTATGACGTAACGCAATGAAATACCTAACACAAAAAAATACTGTGGATAGAAGAGGGTTTTGAGAAAAATGTTAACCGAATAGAATATTAAAAAGTGCTTTGATATTCCCAATAAAAAAATCCTAAGTTACGTCTAAAAAAATCTTTCGCGTCGAAATTCTCCATATTTTCAGCGATGACAACAATTTTATTTTTAAGAATATATAAGATACAGAATTATATTAGAATGTTAACCGGACACTTATTCAATTTAATGCGTATATTCTGTATAATCTAAAGAAAACCCGTAAATAACAGTCCATTTCATAGAGTCGACACATTTATGATTTACCATTTTCAACCCTATTCCAGTGAAGAACGAGTCCTGTCAAAATCGTAGTCAGTCCGCGCCTTAAGCATTGAGCTATTATTACTACGTATAGAGAAGACGCCACACATCACAACTATGTTCCGTTCAAGTGAGGCCATCCGGCCACACTTGTTGTTCTAGAACGATGAACGAAACGCGTAAGCGTCGTGAAAATCACGGTGTTTGCAATAAAAATACTCCTAAAAACGTTTTGATAGCGCTACGTGTTTCTACTGTTTGCTTAAACGACTAATTATTGTTACAGCGCTAAAGAGAACTTTAGTTGACTCTAAAAAAATGAGAACTAACCGTTGCTTATGATAACTTCTCTATACGTAGTAAAACTAGCTCAATGAGTTTAAGTAGGTATCTATTATGTTTTTCATTTGAGCGTGTTTTTATGTTATGTGCGTCGATTTTTGATGAATAAATGTATTTTCTTCTTTCTTTCTTTCTTTCTAGTATATGTAGTATTTTCTATCATCGTAGTCACCGACGAGGAGTCCATCCTCATACATTGGAACCAAAATGGTCTCGTACTGTGCGGTTTCAAAGCTTCCTATCGTGGACGCTCAGGCTGTGGAATGAGCTCCCCGCTTCAAAAAGGTTGAGGGTTGGCAACGTCCGAGTGATAACCGTTATGTTGCAAGCGTCCTTAGGCTACTGGAACTGGTTATCATCAGGCGGGCCGTACGCTTGTTTACTGCCTAAATATTGTAAAAAAAAGTATAACATATTTTATATTTATCATGAAAACAATCATTATTATAAGTTATTTTCTTACCAGCTCAATACACTGCATTACATTCAGTTTACAAAACGGCGGCAAATCTTCATTTTTTAGTTTTTCCAAACTTTGAAAGATAAACCAAAAAAAAACGAAAAACCGGTTTTGGTTTTATGTAAAGCCGGTTTTTGTTGTAGGTCGAAACCGTACCGAATAACCGGTTTTTCGATTTTCGGTGAAACCGGTTTGCATTCCCTAGTATTTAGTTATCTGGTTTCCATAGCTCCAAGAGTTTGCAAGCTCTGCTTAGTTTGGGATCAGATGACCGTGTGTGAGGAATGTTCCAAGATATATTTTCGTCAGATCCGGTAGAAACTATCCGATACTCGTTTCAAAAATAGAGTGTTAGTCAAACTTTTTTTTTCATGAATGTTAAAAATTCGAGCTCATCTTCGCCAAGGCTTTCCATGTCACAGCCACCGAGCTATCATCGCCTTAAAATGCTATGTGGTTTTCTCCACAGCACCTACCTTAAATGCAAGTATTCTTAGTGCATAACGTAGGTCATCGAGAAATGCTAGACTATGATGTATGCTCCCCCTAGGGGGCCAGGTGCAACAATTTCCTGATAATTTATGTAAACATAAAGCCACGGATACATTGACTCTAGTTAGACTTACCCCAGTCTAAAGCCTGTATAGAACGAGATCAAATTCAGACGAAGTCTCAAGAATTGATCGTGTTAATCGAAAATAACCCTAATATTATAGATTTTAAGGCGATGATGGCTCAGTGGTAGTGACGTCGGATACCGAGACGAAGGTCCCGGTTTCGAATCCTACAATGAGCTTGAGCTTTCGGTGAAGGAAAACATCGTGAGGAAACCATAGCACGGTGGTAGGGTACTTTGTAGTACCCGCCTGGCTGGCTACCACCCTCAAGTTGAAAATCTGTCGCCAAGCATCTTTCAGTGTGTTCCCACAGCTGCACTTAAGAGCCAGTTCCTTCTAGGCTTTGTGTGCTTACCACCTTCGGCCGCATCATCACTTACCATAGTGAGATTGCGGTCAAACACAGGCTTATAAACAGTAAAAAAATAAATAAAAGAATTTGGTGCAGGTTCCGAATTCAATTGTTATAATCTTTATTCTAAACTTTTTCATTTATCTACTCAACATTATGGGCAATGTATTAATTTAACATCAATGGTATTTTTTCGTAGACTCAATTTTTTAAATAGAAATCCCATCCCTATTGCAAGTCACTTCAGTTCAACCAAACCTTTACACAAAAGTTAATCATAATTAACAATCGTGCAAATCACGTGCAACATTTACACTACAAACATTTGTAAACACGTGTCAAACGTTCAGTTCAATACAATAAAACACTTGACCCGATAATTGACCTCCAGAGGTCAAAGGCATAAATTCTAAAACGCCGCCCACAAATCTTCCTCGTTTATACTATTAGTAAATTACAAGAGGACTGTACTAAAATATATTGTATGACAGTTGGTGTTGTACAGTTAGGGGCACGCGCGCAATGTCAAGTTATATTTGAAATTCGAATGTTCGTTTGAAATTCGAATGTTAATTTATTATTGCTAAGTTGGCGACGCGTATTTGGTCTGTACTATTAGTTTGTCGAAGATAAATCACTTGTAATTTTTCTGTATTTTGTGAATAAAGTTAATTAGTACTATGTTTCAAATAACAAATACAGGTCGTTGTTTTGGTCAACGACGAGCGACTCAGGGTCGATAATACAAATGATACTGGTGCGAAAAAAAATATAAAAAAAATACTTTCTTCTTTTTAAATAATAAAAATAAAAAAATTAAAATTTTGAAAATCATGTAATAAGCTAAAGTGTAGACATAATACTCAACGGGAGTACGAGGGAGTAAAGGGGTGGGGCGATGGCGGCTTGTGCCTAGCTCTAGTCTGTACGTGCCTAGTAACCATACTTTGCGGTAATTTTATTTCAAATTGAATAAGGTATTTCTCATCATATTTACAGTATTTAATGGAATTAAGTCCATTTTTGGGGAATATATATTTTGTACTACCGCTCCTGGGTCGCTTGTCGCCGACCAAAACAACACCTGTATATAGGATGAGTTTTAAATATTCAGACTCTCAGATTTAATTCATGTTTATCAAAATTCAAAAAATACGTATCGATTGGACCCAATTATATTTTTATGCTTTTTGCGGTCGAGACCATGGAACCGTGGGGGTACGAAGCTCGCCGTTTTGCTCGCACTTTGTTATCAAAATTGATCGAGACCTCCGGAGACCAGCGGGCGGGGAGCTTTTTCCACCAACGCGTCAGCTTGGCTATCCAAAGAGGAAACGCTGCCAGGCTTCTGGGAAACCTTGCCGTTAATCGGAAGCAGCGGTAGACTTGAGGAAATGTTCTATTTATAGATTGTATTTTGTACATATTTGTTGTAAATAAATAAATTAAAGGAGATTGACCATATTTGGGCCCACTATTGTGTCATCGCGTGTCTCAATCAAATATGATTCAAAAATCAAGTCTTATTTTATTATGTTCATTCACAAAATATTAATATTTTTCTATCCCGAGGATTAAAAACAGCTTACAATATATTCGCTTGAACTCCTTTAAACTCCTTTACGCGTAGGTACGCCTTCCGCACCACAGATATCTGAAACCGTACGCCATCCGAATCATAGTTTTATTAATATCGAATGTTGCCAGGTGTTAAATTAGGTTTGTCGTAGTTAAAAACGGTCTATATAGCTTTTTCTGTTGAATAACGCTAGTAATGATGAAACGAAATTACGAGAGTGATATTAGATAATATTCGTCGGTTAAAAGTAGCAGAAATGCCAAATACACATTTTATTTATAATTGTGTTTGATGACAATGATTATTTTCCAAACAGTATGTTAGTACCTATTACAATAATATTATAGTTATAAAAAGTAACAAGTAACATAAAATAATTTCTTTAAAGTATTAATTTATTTTACTAAAAATAAAATCTTCTTAGTTTTAAGTTTGCCAACCAAATCCTTTTTATGAGTACTTATTTTTGCCACTGTCATTTTATATTATAAATAGGTAAGTTTGGTAACCGAATCTTTTTTATGAGGACTAATTTTTGCCAGTGTCGAGTTATATTATAAATAGGTAAGTTTGGCAACCAAATCTTTTTTACGAAGACTTATTTTTGCCAGTGTCGAGTTATATTTTGAATAGGTAAGTTTGACTACCAAATCTTTTTTATGAGGACTTATTTTTGCCAGTGTCAAGTTATATTTTAGTTCTGGTCACTAAATAAATCATTTTCATATAGTCCGCACTATCAGTCACCGTCCGTAACAGATATATTTTAGTAAAATAGTTGTCATTGTACTAAAACTTCTCACGGACCTTTTGAGACAACTTGAAAAGTCACAATATACATAATTCATTTCACTGAACTTGTGTGCACATAGATTGATCTTTATTGGATAAAACACCACTGATAATATGCATTAACCTGAAATTACAGGAATTTATGGAAATAAAACGAAGACGCTATGTGACTTTGCAAGTTCCCGCCAAAAAGTCTAGCATACCTACGTTTAATCTTTCGCAAAACATTACAATAAACACAAATTGATTTTTTTAGTGGCCTCCATTAAAAAATCTTAAGATTACCGACTTACTAATTCTAAACCATTGAATTACTAAAACAAACTATGTAAATAGCCATTTTTTGCCTTAAATTCTGCATCAGAAAAAAAGAAAAAAGCTCTTAAACCCGGGTCAGAAAATTAAAACTGTTTACTGATTATGAAAATATAGTATTTTTCTACAAAATAAAAAATAAATCATTGTGACACAAACATTTTCGAAGTGGGCCCAACTCCCCTTAGAAAATGGTCATTCTCCTTTAAATTATTATATTTAAAATTTTCTTTGCATGTTACATTTTTTTTCTAATGTTTTTATGCGTCGAATGGAGTGCAGAAATAAAATATTTTTCATTTCATTTATAAATAAAGATTATAATTAATAAAATCCGTTAAATTATTCAAAGTCCTACCCAATTCCGTCAAACGGTGTTAAAATTATGTAGACATGTAAACGCATCTTCAATTCAAATGCAATCAAGCTGCAACTTTCAAATCAATTATTTATGAGATACTTTATAATAGTAGTAAAGTGCGAATCAAAGACAAACAGACACCGTGACACGCTGTTACTCTTAGTAAATCTAAACAACTTTTCAAATGCATTTATCAAGTTATTTCACTTCATACACCAATACATTTATAATCCAATATGCCTAACCGCCTAACTCTATGTAGTAAATGTCGGGAAATCGTAATATCATATTAAAATTCATTGTTAAACTAAACTTTCATTTGTGATATAAAGTCCAATAAAGTGGAGTATTTATTGTTATCTATAGAAAGTGATATTCTTAATTTAGTAGCGAACCAGAACGCTTCAAAATAAGTTCTAACCCACAGACATAAATCTAAATAGATTACGCAAGTCCCTCCATACATATAAAAACCAAGCATTTCACTTTCTTTTCACCTACCATAATGTGACAAGATTGATTTAGTTAAGTTGGCATTTGATTTTTAACGTGAAAATGAAGCTATCCTATTTGTCAGCTACACACATCCCTCGCTACACATCTCTGGTGGACATGCAGCCTTCTGCGAGTTCCCTGTCAGCGTGAATCAGTTTCAAAAGAAGAACATTGTTCTCCCTTTTTGCAAAGATTTTGACAAGCAAAGTACATACACTCGCGTCATCTATTTAAATGTATATCTGTGTTCTAACCATACTACCTGTAAGTCACTTAAAGTCTCTTTAAAAAATCGACTTACTAAATTGAAAAATGCTTTAAGGTTCTGAAAATTGACGCAATAATGGATTCTAAGAATTTTCAAAAAGAAATCAATTAGCTGGTACAGTCACGGAATGAAAAGGTTCGACACCTTAGAGTCGGTTTTCGCCTGCATCAGATTGCAAAAATCAATTTTATTATATCAACTAGAAAGTTTTAGTTCATCAAAACATGTTGAACGAATTAAATTAAAAACTGACGAACCTTTTCGTTCCGGCACTATACAATAAGTTAAGAGGACTCAATTCGTCATACTTTTCATACAAAACCTCTGTACTTATTATGGCGTTGTTAAACATTTTTCGTTAGATATTTTGAACAAATTAGTATCTTGTGCACTATATCTAGCCATGTGAAACAAATTCAGTCAAAGCCTCCGAAAAACAGCGTTTTTGCCTGAACATTGGCCATATCTAATGTACCTATAAATTTTAAAAGTAAAGAAAACATTTAGATATCAGGCTTGCAAATGTATTGGAGATTCTAAATAAGTAACTTTTTTTTTTCAAGAAGTATGCTCTTGGAACAAGTTTTATGAATGCGAAATCATGAATGACGACCTGCCGAAGCGGCCGCGAGGGATCAGCGGAATTTACCGACTGATAACCGACGGCTCTGATGCTGTTTCTCTTTTTTCGCAGTCAAACATTACGTTGGATGAAACAACAAGCTTTTAGACTATGCTTGCGTTGAAGTTGCGCCGGCCACAGAGGGCCGCCTTAAGGAACTCAATCTTATTTATATTCTGATGCCGTTATTCAAACAATAATTTCAATGGATTGTGGTCAGGAGGCAGGGTGTAGCAGACATAACCCAGTATTGAGTAATGACTGCCGATGTCTTGAACTGATACCGTATAACTAGTTTATGGAACAAGAACAAAGCTATGTGAATACTGAATAATAGCAATGGAATAACAAAGAGGAAACTTGTGTTGCAATCGAATAAAATATTTAAATTTAAATCCCAATTTTAAACGTATTTTGTTTAAATCAACAACACGTATAGTAAGACATACATAGTAACAATCATTAGTATTAGCTTCCTTCAAGTCCCAAGCAACCCATAATGAAATATAAAATGTCACATTTGACAAGAAGAGAGAGAGAATCTCTGACACTTTCAGTCATTGAAAATGTTACTTTGCTCCTGTTTTTGGGTAGGTACTCTAGCGGACGTGAATCATGGTTTATTGTACTCTTATAACCCATAACATTAACCTCACGTTAAAATACAATAATAACACGTGGGCATAACGTAGGAGTTAAAAACGAGAGCTATTGTTTGACAGCTTTTAATTATAATGAACGTAAATCAATGATGGGACTAATCAATCAATATGACTGATGATTTTGAAGCAAGTCATCAACTACAATTAATGGGGATTTAATAACATGGATTTATAAACGTTTGCTCTTGAGTAATGTTCGGAAGGCAAGTGGGAAGATTGAATACCTGGCCTAATTTCTTATGACAACTTACAACCACGCCAATTCGTGGACTGAGGGAGTTTAAGAGAGGTAGCATAGCGTTTATCGCTCTAAGAGCAGATCGACTGGGGGAGTACCTCCTTACAGGACACTGCACCCAAATAACTATGTTGTATTTCCACGCGAGAGTAAGGTCGCCTGAGCTCATTGGGAAAATGGGTAATCCCGTAACAGTGAAACCTACACAACGTGAATTGGCCGCTTTGACGTTTTTTATTTGACATTCACTGTACTTTTTGCAGAATATTGCTCTACTCTTTTTCCATTTCACTTGTAGAAGACAATGACATAATCAATTTAATCATTTTTAATTCACTGTTGGTTATAAGTATAATAAATGTGTTACCTTAACAAAGTCGTGTTAGGCGATTATCACACTGCCACGCGCCTACTTGCGGTAGTGCAGATCTGCATCATCGTGCGGGTTTATTACGCACTCATGCGCGTAGTTGCGTGTTGTGGATTCACGGCGGCTCTGACTCATTCCATACAAAATCACGCACGGCACTACTAGACTCGGTGTGCCATACCTTGCGTCTCGGCCCGCATCTACGCGCGTAGGTGCGGGCCGGGACGCATGTAGGCGCGTGATCTGTATGACCGCACGTGGATGCATTTTCTGTGTGTTGGACTGTGCGTCTTTTCTATACAAACGGAGATACTTACAAGCAACGTTAAGATACGCATTCACGCGCTATGCTGCATGGTGCGTGGCAGTGTGTTAAACCGCCTTTTTTTTAACCCTTACCTTACCAAATTCGTGTTACCTTAACTGGACTAGTGCAACATTAGACGAATTATTCATTCGTCTAAGAGTGCAACTGCCGGAGGATGCCAGTTTTGCTAGTATATAGGACTCACACAACACAACACGAAATCAAAGCTTTAAAAAGCCAAAAGCCTACACTTATCACGGCTTTTCCAAAAGTTTGTATCAGAGCTGTACTTTTTTTTTTCCTCTTTAGCATTCTGATCATAGTAATTGCTACACGCACTATTTGTTCAAGTCGTTACGTGTGCGTGTAGAATATTAAATTAACGTAATGCGTATGGCCAAAGTGGTAAGCCTCGTGGACGTAGTACTATTACCTGAAGCGAAATCAACCAACGACAAGGAACTAGATTTATTTTTTCTATCAGGCTGACAAGAACGGAACTTGATGGTAGCAATATCAGGAGACTGCCAATTTGTTGTCGACCTTCACAAAGCCTAAAAGAAACTTGGTTTCAAGTGGAACTGCTAGATTTTCAACTTTGTGTGGTAGTTTTTTACTTTTTACTTACTTTTTTTTACTCAACAAGCAGCTTGATATGGGAAGTGGAAGTACTTTCCTTACAGAATACCGCAGCCAAATAACTTCATGTTATGTCCCTGCGCGTGAGTAAGGTCGCCAGAGAAGGTCTGGTGACGCATGAGTGATGCCCCGGGTATTGGAAGCGTCCATATGGCTACGGCAACCGGTTACCACCAGGTGGGCCATATGCAAGCTCCCCGCCGTGGTTTTCCCATTGGAGTACAGCATGGGGTTCTTCAAAAAGGGTGTGAAGAGATTTCTTCAGGGTCGGCAACGCGCGAGTGATGCCCCTGGTGTTGCAAGCGTCCATAGGCTACGGTAACTGCTTACCATCAGGCGGGCCGTATGCTTGCTTGCCACATTAGTGGTATAAAAAAAAAAATGCAAGTTTACCGACTTCATTGTATAAAAAAAAGCCAACTGGGTCTCAAGTGCGACTGAAAAAACCGCTAGGTCCTTGGAGATAGATTTTCAACTTGATGATGGTGTAGCGACATCTATCAGCCATCTATTAGTAACACTGAGATAGTTCACACACGGAAAGATAGATGGCGTGGCGCCACATTATCCTGCATCGCGCTTAAGAAGTTTTCTCGAGAATCTGCATCTGTCCAACATGTACAGTTGGACCGCGGTCCCCAGGCACAATGACCCAGCCTCGCGGAAGATCTTCCCTTTTAAATGGAGGTGTCATCCACCTTGCACCTCCATAATGGCACCCAGCTAAGCACGTTCTACAAAGTATCTTGCTATGTTTTCCTTCAAGGTCAAGCTCATTGTAGGTTTCGAACCTGCGACTTCCGTCTTTTGACGTCACAACCACTGAGCATACACCGTTTCAAAAGAAAGTATTAACCAAGACCCATTTAAATTCCATCATAAGGCACCTACAAACAAACCTCCTTGCTTCCTCACGTTGCTACCCATCATAATTCACGACGTATCTATCGACCAATTTGCTCACCGAGCGCTCAGATCCATTAACAATATATAATCAAAGGTTATAAATAACGGGCAACATTGCCCGGTGTTGCCGGCAATATCCGCGGAACGTAACTAATGACATCCTACGGTGAGCAGAGCGCGCCCGACTGTCTGTCACAACTTGTATCTGTGAATGTGATGCTGATAGGTTAGTGTGGAGATAGCTTTAGTATAATAAGGGGTGTGAGTTTCAAATTTTTTGCGGAGATCGTGCTTTATGTATAAAATGCACTAGCACACTCCAAAGATCTAATATTTTCCCCGTAAAGGTACGTACAATTTTAGTTACAAAACCGCTACCTTACCACCACTTACCACCGCGCAATGTTTTCTCATTAGATATCATCATCATCATCAGCCTATAATGTCCCACTACTGAGCACTCCTTTGACAAATTAGGGTGAAAGGGAATGGACAGAGACTCCACCACGCGTGCCAATCGGATGGATGATGCGGATCGGTGGAGGTAGGTTAGTGGTCACCTACTGTTGGAGTTTTCAAGCCGCCTAGTGCCTCCAACTAGCCGGAACCAACGGCTTTACGTGCCTTCCGAAGCACGGAAACGCTATACGCGATATAATATATATATGATGAAATACCACTAGGCGGTCACCCATCCAGGTACCGACCGCTACATGAAAGGCTAATCATGCTACACACGATTGCTTCATACCTTACAGAAACCCGCAGCCAAATAACAATGGTGGGTTTCTGCGCGTGAGTAAGGTTGTCAGAGCTTTAGGAACCCAAATTTGGATTTTTCTTAAATTATCCGTTTTGGATCGTTTTAGGCGTTTTGCATCCACATTTATAATGCGGACAGCAAGGGAGTGGAACTTGCTTCCGGCGTCTGTGTTTCCTGACGCCTACAATCTAGGTACTTTCAAGGCCAGAGTGAATAGGTTTCTTCTGGGTAAGCGTGTTTCATCTCAGGCTTCGTCATCGTCCCTTATGGGCGGGTCAGTGGCCAAACGCAAGCCCATTTAATAAAAAAAAAAGTCTAGTTCAAATGACAGACATATTTCCACACTTACCTAGCATAGCAGGACATCATTAAGCATCGGACTTAATTATTTCAACCAACGGATACCTAGTTAACTGAAAAAAGACATTTCTAAATTTAAACTTTCAAAAAATCCGTAAGTCTTAGTGGACGGATGCGCACGCGCCGCCGCCGCTTAGAACATAGCTTTTTAACAATTAATCGCTTCCGTGGTTAGCTGTAACTTCCTATTCATGTCAAAATGTCATTGGGGGATGTAGTGATGTGTTTCTAGAGGGATGACAGATTTCTTAGGCGGAGGGTTTTGATTGGCTTGAATTAGTCACATTTAGAAAATGGAAACAATTTTAGATTTTTTACGTTTCCGTACGACTTACACGCATAAATTAATTTCGGTATAAAATATTTTTTGCTAATATCAATTTTGAACAATCAAAGTTGCTCTACAGTAAGCAATCAGTAAGTAAGCAATATAAGTCGTAGGAACCAAAACTTCATTTATTTATACTACTAAAGAAGCAAACAATAAGTAGCAAAGAACGTAGCGTTTTTAGCTCAAAGAGCAGCTCGACTGGGGAAGTACCTCCACCTTACAGAATACCGCAGCCAAATAACTTTATGTTATGTTCCTGCGCGTGAGTAAGGCCACCCAGCCGCCAGAGCTCATAGGGGAGGGGGGAAGGTCGGTAACGCGTGAGCGATGCTTCGTGTGTTGCAAGCGTCCATATGGCTGCGGTAACCGCTTACCATCAGGCAGGCCGTACGCTTGTTTACCGACTTAGTCGTATAAAAACAAGCGTACTGCCCGCCTGATGGTAAGCGGTTACTCTAACCTACGGACGCTAGCAAGACCAGACTGAATCAAGAATCCCATGCTGTACTATTTTATTCTAGCAGTTTTGTAGCTCTTGTTCTAGCAATTGGGTATACTATTTTAATCTAGCAGGTTAATTGATTGCCTTTCACACTATGAGCAACTAACAACCTAATAGATACCTTAAAGTAAACAAAAGATTCCAATAAAACATTAAAATTGCATAACGCTAAGCGAGCCATCAACAGTATTTTGTATGCAACGCGTGCGCACCAATCAATCACTATCAATATATGGGACGACCTTGATTACCGATCTCGGTCGATGCATTGTTTAAATAAACAATTGCAAAGCATTTGTACATTATGTACCTATATATTAACGTGGCTTTCAAATACTGTTATATTCTTGTTACTTTATGTTTTCGTATCAAGTATAATTCGGTTCAATCGTCATTCATGACGCAAGCCAAGTTAAGCCGACCCTGTCGACGAATTCGCCGCAATACATAGCGTCCAGAAGAATTTAAAATACGCGCGTAAATTCCGAACAGGGTCTATGTGCCTGTCCAGCAGGGCATTTTAAAACGTCGGAATCGATATCGGAAACAGATTCAAAAAAATCCGAGGCGAATTTCAGCAATTGCTATTTTAATTTTCGAAAACTTTTCGATGAATCGAATTGATATTTCCGTAAAGAAACATCAAAAATATTCGAATTCGGAAATTAAAAAAGCAATTGCGAAATATCGCCTCGGTAGTTTTTGAATCCGTTTCCGATATCGAATCCGAGAGTTTTAAAATAGCCTTGCTGAATGGGGCGATTTCGCCCTTTATGGACAGGGTCGAAATTCACTGCAGATTTTATAAATTCAGACCAATATTAATTTATTACTGTGTTTGTACAATAGGGATGCGTGCTACATTCTCAACGTTGCACATTCTGGGGAGAATGGCTGGCCAAATGATAGCACAATTTTCACAATATATAAAAAAAATAAGATAAGGCTCGCCGACGATGCGGCGCTCGTCCTCACATCCCCGAGGCCTCGGTCGTCCACGCAAAGATCAGTCTGAAGACCCCATCACGGTTTTACCCGAGCGCTACATGGGTTTTATTCAAAAAGGCGTAATTAGAGTTATTCAAGGTCGGCAACACTTCGGCAACAGCACACATATTGCAAATGTCCATAGGCGGCGGTAACCACTTACTATCAGGACGGTCTGCCAGCTGGCTCCACATTTACTAGTTATTTACATTTATTAGTTTACTATTAAAATCTAAGTAGAACGAAGATAATGTAGATAAGAGAGGTAGAGCGTCGCTTTGTTTTGCTCAAAGAACAGCTCTATTGGGGAAGTAGGTACCTCCACGAGTACAGAATACACAACCCAGGTGTACCCAAAAACTTTATAATAAAACTAGCTGCCCGGCACGACTTCGTTCGCGTGGTGCTACCCTACCCTTTTGTTTTTTTTTTTTTTATTAGCGTGGGGAAATCCTCATAGGATACCCGACCACCCTTGGGGGGGAGCGGCCAGGTTATGCCGGACTTTTACCGGCTAAAACCCCACGGTGGTCGCCACCTGCGCTACAGAGGGGGGCGGGCTCTCGTGCAGATCGCGTACCTGCTCGCCCCTCCACGCGCGGCGCTGTGATAGCTCGTCCCGGGGGAAGTGTGATACCTCCCCCCAGCACCCTCGCGGTGCTATCGCACGATGAGTCGTGACCACAACGACCCATCGTCCTCCTCGGGGTCGCTTCTGGGCGTTCAGGGCCCCCGCCCCGATTGCCCACGACCCCGAAGGTCCCCATTTAGTCGCCTTTTACGACAGGCAGGGGAACACCGTAGCTGTGATTCTACGCCCCAGCTACAGGGCACCCTACCCTACCCTACCCTATCTAAACCATCCAGGGCGTCACCCAAACGCATACAAAAAAAAACAACTGTACGTGTTTGTCACTGAACTCCTAAACGGCTAGACCGATTTGAATGTTTTTTTTGTATGCATTTGGGTGGCGCCCTGGCTGGTTTATATTCACAAATCACCCCGGCAGATGGCACTGCAGTCGGTATCTAGGTTATATTATCAACAAAAAAAAACATTCAAATCGGTCCAGCCGTTTAGGAGGAATTCAGTGACATACACACGTGCAGTAGATTTTATATATATAAAGATATGTGCATACAAAAGTATCTTATTCAAAATATTCTGTCACAATAGGATAAATAATGCCACAGTGAACTATCATATAAAACCGTCAACATTAGGGTAAACAACTCAAATATTGGCCGCTGCGTTTATTTCTGTTAAGTATGAGGAAGGAAGACCGACGGACTAGAAAACGGGTCAGCAGTACAAGCTAATGCTACTTTTGGATATTACTTGTGGAAATATCCCTCGTGACAATGTTTTTAATGATGCATTTTGACAGCTGTCAGGAGTAACACAGCTAGTGATGTTGAGGATATCCGTTATTTATATTATGTGCTAATTGAAATTACACGGCAAAAAAAAAATTACTGTTGAAATGTAGTCCGATCTCTTGTGGCGATTTCATTCCATCTCAATGTGCTACTATTATGAAAGACAATGTTTCGGTGTTTGGTACTTTATCATGTCCAAATATTTGGATGAAATTTGTCATGAAGTCATTATAGTTAAAGCGTAGATAATGATTTAGTTTGATTTCCAAATTAATAAAGAATTTAATTAATAAAGTCACTCAAATATTTTGGTTGTTTGGAAAAATATTTAATAGATTTGACCAACTTCCGCTGCTTTTTATTACTCTCTATAAATGGCAACATAATTAAAAACAAAAAGAGTAAAAGACTTCCAAAGAACCATTTATCTCTTTTGGTACTGACTTTTTTCAGACTATCCCACCTAAAAACCGCATAGACTAAGCTACAAGCCTGAGGTTTTAGCTTGGAAGCAAGTATTTCCTTGTTTTACACCACAGGGAAGACACATTCTCCGAATTGGAGTTTATCAACGCTTCTTGTTCGAAATAATTTCTCTCATTTTAACCACTTAGTGCAATAGTCGACATTTGTGAGATGCTCTCGTTTTCATATGATGAAAACGGTTAGAATTTCTAGAAGATAATATTATAGTTTTACCAAGTAAATTTTTGGAAATCAAATTCGAATACGTTATATAGAAAATTACTCAAAAAGTTTAACGAAGATGCAAGCGATTTTGGACTATATTTTGTAGTATGATGTTACCTCATACAATGTAACAGACTATCCTAAAATAGTGATAATGGTCAAATCCGAATCTGCTAATCTCTCTCTCTCACCAGTAGTCTCAGCACTGCGATATCTTGGCAACTTCTGGCTGCTACTTTAAGAATTCTCTTTCTCAATTACCTGTCACTAGTTAAGGTCTTAACACCAAATTATCATCATCACAAGCATGGATATCCACTGCAGAACTTAGGCCTCCCCCATCTAACGACATTGACCAGGATACCGGCTCGCCTGGTGGGAGGTCCTTCCGCTCATCATCATATTGTTATATGTCACAAAATAGCAAACATAAGCCCGCCTACTCCAAAGCAAGCAAATAAAGGAGTCCAATGTTCTCGGAAGCAAGGCCAAGACAATTGCATTCTATTAAGTCGATTACATACCAATTGATTGGTAAGTTCAATGATAATGCATGTTGTTAGATTGTGTTTCACGGTTTATGTATTTTGTGACAAATTTTATATTACTGACTGAATAGTGGTCGTGATCATGTACTCTACGCTATTCTCTTCCATTCCATCCTTTATTATTTTAATCAAAAATATGAGGCTTGTCAAAATCTACTAGTCCTTCTATTCATCTTGCCATCTCCACCGATTAAATAACAAAGTTTCGAACTAATTATAATATTAGTAAGATAATATTATCTACACGTGCGTCCGCCGCAAGAATGCGTTTCTGACACTTCTTAATTACTTCTTAATTGGCCAAATCACAAAAACGGCTAATCTGATTGTGATGGGACTTTCACTATGCTATGTCTAAGAAAATATATCGCAATAAGATTAGCCGTTTGCGAGAAAAGCTCAATATTAACAGGTATTAGAAACGCATTGTCTCAGCGCGGCGGCCACCCTGTACTTTATAAGTCTTCTTGATAATGCCCGTATTTGCGCACTACAACTCATTGCAGTAGGATGACAAGTATGTAGATTATTTTAGGCGCCGATCTACTAGCGAGTGGTCTTCTACGTGCGTTCTCCTTGACTGCCACGGTCACTATATGCAATACTTAGTGCACTGATCGAAAGCGACGCATAGATTTAGAGAACGTGGAAGGCAGAACTCTGACTGCAGAACTCTAGACCGCTGTGGGAGCGCCTTACATTTGCTCATGAACTATAATGCTACAGGGTCGACAGGGAAGGTACGAGGATCTAGCCAAAAAGTGCACAAAATTGAAACAATTTTATCACAAGGTGTTGATGTTTGCAAAATCGATACAAATATTTATGATAATATAAGATAACGATAAGATCTTGCACAAATACTTGTTATGATGACCACTCACACCTATCTTCGGTATATTTATTCAGGATCTATTTATGATAAACCAAGCAAAATCTTATCTAGTGACGTCTATCGATACAAAATTATCATCAGGTTTGTTTAGGATCGAAGTTTGACCAGAGGTCTACGTTTATATTTGATATACCTAGATGTATGAACCTTAGAGATAAAATATTAATAGAGCGACTGTACTAGAGTATGTGTGTGAGCATGGGTATATGCAACGCTGCATTGAAACTTTATTTATTCTTTTACCGAGAAGGAACTCATATCGTTATTTTTTTTCAGACAGTAAATCTCTAGTGTACGGTATATCTATGAATGCATCTGTATACAAATTGCTCACGCTTCGCACAAGGTAATGTTGTTAACGCTATCACTATTAATATTCATTAATCATTAACACATACTTATAAAATTCAGAAAATTGTTTCGAACCATTGATGGGCTGGTTGGCGTGATGGTTAAATACCGTGACTGCTAGGCAGTGCTAGGTCACAGGCAATATTTATGTTGTGGGTTTGAATTCCCACTCTGTTCTGTCTGGGTTTTGTATATATCTATAATTATATTCTTTCAAGTAATCTGGTTTTCATAGTACAAGTTCTGCTTAGTTTGTGAAGCTTAATTTAAGATCAGACGGCATTGAGTGAAAATGTTCTACGATTTTATTGGCAGCAGCTGATATTATTACCGGCTAGATCTATATGCTTTATAAGAGGAATCTTAGGTACTTAGTTCTCATTTCAAGTCCATCACGGATTGATCAACGAATAAGTTTATTCGATCAAAGAGCAGCTCGACTGGGGATTACCTTCACGTTACAGAATACCGCAGCAAAATAACAGTGCCTCTACCATGAGTTTTCTACGCTAACGTAATCTGCACTCGCTAGCGACTACGGTGGATATTTTGCATGACGAGCACCGCCTCTAGTGGACACTTTTGGAAGTATTTCATACAAAATGTTTCACCGTAGTCGCTAGAGACTGTAGATTACGTTAGCGTAGAAAACTCATGGTAGGCGTACTGTGTTGTGTTTCGCGCATGAGTAAGGTTGCCATAGCTCATTGGGGAGGGGGAAAGGTCGGTAAGGCATGGGGGATGCCTTGTGTGTTACAAGCGTCCATATGGTTACGGTAACCGCTTACCATCAGTCGAGCCGTATGCTTGCATACCGACTTTATCGTATAAAAATATATTGATTACTAGGTCAATGGCTTTATTAAAATAATAACAAATTGCAACAAACAGACAACAATGCACTATAAACGTGGTTTTATTTTAAAGTCCGGTTGTAAAACAATTCCGTTGTCCAAAAATGTAAAAACATTCGCCATTGTCACTAGTTTTTAGTATTCAATCGATACATCGATATATGGCGGGAACAGAGATGTGCATCGAGATAAATGTTAATAGTGTCCGCTGGGAGAAATAAAAATAACGATAAATATCATTGAATGGGAATATTTCAAGGAGTTTAGGCGGATATGCAAATTTTTCAATTTGAATTTTGTGAAAAAATTAAAATGCAATTTACGTCAATTTATCGAAGGTTTTTGGAACAAGGAATTGACCGGATACTGTAAGCGGAATAAGGTATTTTTGGTACTATTTTAAATCTTATAACACTAGTTCAATATTCACATATTTAATCAAATTGATTTATAATGTATACTTCCTACGGGGACGACATAGTCAAATTGACAAAGTCCCGTAACATAAAAAAAAAGCATTTGAATTGAGAACCTCCTCCTTTTTTTGAAGTCGGTTAAAAACTTTTGCTATTTTTATGTGACAAAAGAATAACGAATTTTAAAGAGAGGTAGTACACAAGGGTATTATACTAATATGCATTATATATTATATATAAATATTAATCTAGCCAATCCTTTGCATAGGTGTTTATTTCATAATATATTTTTATAGTGTCAGAAGCTTTTACTGTCAGCAGTACAAAATTTCAACTCAATCGGATAAAAGTTTGGCGAACGCTTAGAAGAACGAACAAACTCACACACATTTATTGTTATAGAGCACTAACATGTACTAATATATTCAATTTGTTTATTTTTATTATCTATATGTCCATAAATATAAAATGTACCAGTTACCGTACAGTTCACCCTACCTAAATTGTCATTATATTCAATCTGGCAACATTGAATTTAAAAAAACTATACTATAAAGTGTCTCGAATTAGCTATCACCCAGTTTACATCACTGGCTGAAGTCTCGGAGAGCTACTGAATCAGTTTTATAACACTATAGTGGTTTTACTACAATATAACTTTCCATTAGTTTTTATGTCCGGTCACCAGTGTTGCAAGCAGACAAATAACATTTTTCTGCTACATCGTTAGCGTCAACCTGCGCGGGTTTTATATTATTTTTCTTTTTAGAATCACCATAGATTTCTAAATAAAAACTGTAGAACTAACTACATTTTACAATTTCTGTTAAAAGTATAATGACTTATAACTAAAAGTACAATAATATTACGAGTTGAAGATTATTACTGGCATTTTTATTAATTGAAAAACAAACAGCTTTAATATTAATAACAGAGGAAGTAGAAATAGAAACTAAAAGCAATATAATTTTCACATACAAATGACACTTCTATAATACCTATTTGTTTAGATTTTTGTAAGCAAATAACGCTTCATTTTTTTTTCCATAGCCATAGCGTGTAATCGTTAGTACGTAATTATTGTATATTTAGGTATTACATCTGTTTTTAACCGAATTCAAGAAAAGGAGGAGGTTCTCAATTCGGATGTTTATATATATATTTTTTTATGTATGTTCGGGCATAACTCCGTCATATATACACGGATTTGTAAAATTCTTTTTTTGTTCGTAAGGGGTATATTCCGAAATGGTCCCATATAAATTTCATATAGATCTGATAATGAGTTTCGGAGATAGACAACGGATATCTTAAAAAAATTACAGAAAATCAGCCGCGATGACTGCTATCGCATAAATATGCATTGTTTACGCAATCACATAACAAAACATCAGGCCTGTACACTCGAAAACGTTACGCAGATGTATTCAGTATATAATGAAACTAAAAATTCAAAAATAAATTAACGTTTTAACAAAAAAATAAACCGCCTTCAAAATACACTAAAAAGTATAAAATAACTCTTATCTGACACTGTTTTGAAGTCAGCGAAATATTTATATAAGATATTTTGATAAAATATAGGGTGACTAGTAGGTGAGGGTAATTAGTAAACGATACTTAGATACATGATTGTACTCATGATAACAAACAACTTTCCCAAAGAAACTTTTTTTTTTTAATTTACTTAGCACATGGGCCTATAATACTTAGTAGTTAGTACCTAACAAGAATAAGAATACACCATCAGCTTTTAATTTATTTAGTTAATTATCCCTATTTGTTTCTTTGGGAAAGTTGTTTGTTATCATGAGTACAATCATGTGTCTAAGTATCGTTTACTAATTACCAGTCACCCTATATACTTATACTTTTTGTTATTTATTAAGGAAATGCTAAGATTTCCAGGCCAACACAGTAAGTCACACGTAGTACAGTACATACTCAATGTAACTTTTAAAATACCGGAGCCCTGGGCTAATGAGATTTTAAGCAGTTTTTTTTATTGAAATATTGTAATGACGAAGATTTTAAATGTGAGCAAACATCCACCCGAAAATCCTAGAGTATAGTATTCATTGAATAACTCTGTACTAAATGCTCAAAGTATAAAAAAATATCAGTATTCCCCAAACAAAAAACTCTGCCAAACGCACAAATACATCGTAAACTCATCCCGGAGACTCTTAAACCACAAAAGAAATCCCGACCGATCCCGACGGTATCACAGACATAATGTTTACACTCACTGAACATAGATCAAGTGGAATGGTCAACATGCATTCTTGATCCCACGCGACTCGAATCAAAGGAGTTCGCTCTACGAACAAAGGCGCTGTAACTATCAGTCATGGAGTTAGGGTATAGGTGTAGTGAGGGAGCGGTAGCGGGAGCGGTTTATGAAGCGAAGCGATTTCATTAAAATGCTGTCCAGTACGGCTACAACACGGTTCCCAGGATAAAAAGTTGCCTGTATTTCTCCATACTGTAGTGTAGGCCATCTGCTGTTCAGATATTTAGCCGTGAAAAGGTAACAAACAGACAGACGAACAGTTACTTTCGCATTTTATATTAGCTCAGGTAAAGTTAGGTAGGTAAATTTAGGTCAGCATGATAGCAATTTCTTATGATGAAAGATTACGTTTTTACTATACCATAATGTTTATTACTTATATTGTTAACAACAAATATGTACAAATTACAATCTATATGAAGAAAATTTCTTTAAGTCTGCCGCTGCTTCCGATTGACGGCAAGGTTCCTAGCAGGTTGGCAGCGTTTCCTCTTTGGATAGTCAAGCTGATGAGTTAGCGGAAAAAGCTCCCCGCCCGCTGGTCACCGGAGGCTTCGATCAATTTTGATGACGAATTTACGTTACAATATAATAATAAACAACCAAAAAAACTGTCTAGTTTTCTACTTCCTACTAATACTATAGTTGCGAATGTTTGTGTGTTTGTATGTTTGTTACTCTATCTCGTAAACATTGGATACTTTTTATCCTAAAAAAGATCAGAAGAGCCTGGATCGCTGGCAAAAAGTTTGCAGCGAATTCGATTACCCGCGCTCGCTTACACTCATTTCAAGTTTAAACCTTAAACATTTTCAAAAACAGTACAATCAATTATAGCATTTAAGTGAAAGATGCCATAGTCTGTAATGGCCTGTCCTACAAAGGAGTTTAAACTGTATTTATGATTGTATAAATCGCTGTTTGTTTTAGATATCTAAAGAACAAGCTAAAGGTTCGCTCGAAACAAACCATTGAACTGTGATCTTTAACAGTTGGAAATATATGGAATACCCTTCTTATGGTTTGAATTCTATGGTTTACCTGCTTTCACCTTTTCATACCCTTTAAATTCAGCACTAATTGAACATTCCTGGTCAATTTCATTTGCAAACCAAACCACTAACAATAGGACCATCTTGGTTCTTCCCATCCGATTTTCTACACACATCACATTTTATTCACATGTCATCCCATATGTTCTTAGGCCTGTTCCTTTTACAACTATCTTCAGTTTTAAAGCGAAACTATGATGACTCGAGGTGTTGATAGCTCAGAGGTAGTAAGTGACGTCGACAATGATTAACTTTTGGTGAAGGAAGGAAGGAAGGTGTTATTGCTAATACTTGTGTAGTTCCCGGAACATATTATACATTTGCTTAAGGAAATATGTTCATCTTGAGACCAGGCAAGTACCCTACCATGTTGAAGAGATTTACCCCCTTATTCATAATAAAGTTATCAAACGTTGATAAGCTAATATTCCGAAGTCTTTATCTGACAGGTGACATTTGGTGATCGAAAGAGTGAGACGGGGCATACTATTACACTGATTTAGTTAAAAAGCGATTATGAATAAGGGGGTTAGTGTTTACCAGCACTGAAATGTGCCACATTGGGCCACATATATGAATAGACAAGCCCCCATCTCAAAAAAGCCATCAATAAACTACGCAAAGAGTCCCTAATCGAATTAGTTCCACCACGATACGTAGGTACGATTGATAACAAATAAATCACGAGGAAATGTGACATTGTAAACTATTCGAATAATAGCTAAAGTGCCGGCATGGGCCACTAAACGAGATGTTCAATTGAATAAAGATTTTAATGTGCACACCGTATACCGTGGACAACAGTCCCCAAATTGTAAGGATGTAACCAGTTGGTGAAGATTTATCGATACTTATTTGGTACTAAAATAATATTTACAACAAAATACTATCTAAAAATATACAAAACACAATTTCCTCGAGGATGCTGCTGCTGTCGATCATCGGGAAAGTCCCAAGCTGGCTGGCAGCGTTTCCTTAAAGCTAAGGATAGCATTGGCGAAAAAGCACGCCGTCGATTTTCCGAGGTCATGATTACGTTTGATGATAAAAAAAACACATTATAATTGGTAGGCATTAAGTTGTGTATCGATTAGTGTGAGATTTGTGGTCTGCTGCTGGTATTCTGGTAATGTTTGAATTATAGTGGAAATTATAATAATATTTTCTCTATATCGTCTCTTGATAAGTCTACATAAAATGAGGTATCTCTGTAATAATTGTCATCATTATTCATACTACTATCCGGGAATTTTAAATTCAAACATATATCTGGACGAAGACCAAATTTTTTCTACCAATGACTTTCTTGCCGGAGTCTTCGGTTCGTAATACATTTTGAATACGAATATCGACTGCACCGACTCAATAAATTGTGCAGTTCTAAATAAATGCGTTCTGGGTTTGAATAAAAATATTCTAAAACCAAAAACCATCGATACAATCATCGACACATCACTAAAACTGAAGGGCACTTATCGAGATTCACAAATCGGCACAATAGCCGGGTCGAGTGGATACGGGACTCGGTTGTTAGTCATTATATATCTCCTTGGGCCAACTACGCAGGTCACGTGTTGGTATAGCGAATTCTTCTAGTGGGTTGGCCCCAATGTTGCCTACTAACTAAATAGACAGATAAGTGGCCGTATTGTAGACCAATGTCGCTGCAAATTTAAGAGACAGTCACTCTTTTTTGTAAGCTCTTTTTTTACGGACTAAGAAAAGTAATATAAGCCAAAGAAACATTAGTTCTAAGATGTTGTGTCCAGCGAACAGACACAATTTCACAAATAACAATTTTAAGAGCAAATTAAAATAACATTGGTCTCTTTAAAACGGAATAAATAGTAAAAATAAAGCGAATCTAACCTAACCTAAACCAGCACATAGGTCACGGAGAAATATTCCATTATTACAAAAAAGGAAGCATTACCTAAGGGCGGCTTTATATCACATGTATTATAAAATAGTATACGATACTTCAAAAGTATACACACGTATCGTTACATTAATCCCAGCAAAGACGTTTTCATGTAAAATGTTGCCAAGACGGACCACATGGCTCGCACTGTCAAAAAGTTATCAGATCTCATGTAGAGCCAAGCTTATAACTCTACACGCTCTAACTCTAGAAGCCCTAACTTCGCAAACTCTACACAACGTAGTCAAATATGTGGCCTAGCCGTTTCGCTACTACAAGAACTAATTTAAAAAAAGATTTTTTTGTTAAAACAAACAAACAATAAAGCGATTTAATATTGCATTGTCATCTAATTAACTAAGTCTCTAGCTCATCGGAAAATTAAAAACGACTGCAAAATTTGTTCCAAACAGACAGACAGACAGAAACAAGAAAGCGAGATAATAAACCCATGCCTACCTAATTGAATGTCGGAGATTATATTAAAATGTAATCGAACATTGCACTCCGAACCGCATAATTATTGTGTTACATTCAATATCTCAATAGTGATAGCGTCGTGGGCTGCGCGAGCGCACTGCGCTGATAATCTAGCACAAACGTACACAAGTCTACATTGGAGTGCTGACTTAATTACTATGTATCGAGCTTTGAAAGCTTGTTGGATGCTACTATTGTCTGTAAGTTTCGTCCCTCTTTTTGGTTTATTATGAAACTAGCTGTTACCTGGATAAAAAGTAGCCTGTCTTTTCCATACCATAGGCTATCTGCATGCCAAATTTCATGATGATCCGTTAAGTAGTTGAGGCGTGAAGGCGTAACAAACAAACAAACTCACTTTCGCATTTATTATATTGGCATAGTTTCTTGGCCTGACATTAGTATCAGACGTTTTAGAGATAAATATAAATACTATACACCCGTTTGATGTGTTATCTCAAAGGCAAACCTCGTTTTTTTTAGTTTGTTCGTAGATTTTCCATTAGTTATGTTAAAAATATAATTATACCTTCTTTAAAATTTGTAAGATAAAATAATTTGAGAACTATGTACATTCGAGTTTTAACAGAATTTTCGTTACTCAACGTGAACTTTTTTTTTTTTTTGTTATACCACTTAGGTGGCAAACAAGCATACGGCCCGCCTGATGCTAAGCAGTTACCGTAGCCTATGGACGCTTGCAACACCAGGGGTATCACTCGCGCGTTGCCGACCCTGAAGAAACCGCTTCACAACCTTTTTGAAGAACTCCATGCTATACTCCATTGGGAAAACCACGGCATAAATAATGGCAATAAATAATGGAACCCTTCTACCACATTATTAACAGCTTCTGTAAGCCTATTAATTATAAAGCTTACCTTAACTTCAAAATAAATCTCTCCAGCCAACTTCATCAATTACCCGTTTAAAAAATAAACAACACGTTTTACGCTAATTAGCGCTCAGCCACCTAATTACGTATCGCATTTCCCACCGATCCGACGGTAGACTGTGTTCGGCTAACTTCGGTGGCACGAACGCGTGACAATCGCGATGTACACTTCGCTTCGTCGCCAATTAGCCGGGGCAGGCGCAGCGCTGGCCATAAAGAAAAATAAAATAAAAGACCTTACTTCTATTTTTGAATCTCACGAACTGTGAGAACTATGGAAAATGTTTTCTAGTATTTATCAAACATTTTGAAGAATTCTAGATCTGTGGTCTGAGTTTTTGTTTACCGTAAAGAGGTTTTATTTGTTTGCCATTTTTACATCATTACGCTTGAACGGGATCATCATCATCAGACTATAATATACCACTGCTGAGCACAGGCCTCCTTTCACAAATGAGGGTGAAAAGAAATGAGCAATACTCCACCACGCATGCCCACTGCGGGCGGATTGGTGGAGGTAGGCTGGTTAACCTACTGTTGGAATTTTTCAAGCCACCTAGAAGGCCTCCGACTAGCTTAACGACTATAAAAATTAATTGATAACCGGGACCAACGTGCCTTCCGAAGCACGGAAACGCCACTAGGCGGTCTCCTATCCAGATACCGGCTACATCGGTGGTAGCTTAACTTTGCCTCTGATCATGCTAAACCACGATCGCTTCGTAATGGGATTCGCGAGCAAAATAATCTCCTATACGTTGACGTAGACTTTATAGCAGTTTTAATTATCTAAAACAAAAAATCCTTTGTGTGTATAGTCCAGAGTCCATACCTACATTCAAGCGATGAATCTAAAGAGGACATAAAACAAAAGACGCCCGACAGTGCTCTATCGAGATACAATAACTCTAGTTTCCAAAACCGGTCCGAATGCTCAGCAGTTATTCCGTTGAAATCTGTTGGATTTATTTATGTAAGTACATTATTTCAAAACGATAAAGGCAGGCTGGTATTTCATTTATGTATGTACAATCTACTGGTTTAGTCCCATCACATTTGGGGTCAACCCTCCTCGCAAGCTTTCGCTACAACAACCTATTTCGGTTGTCATTCGGCAGTACATAGTGAGACTTTGAGATCTTTCTATACTATAAAGAGCCTATAATAAATAGCGTAAGTGGAATACAACATTTTGCAAAGATAAAGGATTCACTTAATTGCTATACACGATTGTGGCGCTAAGATTTATAGTTAATAAATTATGTTAATGTTGATTTTACATTGAGATTTAATACTTATATCATGTACTGTGTACTTTATGGTCATAATAATAAAGGATGGTTTAATCATTTGATCTAAAGAACTTTCAGGGAGAGGTTCTTTCTACGCTCTGTTAATACACAGACCTACATCTATTATAAATAAAATCTATATAAAAAATACGTGTCCGGATTTTAATTTTCGCAATAGTCCGTAAAAATTAAAAAAGTTGCCCAGAAGTGTGTAAAATTGGGAAAAAATATGAAAGTGTTTTTTCAATTAGATTGACATGGGCTACTTTTTATCCCCGACGTAAACGCGGGGATAAAAAGTATTCGGTTACCGTATCCATATGAACGCTTGCAACACTCGGGCATCACTTTCTCCTCCCATTGGAAATCTGGCGACCTTATTCATGTGCAGGAACACAGCATAAAAATTTGGCTGCGCTGAATGTTCTAAAGACTCATGCCTGTATAGGTACCATATATCAAGAGGCTAATTCAAATGCACACGAAACCTTTGTCAAGTACAGACAATAACAAAATGTTACAAAACAATAATAAGTTACTAATGCTAATTATTAATACCGTTAACAATTTCCTGTGTTGTATACGAAAGTACATACACGGTCAAAACTGTGTTAACAATGAATATGAATTATGAAACAAGACCTGTTGACCTTTGGCGCTATTGTTTTTCGATATTCAAAATGGACTTGTTTTCATGTATCCGAGTCTCGGGGTCTACTAAAACACGATAAGATAAACGTACGATATTCCGATCATTGCAAAAAATTTTACGTGAATTTTATGTGATTAAACCGAGATATATTTCAAAACGATGATCTTTTTTTGGAATAGACCCTCTGGCTCACAAGAAAAAGTTTCACCTCAAAATAAATTACCGACTCAAAAATTCATACCAATTTTTATTTTCTCTTTCGCGATTCATGCGCCTAGTACTAATAAAGTCTTGTACTTTTACAGTAGTACCCAACTGATAAGGCGCGTCGTGAATCTTCGTTCGCACAGAAAAGAAAGTATGGCCCCGAAGTATAACGAAAAAATGCTTAAAATTTACAATCAACCATAGTACTACTGATTCATAATACACTACGCAGCTATTAGTTCCGTCTCACTCGCAAGTTACACCCCTCCGCACGGCGCGCGCTAACATGGCGGCAGCTGCCGACCAATAGCGGTTTCCTGCGCTTTGAAAATGTATCTTCTACGCATGTACATCGGTAAGCCGCATGTACATCGGTAAGTTGGGTACTACTGTACTTCTTTTTCGGTACCCCAACCCCGGGACTTTTTCAAAATTCATTGTTAGCTGTTTGAAAGGCAATCCTCTAAGCTTCTTGGAGTCCGGACATGGGATAACTACCTTCCTCACTCGAAATTTTTCTACATTTCACCTTTTACATTTCATCGGTTTCCTTTTAGCTTTTAGTTAGGTCATCATGAATAAGTTATATTCCGCCAAAGCCAATCTAATTCTGTTACGTTGCCGTTTGACATTTGCCGGTGTCAACATTGTGGTAATTTTAGCTCAGACTATCCGACGTGACAGATGTGACTAGCCCAGACTTCATCCTTCATCAATAACATACATTCGTTCACGTTCGTTTATTTTGATTATGTTTAAGCACAATGTCACTATTGTAGGATATGGCCGAAAGTAAACGGAATTAATCAAGTCAAGTTTTGTTTGTTTAAACGACGATGTACGGCCCGCCTGATGGTAGCAGTTACCGCACTACAAAGTTATTTTGCTGCGGTATTCTATAAGGTGGAGGTGCTGTCCCAGTCGAGCTGCTCTTTGAGCGAAATAAAGCTATTCTCTACCTCTCTTAAATCCATTTTATTTTTTAATTGGATTTGTATCTAGGCAGAATTCTTACTATACATATGTGCAGTAAGCTACCTCACTATTTTTCCTAAATCAAGTTAATTAGTATATAGCAAGCAATTAGCATAGAGTCGCTACGCAAAATAATTACTCCAATTCGTTTTGCGGCCTTATTATAATGCAAAAAGAGAAGTTTCACTCTTTTCAGCATCTGCGTTTGCTGACTTCTACAATCTAGGGACTTACAGGACCAGAATGAATAGGCTTCTGAGAATGCTCTCTCTTAGGCTTCGTCATAGTCCTTTATGGCCGGGTGAGTGTCCAAATGCAAAAATCAGCTAACAAAAGCCGAGAGCAGAGCTAACGGCCGCAGACAACAAGTCTGATTTTAACTTATTAGTATTGATTAGACAAATGAACAACCCCATGGTAGCAAACAGAATGATGGGGCAATTGTGCGTGCGTCCGGTCGCTAATCATCAACAAATGAGAGAGTCACGAGTTCAATGTACACGCATGTGTTTAAATGCAGATGATGGTACGGAAGGTGATCATTCTTTTGAGATAAATAGATATTATTGAATACCTTTTTTTTTATACTACTTAGGTAGCAAACAAGCATACGGCCCGCCTTATGGTAAGCGGCTACCGCAGCCTATGGACGCTTGCAACACCAGGGGTGTTACTCACGCGTTGCCGACCCTGCAGAAATCTCTTCACACCCTTTTTGAAGAACCCCATGCTGTACTCCATTGGGAATACCACGGCAGGGAGCTCATTCCACAATCTGAGCGTCCGCGGAAGGAAGGTCCTTTGAGACCGCACAGTTCGAATCAATTTTGGTTTCAATATGTGAGGATGGACTCCCTGTCGATTGCGAGAGTTGCGATGGTACAAGGTGGTGGATACCTGAGACTTTGAAAATAAATAACACAGAAGCCAAAACAGTTTTTCGGATAGTTATAAACAACATAACCGTATGAAAAAGGTGCATAGAAAGATGTTAATAAGAAATAATAACAACGTGTAATGGACAGGGTCGGCAAAGTTAAGCTACCCCGTCGTGGTCGGTACCTGGATGGGTGGCCTAGTGGTATTTCAAATCGAGCGTTTCCGTGCTTCGGAAGGCACGTAAAGCCGTTGGTCTCGGTTATCACTTAATTGTGATAGTCGTTAAGCTAGTTGGATGCCTCCTAGGCGGCTTGAAAAATTCCAACAGTAGGTTGACCACTAGCCTACCTACACCGAACCGCAGTGGGCACGCGTGGTGGAGTATTGCCCATTCTCTTTCACCTACATTTGTGAAAGGAGGCCTGTGCTCAGCAGTGGGACATTATAGGCTGATGATGATGATGATTGGAAAGGGTATATCCATCATCATTTCTTAAAAAAAAACAGGTCAAAATAAATTACCCAAAAATTCATTGAATTAATATCATAACAGAACCTATGTCTATGATTTATCTTTTCTAGTCACATTTCCGTTACACGTTGTAACAATTAGGTATAATAATATAAGTAACATTTTAGACACGCGTTTGACTACAATCTCAAAGAAGGGAACGAGTGGGACACCATCTAAAACGACCTGTCAAGATAGCCAGCCAAGTTCAGGTGATACTCTATAGGTATATCAGCTCTACTTCTTTATTATTTCTTCTTCTTTATTTCTTCGTCTTCTTCTATTGTTTTATTTTCTTCTTCTTCTATTGGTTCGTATCCATAAGGCTGATGTTCCCTTGTAGGGCGAAAGTCTATGAAAGATATAAAAAAAATATATTGACTCTTAGTATGTGGCCACGACAGGGCACAACAGTGACCAGGAATAGGATAAAATATCTGAGCAGACCAGCGTGTTTTGAAAACGACCAGTGGCAGTGTGAGATGATATTAAAGAGGTAACAGAAATCTAGAGGAAAAGTACAGAACAATAGCGATAGCCAACAAAGGAAGATTATCTGCAGCTCCCTTTGAATAAACAGTGTATTGTACACCTTATACCAATGACATAAACTCTATTCAAGCTCATCGCATTGTTTTAATAGCACTGTAAGAGCCAAAGTGAACTGTAGGTCTTCGGTACAAGACATGTACAGTAGTACCCAACTAATATGGCTTACCGATGTACTGGTCGGCAGCTACCGCCATGTTAGCGCGCGCCATGCGTAGGGGCGTGACTTGAGAGTGAGACGGAACTAACAGCTGCAGTGTATTATGAACCTTATAGTAGTGATCTAAAGTTGAATGTAAGTTTTAAGCATTCTTTCGTTAATCTCCGGGGCCATACTTTCTTTTCTGTGCGAACGAAGATTCACGACGCGCCTTATTAGTTGGATAATACTGTAATTTACTGTACTCACAAAGCAAGCTAAATATAAAAATAAGAAAGTCATTCCATTTTTAAAATCTGACATAAGTAATTACAGGATGTTCCAATAATATGAAGAAACATCACATCCAGTGGTCTATTCTAAATGAAACAGATGTAATGCAACATTGACCTTCGCATGCCGCGGAACAATTCGGACGTTAATACTTAGCACCTGTCCCTCTCTAAATAGAACAGTTAAATAGAAACGCATACACTTTTATCGTTACCCACAGTGTACACTCACGAGCAGTGTGCATTTTCAATGTTGTTTGTATTGTTTTTACCTAATATAAACAATGTTAATAATAGAGGAGCAGGCCCCCAATTCTCGCGCTTTCGACATCGATGTCGAATAGACATTTGGCGAAAAACATGGCGGTCTTCTGTCAAAAAGTATAGAATTTTTGAGATATCCGCCATGTTTTTTGGTAAATGTCTAAGCGACATTAATGTCGAAGATTGCGAGAATTGGGGGCCCGCAGGGCTATTTTAAAACGTCGGATTCAATATCGGAAACGGATTCAAAAATATTCGTGGCGAATATCAGCAATTCCTATTTTAATTTCCGAATACTTTTCGATGAATCGAATTGATATTTCCGTAAAGAAACATCAAAAATATTCAAATTCGGAAATTAAAATAGCAATTGCCGAAAATCGCCTCGGTAGTTTTTGAATCCGTTTCTGATATCGAATCCGAGCGTTTTAAAATAGCCCTGCTGGTCTATAATCGTAACACTATACTACGGACATTTGACGGGAATTTGCAGAGTGACGTTGGTTTTTCATTTTTATTTTCATAAATTCGTGTATTATGAGTTTTATTGCATATAATCGGTGGTATTTTATCCAATAAAGATGACATGTGCACCAGTGAAGTAAAATGAAATGAATTATGTGTATCGTGGCTTTTCAAGTTGTCTCAAGAAGTCCGTGAAGTGTTAGTACAATGACCACCGTTGTACTAAAACATGACTATTATGGACGGTGACTGACTGAGGACTATGTGAAAGTGATTCATTGTGACTATATTACTTGAAATTGGCAAAATACACAAGCCGTGTGACGCCATTGAAGAAAAAAAAAAAAAACTCTATACTATTCTATTTTCAATTCAAATAATGTTCTCCCAATAAATCACACATGTCAAAAATATTATCATATCATAATGATATTATAAGTAAAGAGGTAGATAGGTAACCTACACAAGATTTGAATTTCATTAATCGCACGTCATACATGTCGTGTCGTTGACGCTCTGACGCCACTTATAGTTAAAGTAACCTAACTAGCAAAATTTTAACGTGCCACTCGCGGAGCGCTTATAACCTATCTACTTCTTTTACTTATAAAACCATTGGATCATAATAGTCAAAAAAAAAATACTGTCAAATGATAAATAAATACTCTTAAATCTCATAAATGCTTGATTTAACTTACAAACAAGAGAACAAGCAAGCAAACATACCACGCACTAGAAAAATACATTTCCATTACAAATAACCAAGAAACAGAACCCATCACAACAACCGCAACCTCAAATAACTCAGTCGATAAAATCACAACAAATACGATACATTAGTCGAATATCTAACGCGGCTACAATAAATCAGGAATAGAAAACCGATATTGGAACGGTTGCATTTTGAATTTAGAATGAACGCTAGCGATGCGCGGGCGAGAGCGCAAAACATCCTGCGAACGAGGAAACAGTTCGCGCGTGCCGGGTAAACTTCCTGTGAACGTGACTTGAATGTGATAATCTTTGTGAGCACGTGGATATGGCAAGTTTAAATAAAATACAGTGGAAATGTTTTAGAACATAGTAAGTGTTTTTTATACTACAAAGGTAGCAAACAAGCATACGGCTAGTGTTTCCAGATGTCCCGATTTGCGCGGGACGTCCCGATATTCAGGGGTCTGGTGACACGTCCCGATTAACCCTTGATCGGGACGCCAAATGTCCCGATTTTTCACTAACCTCATGAGGCTTTACTAAATTTGATAATTTTGTCAGGAAAAACGAATATAACTAAGCTGTTACTACATACAATATTTTTGCTTTCATATTTTCTCACCCAAATCAGACTTTCACTAGTAGGTACGGTCAGGGCCGCCGTAAGCGATTTCCGAAATAAATAGCATTAAAAGAAGGTAAAATACCACCTCAAGCAGTATTAAATTTCTTAACTCAACAGAGCAAGATAAATGCAGAAGCAGAATTAACGAAGCCAAGAAGATTAATGTATGTAGTGCAGCCATTCCAAGCAGCATTCAGTGCAGGTCTAGAAACCAGAAGCGACGTGCAAATATTTTTATTCAAATCATTAAATTGTACATAATCACTGGAAACGACGCGTAGTTAACATTTTACTGAGGAATGAATGGCCTCGTTGATGTGTCAGGTATTCCATGTGGAATGTCTTTGAATAGTTCCGCGTGTCCTCTCCTAGTATTTGCTCTGTGCAGAGATAATTTTAAATTGCACAGTTTAGCTACCTACATAGTTGTCACGACGTAGGCTTTGGTTGGCTATCAGCTCTACTATCAGCCTACGACCGGAGCATTCAAAGTAGTAAATAATGAAGTTGAAGAAAATGAAAATTATGACTGTCTCCCATAAAGTTTATTGCGTAAAAATAAGGAAACCCAACTGGGTTCTAGTATGTTAAATCTTTATATTATCAGTGCACTGGTAAAAAATATCACATTATGTAACAAACAAACTTTTATAATAAATATATCAACATTGACTTTTATTTCACTTTACAACAGGTCCACATGTAATGAGTTGGTTCTCAATAATGACCAAGTTGAATGAATGTCTGATGGACATTCTTCATTCAAAAATTTGAAAATAATAATATTCCAAAATTTGGATATTTGAAAATTGAATAATATGTTTTGGATATAATGTTTGTGACCAGAAGCAATAATTGAAATGGGAGAGGTCGCATCGTTACATAGTTAGTATACATGTTTGAATGCCTGCTGATATTTCATCATGAACTGCATCTGGAAACCCGTCATCAGAGGTGTTGTGTTTCGTTATATTTAAGGAACCTGCTGTGTGTAACATTTGAAGTTACTAGACCTAGTGGTTTGAGCTGTACGTTCATCTATCAGTCAGTCATTTTCTCCTCTATATCCTATCGATTTAGGCACCGATCCCACAGAGAGAGTTCTAGAGTTCTGCGTCTCGCGTTCACTGTTATCAACGCGGCGTCTTTAAAAGTGTATGACGTGTGATCGGTAGCGGATATTGCAGAACTCTAGACTGCTTGCTGTTTGAATGCGGAGCGCAGAATTCTGAACACAGAACTCTATATATAACTCTCTCTGTGGGATCGGTGCCTTAAAGTCACATTTTAATGCAATGAGGAGTTTTCTTGATACCTCTGTGGTCAAAATACCTGTCAAACTGTTGATAATTCGAACCAATTTGAACCGATTTGACAGGTATTTTGACTATAGAGGTATCAGAAGAAAACTCCTCCGTAGGCATTCTCTCAAATCCCGATATTTCTTTTTCTAACTAAGTACTAGGTCCACCTGGTGGTAAGCGGCTACCATAGCCATGCTTGTAACACCCGGAGCATCACTCACGCGTTACTAACCTTTCCTCCCCAATGATCTCAGGCGACCTTATTCACGCGCAGGAACACAACATAAAGTTATTTGTCTGCGGTATTCTGTTAGGTGGAGGTACTACCCCAGTCAAGCTGCTCGTTGAGCGAAAAAACGCTATGCTAGCATTAGACGCCTCCTATGTTCAGATAATTCAACCCTAAGATACAGCAACGGGTCATTATTCTCACATAATGTACAGCGATTCCCACGCATATCTCCGCTTACGCGAGGAAATTTATGCAGACTTGAAAGACTTATATAGCGACTGCAGTAACCCAATTCTAAGATGACTCTGATACTAACAATAGTGATGAGAATTCATGATATTATTTGGAAACTGCGCTATGGGCCCATGCCTTCGATTCCAAATAAATGGAATCACGTTACTCGCTGTGGATATGTGTATACTACCGTGTGATAAATATGTTCCCACATTAAACTGTCTTGGTCTTGCCTATTCTAATTATAGTCCTTATTCTTCCTTATACATAGGTACACATTATATGAAACATATCTCTCTATTTGTCTCTCTGTTATTGTTCCTATAACTCGAGAACCACTCACCACAGAACCACACACATCCGATTTAGGTAAATCTTTATTTTATATTTTTTTCTCTAGCCAAGCTTTATACGGAAAACGTAATGACGTAAATTGTAAATTAAGTTGGAAAAATACTTGCAACAGCGAGCTTGCGCTAACAAGGCCACCCATCCGAATTCCGAAGCCAGGGTCGGGACATCAGCTAGTATCTTGCTAGTAGTCTTTAAAAGCTTTTGAGTAGGTTTAAAACTAACAGAATCGTGTTTTTTAATAAATTAACAACCTAATATGCCGTATCTATTTATTTATTTTACACTTCAATGTTCCAAGTCATTGTTAAATAATATCCAGATGAAATATAGTAAAAAATATTATTTCTTTCTTTCAAACAAAATCACACTATGTATACGACCAATTTCAATCTTAACACTCAGAGGATAGGGTTGAAATTTACTATTTTCTGTTTTCATAAGCTAATCAGGCTCGCCATAAATAAATCTGGAGTAAAATATAGCGTGTTTAAATTTACGCCTTGTTACTTGGCAAATAAAGTTATAAATTATGTTGATTTTAAACATAAATTATATAGAATTGAGTGACTAATTCACAAGTGAAGTTGAAAGTGGCAATGGACTGCTAAAAGAACTGATAATCGACATTAATGGCATTTGAGTGAAAGTCCGTAATTTTTTTATTTTCAGTGATGTGCGGGGATCGAAGCGTTGCGCGGTGTTTGTCCTAATGTCCCATCCTCTGCCTTTTAAACCGTTTTTTAGAAGCCTGTGAAGAGATAGTCGGTTATGCGTAAAAGCACCTATAGGCTACGTTAACCGCTTACCTTCAGGTCCTTAGCAATAATACAATAAGTGCAACAACGGACACACAGACACACTTGATGCTATTGGAAGCGGACCGCATGCAGCAGCAGCAGACCTTAACCATCATCGGGACTTAGTGAAGTACCCCATCACCGTGCAAATGGGTACTTCACTGATTACTCCTGTATCTGTCACTAAATCTATCGCGGCACTTAGATCTAGTCCATTAAAATATCTACGCAGGGAAAATCAATCAGAACGAGCGTTTCCTGTCGCCTCATTTCCACCCTGCAATAGTAATTAAATAAAAATATGTAACAAGATAAAGATTATTTTGCTATGGTCGATCTATGCTTTTCAATGTCCTATAGATGTCGAACTATGTAAAGATTAGGTGGAATAACTCTAATTTGACATTGATTTGAAGACAGCGAAAGAGCACGACGTATTCCATTGAAAATATTTCGTTGACTTAGTGTACCTATATTGAAGTCGATTCGAAAAATTCGATTAGAAAAATTTCAAAATTACCTTTTTTATTTCGTCATTGGTCAAATTCTAGTGCGTTTAAGAAAAACTAATTCTTAAATGCACTAGAATTTGACCAATGTTTTGAGATGCATTTTCCTTTGACACCACACCCGTAGCTCGTATCAATAAGCCAAGCCGTCACACATATTTGTTCATATCTTGATAAACTACTGAACCGATTTCGATAAAACTTGCACTGTTCCCTAAGTTGAAGTAAATGTAAACCAATAAAAAAAGAATGGTTACAGTCCGATTAATATCTTCGGAGATATGCGTGGACAAACACACATACATACATACACCTATCGCACCCTCCCTGGAACAACGATGCAAGTCGACTTGCGTGTTTTTTTTTATTGCACTAAAAAATCAAGAAAAAGCTAATACATATTGTAATTTTTTTTCATAATTTTTATCTTCAAAATGAGGAATAAAATACAAATATGTAAAATATTGCAACATTAAAATATTTATATTTCCATCATAAAAACGAATTTAATATATTTGCACTTAATTATTCACTAAAGTTCCATATGACTAATAGCATATTCATACTTACATACATTTTGAACGAATTTATTTGGTGGGTATCGTAGTGCAAGTCTAGTTGCTTACTTTATCCACGAAACTTTTATCCACATTATATTATATAACAATTGATACGTTATTTACACAAGTAACTCGAGGAAAACCTATGTAAACGACACATACATATTGAATGCACTACTAAATCAGAATTCAAATAAAGAGTTATCTGCAATAATACCGAACAGCGAGACTTCTATAACATGTCAACAATGCAATATTCATAATTACTCCATCAAGTGTTTAATATGTTTCGAAGAATAATTACGCAACGCTCCTTTTTAGGTTTTTCTCAATACACATTGAGTAAATTTAAAATATAAACACGTAGGCCCCTCACAGGTAGTTTTAGCTATCATTTGATGTATACTACATATTTAATAATGTTGATAAATTTTTAGGACAGTTTTTTTACGCTCCTGAAAAGTTGTCACTTTTCACTTACAACATTCTTCCAGGAAGGGTGCGCTATGAAATTTTGTATATTTGTTTGGAAGCCATAATAGATTATCTTATGTGAATATTTTGCAGTTCCAATAATATTACATACATACGTGTCGAATTGATAATCTCCTGATTACAAATTACTGAAAATGGTTTTTTTTTTTTTTTTTTTTTTTTTTTTTTTATACCACTAAGGTGGCAAACAAGCATACGGCCCGCCTGATGGTAAGCGGTTACCGTAGCCTATGGACGCTTGCAACACCAGGGGTATCACTCGCGCGTTGCCGACCCTGAAGAAACCTCTTCACACCCTTCTTGAAGAACCCCATGCTGTACTCCTTTGGGAAAACCACGGCGGGGAGCTCATTCCACAATCTGAGCGTCCGCGGAAGAAAACTCCTTTGAGCCCGCACAGTTCGAAACAATTCTGGTTTCAATGTGTGAGGATGGATTCCCCGTCGATGGCGAGAGTTGCGATGGTAGAAGGTGGCCGTGGGCATCAAGTCGAACAATTCCTTGGAACACTCCCCGTTGTACAAGCGGTAGAACACACATAAAGAGGCAAAGTCTCTCCTCAGACTGAGGGGCTCTAAACCGTTTGTGAGCTCGGGATCGTCGACAATTCTAGCGGCACGTCGCTGAACCGAGTCTAAAGGCCCAAGCTGGTATCCAGGTGCCCCCGCCCACAGATGACAACAGTACTCCATATGAGGCCGGACTTGCGACTTATAAAGTTGCAGCCTTTGCCCCGATGTGAAGTACTGACTGCCTCGCTCTGTTGAGCACTCCAAGCTTTTTGGATGCCAGCTTAACCTTGTCTTCCAAGTGACTTCGGAACAAAACGTCGCTAGAAATGTCGACGCCAAGGATCCCGATGCTTTGACTGATGTTCAAGGAAGTGTTCTGGAATTGTGGAGCCACAGACCATGGGGTTTTCTTAGCGGTGAACGCGCAGGCTTGAGTCTTGGTGGGGTTGAAATGGACTAGGTTTAGTCGACCCCAATCGGAGACACTAGTTAGTGTACTCTCGATTTCAGACACCAGCCGTTCGCGGCTTTCCTCCACCTCGGAACGAGGGATATTTGCACGGCCCGCGTATTGAGCGTCCCCTGTACTGTCGTCCGCATAGCAATGAATGCCGTCAATAGACAGCATATCATTGATATGCAGAAGAAATAGTGTTGGGGACAGCACAGAGCCTTGCGGGACGCCGGCATTTATGTCCATGCTATTGGAGCAGCTACCGTCGACGACGGCTCTTATGCATCTGCTGGACAGAAAGCTGGCAACCCATTTGCATAATCCCTCGGGAAGCCCGTATGCTGGTAACTTCGTGAGAAGACCCCTGTGCCAGACCCGATCGAACGCCTTCGCCACATCTAGGCTTACTGCCAATGCCTCACCTTGACTCTCGATGGCGAGTGACCAACGGTGCGTGAGATACACAAGGAGGTCACCAGCTGAGCGACTGTGGCGGAAGCCATATTGTCGGTCGCTCAACAACTCGTGATCCTCCAGGTATCTCAAAAGCTGCGTGTTGATCACACGCTCCATGACTTTGGAGAGAAGGGAGGTGATGGCGATAGGCCTGTAATTCGCCGGGTCTGATCTGTCACCCTTTTTGGGTACTGGATGCACGTGGGCAGTTTTCCACGAAGACGGGACTTCCTTTTTGGTGTAGGAAAGTGCGAAAAGACGCGTCAATACTGGACACAATTCAGGAGCACACCGCTTCAGCACCACTGCCGGTATGCCGTCTGGCCCACTCGACTTATGGATGTCCAGAGAAAGCAATTCCCGCCGGACCTCCCGTTGGGTAATGCTTATCTCTGGCATGGAGCTGGCACACTGCGGGATGGTAGGCGGTGTAGCGCCCCCATCATCCAAAGTCGAGTTCGAGGCAAAGAGAGAGCCTAAAACATCAGCTTTCTCCTTAGCACTATGGGCCAAGTTTCCGTCCGGCTTACGGAGTGGTGGCAAGGACGATTGGCAAAAGTTCCCTTCAGCAGCTTTGGCAAGAGACCAAAAAGCGCGACTCCCGGAGGGAAGGCTAGTTAGCCTCTCACCAATTCTGCCGACGAAATCGAACTTAGCCCTGGCAATCATTCGCTTACTGGATCTCGAGACAGCGTTAAATTTGCGTTTCGCATCAGAGATGTTAGGGTCCTGATTAGTACGGGCCGTGGTCCAAGCCTCATACAAAGTCTGCTTATTTTGCCTAGCTTCTTTGCAGGGCCGATTAAACCACGGTCGTTTCTTCACCCCTGCAGCCACTAACGGGTTTGGGATATAACATTCCATACCCGCCAGTATCGCCTCAGCGACGGCAACTGCACAGGTGTCAGGATCATCTGATGCGAAGCAAAGCTGCCTCCACGGGTACGATGCGTAGTATTCACGCAATCCATCCCAGTCTGCTGACTTATAGTGCCACACGCGACGTCGCCCGGGTGACCGGAGCGAAACGGGCCGCGCACAAGGCACCTGCGTCCGGACGAGACAGTGGTCCGATGAGCCGAGTGGCGCATCCACTGTCACTGCATAGCTGTCCGGTCGCGTAGTCAGCAGAAGGTCCAGTAAGGAGCTAGTATGGCTCTCAATATCTGGGATTCTCGTAGGAGAAAGGACCAGTTGTGAGAAGCCATAGGCCAGGGCAAAGTCGTGAGCAGTCTTCCCCGCGAAGTCGGTGATCCGAGAACCAAGCCACTCAACGTGGTGAGCGTTAAAGTCTCCTAGAACCACCAACTCCGCAGAAGGATACTGCTCATGTACAATGCCAGTCGCCAATTGCAGGTGCTCAAATAACCGAATCGTGTCCACGTCACCGCTGTGGGACGTAAAGGCACGTGTAAAGGCACGCGTAAATTCGGGTGTGACCGCCGTGGTCTACGCGCGCCCACAAAACTGACAGGTCCCGGTCTTCAAGGCCATGAAGACGTCGACAACAAATATCCTCCCTGACGTACATACATACCCCGGCACGGCGCATAAAGTTGTGCTCCAACTTGTACCCGGGGTAGTGTAGATATGATGTATCATCAGGGGAGGATATTTGCGTCTCAGTAAGGAATAACAGGGTCGGCTGTGCAGTCTCAAGGTGTTGGTGGACTGCACTGAGGTTAGAGTGAATTCCCCTTATGTTGCAGAAGTCCACAGAAAATGTGGACGGGGTAGCCGCTGACAAACTTCTTTTCCTTTTATTTTTCTTGGCCATTTTAAGAGATGAAGAGAGGTTTGAGAGAAGTCGCTGTGCGGGCAGAGGAAGGGACAAGGCGCAGTGTCATTTCACCGGAGTGCTGTACAGGTGATGTGGTTTGCTGGTGCGGCAGCCGGAAGGGCCCCCGGTCCCCCCCTGACACAGTCGGCCGAGTCCACTCCGGTATCCTCCTCCGGCACGACCAACTGCACCAGGGATTTTGCGCAGGCGGCGGGCCAGCCTCCCAGGGCGGAGATTAGGTGCTCCCTGGGTTCGGGACCCCTACAACCTGCGGGCGGCCAGCGGGCAGCCGTTTCACCGGGTCTCCCTGACCGCCGCAACAACATGCCACGCCTGCACAGTCCTACGGCCGTTCTACACCACTGGTCCCCACACACTGCCAGCACAGCGCCTCCTCATGGAGCTCTGGCGACCTTACTCACCGCAGGATGCAATAAGCAATAAGTAAAGATACTTTGATCAAAGTTTTTTTTTTTTCTTCAATGGCGTCACACGGCTTGTATATTTTGCCAATTTCAAGTAATATTATAAGTTCTAGTCACAATGAATCACTTTCACACAGTCCTCAGTCAGTCACCGTCCATAATAGTCATGTTTTAGTACAATGGTGGTCATTGTACTAACACTTTTCACGGACTTCTTGAGACAACTTGAAAAGCCACGATACACATGATTCATTTCATTTCACTTCACTGGTGCACATGATTGATGTTTATTGGATAAAATACCACCGATAATATGCAATTAAACTCAAAATACACGAACATAATGAAAATAAAAATGAAAACACAACGTCTCTCTACAAGTTCCCGCCAAAAAGTCCTGATTAAAGTTTATTCCATTATTATAATAGGGTGACTGGTTATTAGTAAACGATTCTTAGACACATGATTGTACTCATGATAACTAAATAAATAAATAAATAACAAACAACTTTCCCACTGAAACAAATGAGGATAATAAATAACTAAATAAAAATAAAAGCTGATCGAATATTCTTATTCTTGTTAGGTACTTACTATTATGGGCTCATGTGCAAAAAAATGTTCCACTGGGAAAGTTGTTTGTTATCATGAGTACAATCATGTGTCTAAGTATCGTTTACTTTTTTTTTTCTTCAGTGGCGTCACTCGGCTTGTATATTTTGCCAATTTCCAGTAATATTATAAGTTCTAGTTACAATGATTCACTTTCACATAGTCCTCAGTCAGTCATCGTCCATAATAGTCATGTTTTAGTACAATGGTAGTCATTGTACTAACACTTTTCACGGACTTCTTGAGACAACTTGAAAAGCCACGATATACAAAATTCATTTCATTTCACTTCACTGGTGCACATTATTGATCTTTATTGGATAAAATACAACCGATAATATGCAATAAAAATCAAAATACACGAATTTATGAAAATAAAAATGAACTCGCAACGTCACTCTGTAAGTTCCCGCCAAAAAGTCCTATCGTTTACTTATTCCATATTTTTTCCTTTAATTACCTAAGTCGAAGATACTATAGCGACATCTTTCAGTTTAACTATGATAGTTCATACACAGAAAGATAGATGGCGCCACAACATCCTGCATCGCGCTAGTGAAAAATATTCTTCCCTTTTAAATGAAGGCGTCATCCAACCTTGCACCTCCATAATACAATCGTATATGATGTTATACACTGGTTGCTTCTATCTGGTATTAATCTATTACCAAAACTAACTAGGAAGAGTAGGATAAAATTGAAAATCTACATTATATAAACCAAAAGCTGTTCGTTCGTAAGCGCAACACTTAACACGGCTGGACAAATTAAGGTACTTGTTTTTACGGAGAGAAAAATTGGAAAAGTTGCTAAAAACTAAAAGCGATGTTTCCATGGGATTGACTGACTGAAACGCAGGAGAAACAGCAGGGGATAGCTAGTTTAAACATATTTATGTCGAAACAAAGGCATTTTTCAATGTAATTATGGCTATAAACAACTGACGCCATCTCCCGAAAAAGCAACAAATATGACTTGCAAATGCAACTTAAATAGACTGCATTACTTTCAGCGACTTTTTTATTTTATTCTCTTTGCAATGCAATGACAAAGACTTAGCTCATTATTCGCGAGCTCTGTCATAAATAAGTGCTCATACATTAATAGTGTCGTCACATTAAAATCTTACACGAGTTAGTAATAAATATTGTTAGTAGGTTTACGAAGGGTTTATGTATTATTGGGTTTTTGCTCATTGGTGTGAAATTCGAGAGAGCAGTGCTTCGGAAGGCACGTAAAGCCGTTGGTCCCGGTTATCACTTACCTAATTGTGATAGTCGTTAAGAGTGCGTATAAAGCAAAATAACATTATTTTGCTTTATACGCAAATGAAATTTACCCAAGTAAATAGTTATATACGCGAGGGTTCTGTCTGAACAAAAACATAATGGAATGAAAATTCTTCGATAGAAAAAATCACAAAGATACCTCTAATAATAATGAATTTTCGTTTTTATTCATTCATGGTGTATCTAATTGAGACAAAAATTCGATAAATAATATCACTAACGTATGACCTAGGGCTGCTACTAACGATTTTTTTAAATATTCTCTACTTTACGAGCTAGTTGGAGGCCTTCTAGGCGGCTTGAAAACTCCAACAGTAGGTTGACCTCTAGCCTACCTCTACCGATCCGCAGTGGGCACACGTGGTGGAGTATCTGCCCATTCCCTTTCACCCTCATTTGTGAAAGGAGGCCTGTGCTCAGCAGTGGGACATTATAGGCTGATGATGACGATGAAGGACTGTTTTAGGGAGCCGTACCCAAAACAGAGCCCTATTGTCTGTTAATCCGTCTCCTTTCACAAAACACTCCACGTAGGTTAGTTGTCTACAGTTGGAGTTTTCAAGCCGCTTAGGTCTCCAACTAGCTTAACGACTATCATAATTAAGTTATAGCCTGGACCAAAGGCTTTACGTGCCTTTCGATGCAAGGAAAACGCTCGACTTGAAATAACACTAGGCGGTCACCCATCCGGATACCGTCCACTCCGGTGATTGCTTAATTATACCGATAGACTAAGAACGGCAAACCAAGATACACCATGAGCGCTTCATAAAACAGCGGAAAATCAGCGTGAGCGGGAAAACGGACCCCTTGGGTACGGGCGGGTGCATGATGCTATAGCCTATAGGTAATCTTCCAACGGAATATCTGCCGTAAAAAAGGATTAGCCGTTCCTGAGATTAGTGCATGCAAACATACATACAAACATAAAAACTTTATAACAATATTAATATCCTGGGACTTGCTTCACACACTTCATATTATTAAATTAGATAAACCTAGTATTCACACGAGTTTGTCCTGATAGGGACTCGAATCCACGACCTGTGGGTAATAAATGTTTAACGTCGTTTTAGAATTCATAGCACATAAAATTGTCAACCTTCCCGCCATTATTCTCATATTCTAGGTATTTTTAATAGTAATATTTACATTAAAAGCACAGGTGTCGAGTGCTTTATGCGTCCTCATTGTATACACTTGTGAGAACAATTTCTTTTGCGAATGAATTATTTAAAAGTAGTAAATCATGGACAAACAAGAGTTACCTCCTTGTATGGAACTTGATAATGGCCCTGATTCTGTTGTTCACAACTAAACTAATTTTAATTTCACTATGTCTCTTTCTAACAAAGAACATAAGAAAAGGATGTAAGAAATTTAGTCCTGTCAAATTAGTCCAATGCTTGTTTTCAATATAAATTTAGTGGCCCTCTATCGCGGTCACGCCTAAATACACGCAAAATAAGACTGCAAAGATTAATTTGACAACTTAAAATATTTTCTATCCTTTTTCAATCATGTTCGTAAGAAAGAGATGAGTTGTGACTAAAATTAGTTTAGTGCAATTTACAACAGAATCGGCACCATTATTTTTATTATATCGAAATCTATATACTATAATTCATCAAAATCAAAATGTCATTTATTCAGCTGATAAGGCACTTATGAACGTTAATTTGTTACATACAGATAACTCTACCAACGCGTAAAAAAAAAACCTACCCTACGTGGCTTTGACTTTGAAATATAATTTATTATTCTGTACTAAACATTATACCAACTTAAATTAGATAAGAATATTTATTAACTAAAAAAAGGATTACTCAACAAGGATAAGCTTCCTATTACTGTTTTTTTTTTTCGAATCTGTCTGGCAGGTTGTTCCAGAGATTAGTCCATTTAAGTGGTTTAAAACAAAACACCTCTTCCGCTTTATTATAATTGTAAAGATATGTAGGCATCGACGTTTTAAATTCTGTGGTTGCTCCTACCCATCCATAATTTTTTTTAATGCTCTGCATCTGTGTTTAGGGGTATGTAGTGTAGGGACCTCTCTCCGGTAAAAGTCCGGCATTAGAACCGTAAGCGACGACCTGAGTGAGTACTTTTATAAACACTGGTTATCTGTCCACCAGAATGCCAATGTCAAATAAAGGCACTGACGAGAAGGTTGTTAACCTTTATTGTATATTTTTATAATTATTTATTTTTAGCTTTACGTACCAACTTATACGGTTTATTTTTACTTTTATTTTAATTTACATGTTTTATATATATATCATGTATTAGGCACAGCGGGTTTTTTGCCTGAATAAATGAATATTATTATTATTATTATAACCTGGCCGCTACCCCCGGGGCAATAGGGTATCCTATGAGGATTTCCTCACGAGAAAAAATTAAAAAATAAAATAGTGACACCAAAATTACACAGTTGATTTCCAAAGCCATACAATTAGTTGGATTGGTTTTAATAAAATTCGCAGGCATAAAGAACATCTCGGCTTAGAAAATATATATGTCTAGAAAGAGTATCCCCATACTACATGACTTTTAAAAAGTGGCCAACTTTGCTACATCTTATCCTCGCGTTACGTCATTCTGCTTGTCATAGTGACGTTTATACCAGTTACCAGTTCTTGAAAAAATCCAAGAAAATGGGGAAAAATATATTACGGTGTCGATATCTTTTTAAACTCCGAAAATAAAAGTGGAATCGGGATAATACATGATAATAAGAATAAGATTAATGGCGCCGATATAAATTAATACTTATTATTTTTACTTTGATGTCAACGAACAGTAATTATTTGCGTTGACGTTTCAAATCAAGTCAAATCAAGCAAATCAAGTAAATTTTTTTACTATTTATAGGCCTGTGTTTGACTGCAATCTCACCATGGTAAGTGATGATGCGGCCGAAGGTGGTAAGCACACAAAGCCTAGAAGGAACTGGCTCTCAAGTGCAGCTATCGGAACACACCGAAAGGTGCTTGGCGACAGATTTTCAACTTGAGGGTGGTAGCCAGCCAGGCGGGTACTACAAAGTACCCTACCACCGTGCTATGGTTTCCTCACGATGTTTTCCTTCACCGAAAGCTCAAGCTCATTGTAGGATTCGAACCCGGGACCTTCATCTCGGTATCCGACGTCACTACCACTGAGCTATCATCGCCATTAAGTCAAATCAAGTCACATCGAGTCAAATCGAGTCAAATCAAGTCAAATCGAGTCAAACCGAGTTCAATCGAGTCAAACAGGGTCAAACCGAGTCAAATCAAGCAAATCTAGTCAAATCCAGTCAAATCGAGTCAAATCCAGTCAATTTGAGTCAACCCGAGTCAAATCGAGTTAATCCGAGTCAAACCAAGTCAAATCAAGCAAATCCAGTCAAACCGAGTGAAATCAAGTGAAATTGAGTCAAAACAAGCAAATCGAGTTAAATCAAGTCAAACATTTTTTTTGGCTAGGTCCAGAGATCTTCACTACGGCTTCTCCGAATGATATCTATCCATTGGCTTCTTAAAATTGGATCAATTGGTATTCTGTAAAAAAAAAGTCTTATTATTTAAGTCAGTTATTACAAAATTAAAAAAAGGTTATTCGACACGCGTGTATGTAATATTATTGGAATTGCAACATATTCACAATTTAAAATAGTATCCGCCATATTGAACTATTTAGTTATTGGTCCGATTGCTCTCAAAATTGATATTTGAGAGGCCCTTGGACCATATAACATAAATTTTTACTCAAAATTGAAAAAAAATTGCCGCCATATTGAACTATTTAGTTACTGGTCCGATTGCTCTCAAAATTTATATTTATGAGACCCTTGGACCATATAACGTGAATCCATGCTAAAAATTAAAAAAGTGTCCGCCATATTGAACTATTTACTTACTGGTCCGATTGCTCTCAAAATTGATATTTGGGAGACTCTTGCACCATATAACATAAATCTTTGCTCAAAATTGAAAAAAAGTGTCCGCCATATTGAACTATTTAGTTACTGGTCCGATTGCTCTCAAAATTGATATTTGAGAGAATCTTGGACCATATAACATACATTTTTACTCAAAATTGAAAAAAGTGGCCGACGTATTGAACTATTTAGTTACTGGTCCGATTGCTCTCAAAATTGATATTTGAGAGAACCTTGGACCATATAACATACATTTTTACTCAAAATTGAAAAAAGTGGCCGACGTATTGAACTATTTAGTTACTGGTCCGATTGCTCTCAAAATTGATATTTGAGAGAACCTTGGACCATATAACATACATTTTTACTCAAAATTGAAAAAAGTGGCCGACGTATTGAACTATTTAGTTACTGGTCCGATTGCTCTCAAAATTGATATTTGAGAGACCCTTGGACCATGTAACATAATTTTTTGCTCAAAATTGAAAAAAGCGGCCGCCCTACTGAACTATTTCATTACTGGTCTGATTGCTCTCTCAAATATGAATTTTGAAAGCAATCGGACCAATAACTAAATAGTTCAAAATGGCGGACACTTTTTCAATTTTGAGCAAAGATTTATGTTATATGGTCCAAAACTGTCCCAAATATCAATTTTGAGAGCAATCGGACCAATAAATAAATAGTTCAAAATGGCGGCCACATTTTTTAATTTTTAGCATAGGTTCTCGTTATATGGTCCAAGGGTCTCTCAAATATCAATTTTGAGAGCAATCGGATCAGTAACTAAATAGTTCAATATGGCGACCATTTTTTAAAATTTTGAGTAAAAATTTATGTTATATGGTCCAAGGGTCTCTCAAATCTCAATTTTGAGAGCAATCAGACCAATAACAAAATAGTTCAATATGGCGGCCACTTTTTTGAATTTCGAGATAAGATTCATGGTTTATGTTCCAAAGGCCTCTCAAATATCAATTTTGAGAGCAATCGGACCAATAACTAAATAGTTCAATATGGCGGACACTATTTTAAATTGTGAATATTTTGCAATTCCAATAATATTACATACACGCGTGTCGAATAACCTTATTTTTTTAATTTAGTAATATCCGACTTCAATAAAAATGTAATAAACAAAATGTGCATGGTACGCACATATACAAGTTTACATCGTACGCCTATGCAACGCGGCACTACGTAGTTCAAATGATTTTAAACAGATGGCTGTACAGTTTACTTGTATGAAGAAGTATTTTACAAAATGTTCCGGTGACCGCATCCATGGTTATATACATCACTGACTATGATGAAAAACCGAAAACGACAAACACGTCAACTTAAAAAAAATAGGTCCGCCATCTTGAAATTCAAAATGATATTCGTAATTAGCTCGAGGAAAATCTTAAATTAATACCCATTTTGATTTTTTCATTACTGAAGCGACTACTTATCTTAAATGACATAATCGTCATTAGTAATAAAAAAAAAACATTCGACTTTCCACTCAAAAATTCGACTTGTCCACCGTCGCTTTTGATTTATATCAGTATCTACATACTCGTATTTAACTATTGACTGATATTACCATGGGAGTTTTGAGTTCATAAACTGGCAGCACAGGCAACACATAAAAAATGGCGCTTACTCAAAATATTTATTTTCGAAACATTTCAATGGCTTATATTGCAGAAACTAATAGGAAATATTGTTACTTACCGATGATAGGTGAGTTTTTTCGTTGGTCTAGATCGACCCATGTAGTTTTTATACACTTTTATCACACAAAACGACATTTTGAAACAATACAATTTTGGTGAATTTGGTTGTGTCCCAGTGACGTCTCGACTGACACTGAAGACGGGAAAATGATTAAGCCCCTAACAGTTAGGGGCTTATTTTATCGACGCGTAAACAGCTTCGTAGCTCCGTCTGGATATATCATTAGTCAAAGCATCTCGGCAATATTTTTCTGCAGCAAAGTTTTTTTTTTAATAATGTATTATGGTCAATAACTGACAAGTAGTGCCATCTGTGTTTTATAACGTATAGCTTCTAGTCAACTATGCCGCCATCTATATTTCGTATTATATTCATTTTCACAATGCCACAGAAATAAATAAACCAAAACTCATGGTAGCCATAACTATAAAAAAATATTCTATGATAAAAAATTATGACAAAATATATAAATTTCATTTACTTTTCCAAAATAATTTTACACTCGAAACTACTTATTATTACGTAGATTTATTATTAGAACCATGGCTAGAACTTGCTTTATTTTCGATTTGTCATTTTTTTTTTGACAAATGTCTCCCGTCTCCCTGACATTATTGACATTGACAGTTCACCGACCGTCGCCGTCGATCGCCTCTCGAACAAAAGAATTTCTCGTCTCCTACGAAAAACCTGAAATTAAGTTGCCCTAATCTACATTTTTAAGGTAAACTTATTTAGAAATCCGGTTCTAACAACACCTTATGCAATATATAAGATTTACTGGTGATGCCGTGACTACTTACATAGTGATTTACACCGTAATATTTCATTCGTCGTGTTCTATTATTTTGTAATTAGTGTTGATTCATCATAACAAGGTACTGTAGCTATTTATATGTGTAATTTTTTCCGTAAAATAGTCGTAATATGTATTTTACTTTTGTATCGCATTGAATATTTTGCACTTGCTAGCTTTATTCACCATCTTTTTGAGCTCTGTACAATATATACTTTTTTCCTTTATAATACTTATTGTATACGTCGTTATTACGTCTTTCCTGCTCGTGTTTCTCTTCAAACAATCCATCTAATTATTTAGCTTTCCTCTTTTTGTATCCACCATATTCATTATCTCTCATAGTCACTTCATAGCTTCATACCTTAGTAATAAATATACAAACCTACCAATTTTATCTGACGCCTATACTCAAAGTTCTATACAATTAGAGAAATAGGTACCTACTATGACATACATAAATTCTTTAAAAAAAATACTATGAGATCATAAACTACAGAAAATGAAAAAAAACTACAAGTCAAGCTACAGCTCTTCTAAATAGATTCAAGTACCCATACAATAAGTTTGCTATGGTAACATTAATCTGGCAACTACGGTGAACAATTTGTATGAAGATTCAAGAGTACCGTAAACAGTTTTAGAATCACAGTATTTCATACAAAATGTATCACTGCAGCTGCTAGTGAGTATCAATTTCATTACCATAGTAAATAATTGGACTGTTTTACAAAAAACTTAAACTGACTTCAAAGTACACTAAGAAGTAATCAAATCCTGATCTGATGACAATGGGACCGAACGGGAAGTGTACCCTTTCAAATAAAATAAGATTTTTTTCCAAATCGGTTCATAAATGACGGAGTTATGCGGTAACAAACAAAAAAAAACCAGCCGAATTGAGAACCTCCTCCTTTTTTTGAAGTCTGTTAAAAAGAAAAAGGTAAGGAGGGTGTTAAACCTACAAAGTAATAATACCTCAATGGTTATACCAGAATACTATAGATTCACTATCTAAGTATCACCTCTTTGTCTGTTATATTATAAAGCATTGGTGAATAATTCTTTGAATGAGTCAGTGGCAAGAATGTCTATTGCAGCTTACAAATGATTAAAAAACTAATAGGTTAGCTTCTGCAACACATTATCATTATGTATGTAAATTCACATGCATTATAACTAGCCTCTGTGTAAAAATTTTTCTTATGCTTTTATATTTAGTATATGCGCAGTTTACTTATACATATAGTGGTATAATGGGTTTAGTCATGTTCTTCCATTTACAAAATATCACATGTGTTTTAACAACTTTATCTTCAAAACAGCTTGTCTGATTTTGACGGGACTTTCACTAGTAGATAGCTGATGTGATAAGGAATAAATTAGTGTACTAGAGTTGCATGAAAAAAAACGTAGGTGAATCCCAGCACATCAGCTATTATAACATTCTTTTGTTTAAAATAGCAGTATTGAGCATTTTATGTAAAACTTTATTTAATTGATGAAGAAAATATTGATACATTATTTCTCAAAAAAAATGTAACCATTCCAGCATCACAATGGCGGAAAGAGAACCAATAAGCAGTTCCAGTCGAGACTATGGTGCCACTGCAGCTGTACCTACTGTGGGCTTTGCTGACTTCAGTCCAACGGAGCTGTATAACCTCAGTGAAGGCATCGCGGACAATGTCAATACGATACATACTGGGTTGAAGTCTCTGGAGAAGATGATGAAGCAGATTGGTGGACCAAATGATAGTATGCAGTTTAGAGAGAAAATGTATGTTTATGTTACGTAACTTTGTTCTATTTGTACTCTATGAAAAAAGTTGCTTGCTTATTTTTTTAGGTTTCCTATGGATTTCAGAGAGTATTTTCACTGGAACTATCAAACCGGATCCGACTTTATTACTTTGAATTATCCGTGTGACATCCAAATCTGTTAAGTCGCTGCAGAACTGAGTGGTAACAAACATACACTAAAAATAATATTAGTAGGAGGTAGGATACATAATACTCCATCTTAGGCTTCGTCATGGGCGGATCAGGGACCAAACGTAAACCAATTTTTTTTATTTAAGCACTTGCACTTGACCGAAATCCCGCCTGATGGTAAGCGAAGATGTAGTCTAGGGTGGACCGCGCGTACCCATAAGATGCCTGTTCACTCTGGCCTTGAATAAACCCATGTTGTGTCTGGAAACACGTCCGGGAGAGCATTCCACAACTTGGCCGTCCGTAAAACGAAAGAGGAATCAAAACGCTTGTTACGGTAAGACGGAATGTCGACGACGAAGCGGAGACCCTCCCGACGCCTAGTGGTCCGATAGAAGAACGGGGATGGAGGGACAAGATTATGGTGGAACAATCATACCGTCAAACTTGCAACCTGACGCCGATGATCCAGAATAGGATTAACTTTATCACATAACAAACTTTCCTCCACAGCCACGAAACACAGCAGACAGTAAACAGTTCCGTATCAGCCACAGCTCGGGACATACAGCGTCTAGGAGTAGTGGTCAGACGGGGAGACAAACCACAGAAGTTGCAGGTGGAACGACTCACACAGGCATTCAGAGATGCTCTCGCTAAATACTCTTCTACGCAGAAGGTTGGTTAAATTTGTAGCTCTAAATGTAACGGTATATGTCACACTTTCTAATAAGTAAGTGTCGAGCGTCCAGAAGGCTGGCTAAATACTCTATGCAGAAGGTTGGTTGGGCAATTTGTAGCTCTATACAACGTGTCTCAAAATTATCATCATGTCTACTCGAGAAAAAAAACCAGAAAGTTCCCCCATTTCGGCCCCGTTTCCAAAGAAACATTTTTTGTTTTTCATTTGCATAAAGTTTGGGTAAGCAATATTTTTAACCGAATTTCAAATCGATAGCATTAGTAGTTGCTAAAATATAGCGCTGTGACAGATAGACAGACAGATGGATGAAGTGCACCATGAGGGTTCTTTTTTTATCTTTTTGGTTCGGAACTCTAAAAACCACCTTACGCCCCGCGATTCAAATGAGGGTTTCTGATCTTTGACAAAAAGATCGATTTGAATCGAATCGTGGTCATGGATATCGATTCAGAAAAAAATCGATTGCTAAAAATCGATCTCTCGAAAATCGATTTTTATATGGTCCGTTTTGAAAGTAAGTTGTAAAACATTTGATTTTTTTACAGTTTATTAGGAAACTAATAATATCATATTAAATAAATTTTAGAAAACCTATACGACCCTCCTAATCGTTTCTTTTTTAGTTATGTTGTTTCTTATACGAGAAATGAATCAACCTGACAAGAATCTTGTCCCCACACTGCGCAGAATCTTGTGTTTATTAGCCAAAAATAACTTTTGAATTCGATATTTTTTTTTTGGTGTATGTAAAAAATCGAATCTCGATCTGTTAATTTTACGGCGATCTTTAAATCGTTCTGTATCTTAAAAGATCGAACACAAAAAAATTGATCTTCGATTAAAACGAATCGAGATCAGCAGGGCTATTTTAAAAGGTTCGGATTCGATATCGGAAACGGATTCAAAAACTACCGAGGCGATATTGCGCAATTGCTTTTTTAATTTCCGAATTCGAATATTTTTGAGGTTTCTTTACCGAAATATCAATTAGATTCATCGAAAAGTTTTCGGAAATTAAAATAGCAATTGCTGAAATTCGCCTCGTAATTTTTTGAATCCGTTTCCGATACCGATTCCGACGTTTTAAAATAACCCTGCAGAAACTCTGGTTCAAATCCGTTTATGTATGATTATTTTACAAACATCCAAACTTTCAATTTTATTTAATACCTATAAGTAAGACGAGATATCATCATTTCAGCAAGTATCAGAGAAAATGGCGGCTCATATGCCGCGACAGCCGCGCGTCAGAAACGACCCTGAGGCGATGGAGCAACAAGCCATCGCTGATGATGAGGAAGCCACGCTACTTGCTAATGAACTGGCACAGGTAACTTGGAATTTACAACGATGGAGTAATGTCAAATAGTGAGTTTTCGATCGTTCACACATCCTGAGCGTTGCAGAGAAAGATATATCTACACCCATATAGGAGCGAACAAACAAACATGTTTATTTAAGCATCATCATCATCATCATCATCAGCCTATAATGTCCCACTGCTGAGCACAGGCCTCCTTTCACAAATGAGGGTGAAAGGGAATGGGCAATACTCCACCACGCGTGCCCACTGCGGATCGGTGGAGGTAGGCTAGTGGTCAACCTACTGTTGGAATTTTTCAAGCCGCCTAGGAGGCATCCAACTAGCTTAACGACTATCACAATTAAGTGATAACCGGGACCAACGGCTTTACGTGCCTTCCGAAGCACGGAAACGCGCGATTTGAAATACCACTAGGCGGTCACCCATTTTTTTAAGCATACAAATATTTAACCTGGCTGGTTTGTTTGTGCGATTCACCTTTCCCAACATTTTTAATCGACTTCAAAAAAATTATATCTATTCGACTATTAATAATTATATCAACTTTTTAGTGTATTTTTAAGTAGTTTTTAGTAACTTTTTTTACAAGTTGGCGATGATAGCTCTGTGGTAGTTACGTCGGATACCGAGACGAAGGTCCCGGGTTCGAATCCTATAATGAGCTTGAGGTTTCAGTGAAGGAAAGGATAGGGTACTTTGTAGTACCCATCTGGCTGGCTACACTTAAGTTGAAAATCCATCGCCAAGCACCAATCGGAGTGTTCCGACAGCTGCACTTGAGAGCCAGTTCCTTCTAGTCTTTGTGTGGTTACCACCTTCGGCCACATCAGTACTTATCATGGTGAGATTGTGGTCAAATATAGGGAGTAAATGTAATGTAGGAATAAAAGATGGTATTGAGGGAACACAAATATCATTTTATTTGACTTCTTCTTAGCTTAATACAATGTAAAAACAATTATTGGTACATCTCCGATCACAGAGTAGTCAGTCTTGCCAGTACATATGTGAACAGGTGCTGCTTGTGGGGTTGGTCTGCTTAAGTTTGCCATTTATTTATTTACTTATTAAATATAGATTCAGTCTACTTTGTAGTTTTGCGGCCGCGCCGGGGCACGCAATTGTTGTCAGTGCGATTAGAATGTAAATATTATGTAATGAATCTAAGCTTGTTTTGAAAAGAGTAATTGCTGAGTTTATTGCCGGCTCTTCTCAGCAAATGCAACCTTCCGAACCGGTATTAGAGTATTAGAGTCAGACTTTTCATAAGTGCCTGCGAAGGTCTATTTGAATAAATGATTTTGAATTTTTGACATATATTTTAGTTTACCACAGACTATCTATGGTTTTATGCTACAGAAAAAAGGTTTCTCCTACCGTTGAAAACTTAATCAAACCGTAATGTTGTTACAGACCCGTCTAGTACAATTCGAGACTAGCATGTTACTCGAGAAAGAAGCTTACCTCAACAAGATAGAAGCAGACGTCCTCGATGTCAACCAGATTATGCAGGACTTGACTGAATTGGTCAACCAACAGGCTCAGACTGTCGGTGAGTCATTTAGCATTACTTTATTGATTTACACTTTATTTCTATACTACAAAGGTAGAAAATAAGTAAGCTGATGGTAAGCGGTCACCGTAGGCACGATTGCAACACCAGGGGTACTCGCGTGTTGCCGACGCAATATATATCTCTATACACTTATTCTATCAGTAAAAATTAACACGATTAACAATGGCCTAAATGGATAAACCTGTATCGCGAGTATGGGTAGATCATGGTTAAATTTTTTCAAGAGAAAGAAAAGAGAAGAGAACGGAGTATGTTAGGAACAAGGCTAAAATACAAGACCAGAAATGAGGACATTAGATCTAAAACGAAAGTTACAGTAGTACCCAACTGATATGGCGCGTCGTCTTCGTTCGCACAGAAAAGAAAGTATGGCCCCGAAGATTAACGAATTATTCTTAAAACTTACAATCAACCTTAGATCACTACTATAAGGTTAATAATACACTGCAGCTGTTAGTTCCGTCTCACTCGCAAGTCACGCCCCTCCGCACGGCGCGCGCTAACATGGCGGCAGCTGCCGACCAATAGCGGTTTCCCGCGCTTTGAAAATGTATCCTTATCGTTAGTTGGGTACTACTGTACCGACTTACTCAGCCAAGAAGATGGGAGGACGAAATCCGCCAAACTTTAGGTCCTTTCTGGACCAGAGTGGCAATAGACAAAGGCCTCCAACTGTTGGAGGAGGCCTTTGCCAAAAGGCCCTCTGAAGTCGGAGATATATTGTGACAATATTTTATATTGTAAATCTCGGACTTCCGAAAAATAAGAGCTATTTTATTTTATTTAAAATGATTTGATTTTACATGCTTTTATTTAACTAACAATGTATGTATGTATGTTTGTTCGGGTGGAATCTTGCAGGTCGAATTTCACCCACTTCCAGTGATCGGATTGACTTGATATTTGGTATACATTAGTATATTGGATGACAATGCAAGTGCAGTCAACAAAAAGTACAGTCAATCAAAAAAAGCTTGTATAAAAATGAATTTTTTAACAAAGAACTTATTAATTGATGAAAATACCACTGGAAAAGTCAGAAAATGTCACCCGGGCGACGCCGGGCACGAGTAACTAGTCCATTACACATGCGAAAGTAACTCTGTTTGTTACGTATTCACGCCTAAACCGCTGAACCGATCGCGATGAAATATGGCATGCAGATAGCCTATGGTATGGAGAAGGACATAGGCTACTTTTTATCCCGGGAACGTGAGACTGAAGCTATCAATGACAAATTTTATCGCTATTTTCAGACGCAGTTGAGAGTCATGTGGAATCAGCGAGCGCCAATGTCGAATCGGGCGTCGACGAATTAGCTAAAGCAGCGGAATACCAACGCAGATACCGTAGGAAAATGTTCATTTTAATTCTCATTGGCGTTATATTAGCCATTGTTTTTATAGTCTGGGTCGTCAAAGCCTTTAGATAAGTCACTTGCAATGTTTTGTTCCATTACAGCTCGAGAATTCACTCTTATAACTCTTTAGGGGCCGTCCATATACGTGGAGCCTAATTTAGGATGGTTTATCACTATATTATGGAGGTGAAAATATGTTATGGACGCTCCGTTTATTGGAAGATTACGAATTTAATTGAAGGTTAACTGTTGGTGGTTAGGGGTCAGCCATATAATACGTCACAAATCATGTTATATACAAACACATTTGACGGGCCAGTTGGCGCAGTTGGTTTAGATTCCATCTATCGTTCCGCAGGTCGTGGGTTCGATTCCCATACATGACATGCATTTGTGTGCATGAATATAATATATCTGTATGTAATTATGTATTTACAAATAAAAAGTAGTATTTATGTATTATATCAGTTATCTGGTTTCCATAGTACAAGCTCTGCTTAGTTTGGGATCAGATGACCGTGTGTGAGGAATGTTCCAGGATATTTATTTATTTACATGGATGGAACGTATTTTTTGTAACGTACTATATGGATGCTCCTTGTCTAGAATTATGTATGTAGGTAGGAATGGATGGAGTTTATGGTATTTATATTTTACCTGATTGGAGTCTCCCTTTTAGTTACATAAATGTGTCTTATTAACTTTTTATTAAAGTTCAATATTTATGTATACCAGAAATTAGAAATTTTCTGTCTTTGTCTAAAAATACATGTCTAAAATTATTGGTAGTAAAATAAATTAGGAAAAAAGGGAAATATGAAAGAATTGTGTAGAAATTTAAATGCAAAATGACAATATTTTCCATCTCATTTCGTTCTGTTTGTTTTTTTGCTTATGCAGGGACTGTCATTTGTTACTTTATTGCTATAACTAGCTGTGCCCCGCGATTTTATATGACCGTCCTCAATAAAATATCTAACTCACAAAAAACATTACCTTAAAAAAGGGAAGTACCTCCACCTTACAGAATACCGCAGCCAAATAACTTTATGTTGTGTACCTGCGCGTGAGTAGAGCTCATTGGGGCGGGGGAAAGGGTCGGTAACGTGTGGTCGGTAACGCGCCGTGTGTTGCAAGCGTCCATATGGCTATGGTAACCGCTTACCATCAGGCTGGCCGTATACTTGTTTACCGACTCCGTCGTATAAAAATAATGGAAAACTTAAGTTCAGTTACTGAACATTGAATAAGTAATAGTACTTCGGTACAGAAGGTTTACTCCCTAATTAAAATTGTGTTTAGTACCAATAACTTACCTACAAACGCGTCTGTTTCTATCGCATAGCTCTCTCTCCCTCTACTGTCGGATGCCGGCACAAGTAATAATTATTCAATGAAATTAGATAAATCCAACTTAGTTTTAAAACCAAACACAATGGTGCCGATTCTGTTGTAAATCGCACTAAACTAATTTTAGTCACATCTCATCTCTTTCCTACGAACATTATTGAAAAAGGATAGAACATATTTTATGTTGTCAAATTAATCTTTGCCGTCTTATTTTGCGTGTATTTAGGCGTAACCGCGATAGATGGCGACTAAATTTGTATTGAAAACAAGCATTGGACTAATTTGACAGGACTAAATTTCTTACATCCATTTCTTATGTTCTTTGTTAGAAAGAGACATAGTGAGATTAAAATTAGTTTAGTTGTGAACAACAGAATCAGGGCCAATCTGTCTTATTACATGAGATGGTTTAAGCCAAGTACTAAACCCGGGTTTTGAGATAGTCTCCCTTTTTGTTGTATGACGTTAGAACGTGACGGATATATTGAAATCTTGAAACAAATACTTGATCAAAGATCACAGAACAGTGGCTCAGTCAATCTTGTGGACGATTCACGACCCATGGATTTTTAAAGGGAAATGAAGAAGGAACAGAAAATCGACTCCTCTCAGTACCCTTCACACACCTTTTGGGTGTGATATATTTTTGCAAGGCCGAGTAATAACTCAGTACAGTAGTACCCAACTAATATGGCTTACCGATGTACCTGCGCAGAAGATACATTTTCAAAACGCAAACGCTATTGGTCGGCAGCTGCCGCCATGTTAGCGCGCGCCGTGCGGAGGGGCGTGACTTGCGAGTGAGACGGAACTAACAGCTGCACTGTATTATGAATCTTATAGTAGTGATCTAAGGTTGATTGTAAGTTTTAAGCATTCTTTCATTAATCTTCGGGACCATACTTTCTTTTCTGTGCGAACGAAGATTCACGACGCGCCTTATAAGTTGGGTAATAATACTGTACGTGAGTGACTTAACTTTGTTGCAATCATATTCAGATAGAAACAACTTCTTAATCGGTAGAAATATAATAAAATCAAAAACGTTTCCATTTCGAATAAAGGACAGTTTGTATTTGAAGATACCAGAATGTAAAAAAGCTATCAAAAAACCTGCTATATTGAAACGGTTTCGATTCGAAAATGATTGAAACTTATTGCAACAAAGTTACATAATCGCCCCGCTGGTGTAGCAACCGTCTATAGGCTACGGTAACCGCTTACCATCAGGCGGGCCGTAGGCTTGTTTGCTACCATAGCAGTATATAAAATAACTACTTAGCATTGAAGTCTACTTAGTTACAAAGAATCCCAGCAAGATATGTTTTTATAGAAGTTATAATTAGTTCTTGTTGCCTAAGAAATAAAGAAGCATTTAAAATTCTACGGCTAGATCTTTACCGTATCGAATTGCTAAATGTATTGCCCAACGTCGATATAGTCTCAATGAAATCGGAATGGATAGCGATGTGAAGTTTTGGAGTAAAATTGCGCATTGCATTTTGAACTTTATCTCGATTTTATAACGTACATATTTCATGAAGTAAAAATAGGTAGTGCGACTTCCCGAGAATACTAATTCAAAATGCAATGTACGATTTGTTACAGAAAAAATCGCCGCAATCGAAATTAAACCATTATATTTAATTATTTCATTACAAATTGACTCAAAAGGGCAGATTTATTTGAGTTGTTGTTATTTTAGTTTGTTTGAAACGTTTGTTTTTAATATAAATATAAAGAGTATTATTGTAAATTTATTATATACATGTCCATGTGAATATGGGATATTGATGTATGTAAAAACGAAACGTTTTGTTAATTTTAATGTCCATTTTTTTAATGAATTTACTAAATATTAAAATCCCATATCAAGCAGGGCCAGTAGACACGATGGTTGTCGACAATCGCCATAGACAGTGAAATGAAATGAAATATTTATTGCTGCAAAATACAACACAGTAGGTACAAATGATACACATAAAGTATAAAAAATCTTAACAAACAATTTACAAAAAGAACTCATACCGTAATATAATATTGTATTAAGCAGATATAATTCCTGAGATGGATATCATCAAGGGTTCCTCACTAGGCAAGCCTGTGTCGAGGAAACCTGAATTTTAAAACAGTTTAACATTATTTATTGACCTCAGGTAGTGGACATAGACGAGTACTTATTATATAATATATAGGCTACTTTTAAAGGAATATACATAAATGTCTAATTAATAGCTACTACAGAATAAAATGCAAATAAAAGTGAATTAGACAAAGCCATGAATTTTAACAGTATAGCATAAATAATATTTAATTGTTCAATAATTCTTCGGTTTTTTCGTATGTTAAAGAAGAAAGCCATTTGAACACAAATAAACGATCAACCTTTCAAATTTAAATATCACGTGATTTTGAACAATCTCTTATGAAAACATACAAAGGTTGATCGTTTACTAACGATGACGATTGTCGTTATCCATCTTGTTTAAGGGGGCAGTATACGGATGCCATTATTTTTTACATTGTAACGCTGTATATATTGCCTTATCATGCAGAATTTATTATTATGTTATTTATATTTAAACGTAGTTAGGATTTTATTGTAGGAATGTAACCAATTTATCTGATAACACATTGTGAACATTCCAAAGATATCTAAGGTTTTATGTGACCTGGCAACCCTGAAAATTATACTTTCATGTTGACAGTTCATATAAAAAATCTTGCCAGTTTATTAACATTATAGTGCTATAAACTTATCTGGCCCGGTGGCTAAAAGAGCACGCAAGTTTGAAATGTCAATCTGCCTGATCGGTTGTTTGCTCCACCAAATGCTATAATAGCGCCTCTCCCATCGGGTCAGATAAGTTTGTGGGACTGTACTTCTTTTTTGACTTGTCGGTATAGTATCGGGAAGGTCCGTTTTCATCGAGGAAAAATGCCTTTTTTTATTATGTGGGCTTGCGTTTGGCCACTGACCCGCCCATAAGGGACGATGACGAAGCCTAAGATGGAGCACGCTTACCCAGAAGAAACCTATTCACTCTGGCCTTGAAAGTTCCTAGATTGTATGAGTCAGGAAACAGACGCCAGAAGCAAGTTTCACTCCCTTGCTGTCCGCATTATAAATGAGGATGCAAAACGCTGTGTCCGTATTTTCAGTATGTCAACAACGTACGGGTGAAAATTTTCCCGGCGTATTGTGGTTGGGTTTAAAAAAGGAGATGGTGGAATGAGGTTGAATAATTAAATACCATTCCGCAACTAATAAGTGTTTTTGCACCGATTAACAGTAAGGGCCAATCACTGCATTTAAATATTTAGCGTGTCCTTGATTTAGCCAATCAGAGCATTATCGCTGGTGGCGAATTGACGGAAAAGATTTCAAACAAAATGGAGGAATTTGTGTTTTAGGTTAATTGTTCGATGCTGTTTTGTTCGAACCAACGGCCCTAGAAAAAAACGAATAATAGGGAAAGCCGTGAACTAAAGACGGGTAAAGTGATCGTGCAACCAGTAGTTGTCTCTTTTTGACTGCAGAAAAGAACCCAAACAGATGCTTCTGTTTCTAAAGAGCGGGCAGTTTTGTTATGCTTTTGCTCAGTTCATTTTCTGCCCTATCAACTACTCACTTATAAGAATATCTTGACCTTTAAGAATGTCAACGTAAAATTAACCTTATTGCTATATTATAATGTTGCAGAGTACAGCGATGTCGTATCGACAAGTCAGGAAAGGATCGTAAATATGTAACCATTGCACAATACAAGTTTCATGTAATTTAAACGCATTAGAGCGGTGACATCATAGTCGTGTTTTTTTCTCACCCAACTTCCAATTATAAGACAAGATTTCATCGCTCATATAATTTTATTTATTTTATACACATAAATATATTTCTGTTGAATTTGTAAACACGTAATAAATCATTGTCAAATATTTATGTTTTAATGATTTTTACCTTTTACCATTGCAAATAAAATGCAAATGCTTCGTTATTTTGTTATTTCAAATACAAATAAACAGTGGTTTTAAATTCGACAAAAAATTCCATATAATTACCGAACCTGCCCTGCAAGCATGGATTTGTCCATAAGCATGAAACATCGGTACATTTAGGTATCGATCGATTTGGTATCGATCGATTTGGTATCGATACATAAAAAACTAAAACAGATTGTTCTTTTTTTGCTGGCTTTTCTTTTTGGTGTGCGAACCCAAAGGTTGCCAAACATAATAGGGTTCCGCCTCCGCTGTCCGTCCGTCTGTCTGTATCTCATGAACAGTTTTTCATAGAATGTGTGCGAGCGAGACCGACTCGCACTTGCCTTGTTTTAAAATAGTAAAATATTTGGTAATATAGGTAGTCAGATTTACCAAAAACCTTAAAAAATAGCTTGCAAAGTTTCTTGCCGATTCTTCTCATTTAAAGGCCGATTTCCGAACCGGTGCAGCGGTGGTATCTTCACTAACTTTCGTACCATCCTCATAGGAATCCCGACCGCCCCGGGGGAAGCAGCCAGGTTATGCTGGACTTATACCGGCTAAAACCCCACGGTGGTCGCCATCTACGCTGTAGACAGAGCGGGTTCTCGTGTTTACGCGTACAGTAGTACCCAACTGATATGGCTTACTACCAATGTACCTGCGCAGAAGATACATTTTCAAAGCGCGGGAAATGCTATTGGTCGGCAGCTGCCGCCTTGTTAGCGCGCGCCTTGCGGAGGGCGTGACTTGCGAGTGAAACAGAACTAACAGCTGCAGTGTTGTGGAGTTGTAATCTAGGTTGCTGGTAAAATAATTTGATGGACCTTAGTTTTAAATTAGAATTAAAATACGAAAAAGAAATACCCAAAAAAAAACCTTGCTCAAAAGAAATTTAGTAAACTAAGTATGCCACCACTAACCTCTCACTTCAACCGCCCGTCCCAAAAGTGTCCAAGAAACGTTCTTGATGAAAACCACTTTCCTTAGACGCGGTATACACACGAATGTTTTCATATACGGGAATGTTGTTGACGGGCCAGTTGGCGCAGTTGGTTAAGGTTCACCTTACGCGCCGCAGGTCGTGGGTTCGATTCCCACACAGGACATGCATTTGTGTGCATGAACATGTCTGTATGTCCTGAGTCTGGGTGTAATTATGTATATTAAGTATGTATTTACAAACAAAAAGTAGTATATGTATTATTATCAGTTATCTGGTTTCCATAGTACAAGCTCTGCTTAGTTTGGGATCAGATGGCCGTGTGTGAGGAATGTCCAAGGATATTTATTTATTTATTTATTTATAGTTCGACAAGCCAACTGCCAACTCCCAAGGCATCGGGGCGCGGCGACGACCGACGTCGCATCCCAAAGAAGGGTAGTCATAAAAAAAGTCAGAAGCAACATTATTAGTCTACCTTATAATTTCTAATAATGAACAAGTGTATTATGAACCGTATAGTAGTGATCTAAGGTTGATTGCAAGTTTTAAGCATTCTTTCGTTAATCTTCGGGGCCATACTTTCTTTTCTGTGCGAACGAAGATTCACAACGCGCCTTATCAAAATCAAAAAGTCATTTATTCAGTTTAGGCCCTAGTAAGGCACTTATGAACGTTACATTGGTACATACAGTTCATTTACCACCGGTTCGGAATACACTTAACTGAGAAGACTCCGGCAAGAAACTCAGCAAGGTTTTTTTTTTTTTGTGGAATATCTTTTAATATTACAACTTTTTTTTTCAAATACTTATACAATATATACATTATTATTTTATGCTTATTCGTACAATTGTCACTATTTAGCTACGCGCACGCTAGGGGAATGCAAGTGCAGAGAGAAGCTACTACAACCATATATTCTTGTCTTCCACGTAATGAGCCACCTTATAGAGTAGGCTTTGTCAATTAACCTCTGCTTTATGAAATCTTTGAATTTATCATGAGACATTTTAGTTACTTCCAGTGGGATTTTATTATAGAATCGAACGCAATTTCCGAGAAAAGACTTATTAGCTTTAGATAACCTGAATCTAGGTGTCACAATTTTATCTTTATTTCTTGTATTGATTATCAGTTGGGTACTACTGTACCTGCTCACCCCTCCAAGCGCGGCGCTTAGATAGCTCGTCCCGGGGGAAGTACGACACCTACCCCAGTACCCTCGCTGTGCTATCGCACGATAAGTCGTGACCACAACGACCCATCGTCCTCCTTGGGCTGTAAGTACCTAGAATCGGGTTCAGGATATGGAGGTATGCCTAAATAAATAAAAATGTATGTTTTGTTTTACATTTTGTATTTCAAATAAAAATTGACGTTCTAAACAATATAGCATGCAATGTGTAACGTAATCTCTCAATCTGTACAATTAAAAAATATTATTTATTATTTTGGCAACCCAGCATCTGTCAATCCCACAAAAAAAAGTAAGCAATAGTTGCTATGTACAATATTCATGAAAGATTTTATTACACATTGCCTGTGAAATAATTAAAAACGAACTTTACAAATTTTTCATAAGAACAATAAAAACTTGCTTGAGGAACATAAATTAACGCCTAACTTACAAATATTGTTTGGATTTGCCTAATCTTATACACAGTTTTAAAATGAAAGAAGATTGGAGCGTGTTGATAACAGACCTTTTTCAATATTGGTACATCATTTGTAAGTGAGGATTAGAGAGATCTATAAAACGGTGTAAAATTTGAGCTTATTTTGAAATTTAATCTACAATTTGTCAAAAAGTAGCAGTTCGTATTAAAATAAAAATTATTGCTGTTTATCGATAATGGCAACTTTTTGTCAAATTGTAAATTATTTTTTAAATCATTCAATCATTATTTTGATATTGGTCTAAAACAAAAATCCAATTAGTACATATTTCTTTTACACTGTAACTTTTAGTAATATCATTTTTATGGGCACTCGCTCACGCCAGACAATTTGACCCGTCTTTATGTCGGAGAGAATATAATACTTGAAGATTCCATACTAAATACAAGTTCTACACAAAGTTGGATCAAAAAGGCCGTGAAGCCGGCTTCTCACTATGGGATATAATATTTTCATCTTGAGATATAATATTTTATCGTTCGTCATACATTTGGTCGAAACAATATTTTTAGTTTGATGTAATATATGTATATAACAGCACAGTGTGTACAAAATGTAATTATATGTCAAGATGTATATATATAATATATTATATTATATCCCATAGTGAAAAGCCGGCTTAAAAACTACAGTCGGGTCCACAAAGTCTTACGTCTGCGATATCTTTTAATATAGTATGGCTTGTAGAAATAAATAAAATAGGTTTATAGCCTGAAAACGGACGTTTGACATCTCATTTAATTTTTCCTAAACGATAAATTCCTAAATTTCAAATTACTATACAATACCTAAATCAACCAATATGGTAACATGACAAATTTTGGACATTTCAGCTTATATCCTAACGCGATTTTATTGTCGCCACTTCGTCATAATTATGAGTTCTATTGCAGCGGTATAGTGTACATTTTGCATTGCGTGGTGAATTAGTGGATGCTAATGCAAAATGGATTTTTATAAATATATAAATAGAGACAATAAAAACTGCATCGCTATTATGAACACATTTCTTTATTAACCAGCATGTTTTAATTTGTAGGATACATTATCCTAACTCCTATTGGGTGTTTTAACCTGCCAATAGTATCGCTTCATTAGATAAAGGCGTGCTAAGCTGCGTATATTACATCTCTGGTGGAAAGCAACCCTTAGCAAAGTTGTAAAATAACTTACTGCGATCCTTATTTTGATTTTAGGGCAAATATTTTACATTTAAATTAAATTTTGCGTAAAACGAAACGCAACTCCGAAAAGATATAGTGTGGGTTTCGTTTTTAAGTTTTTTGTTATTTTGTCTCCAAAAAATACCTTTCATACCATAAGACCTAAGGCTAGTTGCAAAGGAGTAGCATACTATCTATGGTACGGAGAAGGACATTTTATCCCGGGAATGCAGGTGAAACCGCGGGGGACAGCTAGTTATCTATGTATATAAAATTAATTGCTGTTCGTTAGTCTCGCTAAAACTCGAGAACGACTGGAACGATTTGGTCCAAATCGTTCCAGTCGTTACCAAAATTATCCAAATCATTTGGATAATTTTGGTTTTGAAAACTGAATTGCATCGAACAAAATATTTGTGGAAGTCCATCGAAAGTTTAAATGTATGGAAGGGTAGGGCACCACGTGAACGAAGTCGCGCCGGGCAGCTGCCCTCATATATTTATGAATTAAACTAGCTAGTTTAATTCATAAATATATGATACGATGGTACCACATTATTGTATTGTCATCGGTCCTTGATAAGTGTGCAAAGTTTCTGTTTAATCTGACATTTTGAAGTCGATGAAAATTCCGTTGAAGGTTCCATTACATGGTGTCGTGTGAGATAGTCTCAGCATACTCTGAACGGCATTTAAGAATCGATGCAGTTTTATTTACAGATTCTTGACATTATATTTATTAGTGATATTTTTAGACACTAAAATTAGAAGACATTTAAAAAATACTACAAACGTTGACTTTTAATGTCGGTCGCCGCGGTTTTGGTGACAATGGAAAACATCGTAAATAATCATTTTCAGTCATGACAAAGTTAACCGAAAATTTTCCACCGGACCTAAAAATATGCTACCGAAAGCGTATTCGCCGTGACGTTTAATATAATATTATCTTAGATTTCATCAACATAGGGTCCATTTTAAGTTGTGGTGCGAGAGATTCTCACAAAAATAAGGGGAGAAATAAATAAATATATTCAATAGTATTCTTGATTTTGCTATATTTAAGAGGGCAGTCTAGCGCTTAATTGTCTTTAAAAAAAACTTTTTGAAATCATGATTTGCATAACAGCTGCAGAATATTTTTTTTAATTAGTGCGTGGTAAAGGATCAAGAAAATTTTACAAAAAATATACTCGTATGATAACACTCGAGCTGCAACGATCTCTATCACACTAATGGAGATTAGACGAGGGAGATTCAATAGCAATATGATTTTTACTGATAACGTGACTATACTGCCCTCTTAATGAATTGATTTTCAGTGACATAACATAATAAATTAGTACGTTACTATAACACATTCAGTTAGATTTGGTTCATCAAAATGCATTTTAAATTAAACTTTATTACATACACAATTAGGTTAAAAACTAAGTGATATTCGGTATTCACAGATTATGTAAGGTTTATTTATACGAACCGACACGTATTATTCATTATTTACAAGTATGTTTAAGAAAATATTTCTGTGGAAGCTATCGATATGACTTGAAAAATAAAATAGTGTCGAAAGGTGTCAAGTGGACCTAGAACATAATGAAAAATGTGTTTTATTGCAAAGTTAATAAAACATAAAATCACTACGGCAATTTTAGACATAACTTCTGTCGTTGAAAAAAAAATAACCTTAATTACGTTTGAATAAGGTAAGTATTAATTATCGAATGGTTTCAACAATTTTTTCCTGTCATATCAAAAGTTAAGCGAAAAGCCATTTTGAAATTCAGTTCATATTATGACCACTATATGGCCCCGTATTAATTAATAGTAAAGTACAGTCAGCAGAACAGTGAACAATAAAAATACATATTTGAATTATTAAAAAAAAAATATTATGGAAGATAAGCTTGTATTAGCAGCTGCACTTGAGAGCCAAAGCTTTCTAAGCTGTATGTGCGAGTACAGTCAAGCAAAAAAAAGTTGACACTCTTATCCATCTATGTACAAAAGTGCGCATTTTTATAGTACTCTTACCCACACATATCGTTTCACCGTTCCACTAAGTGCACATAACAAGTAAACACAGTACTACCGCAGTTTGGCTTGCCTTTGTTGCCATACCGCGTATTTAGCGCAGGCTGTGTCGATCATTTGGTTCATGTGCTTAGTCATAGATGTCGCTAAGGGGGTCAGGTCGCGAAGCATTTTCTCCTGCAAACGAAATTGTGATATTCAATATATTTCAATAGGCTCGTGTCCTGAAAAAAATCTATTTAGTCCGCAATATTATCGAAAAGTATTTTTTTCTTTTATCAATCAAACAAAATATGACGAAGATATGGCGTTTTGAACGAATAAATTTTGTCGAAATTTTGCTTATTTCAAGTCAGTAAAAATAACACCACAACACAAAACAAATAACAGTTTGAACAAAGAACGGAATTGTGTTCTATAAATGATACTGCACCACCAAAAAAAATCCGCACTGGTTAAAATTTTATCCTGTATACAAGGTAAACTTATTTGTTTTTTTTTTTAAATGCGCACTTTTACCCACACTACACCTACCTGAAAAGGTCTTATTAGTTTTTTCTGTAAAAATGCGCACATTTACCAACACTACACCTACCTCAAAAGGTCTAAGTTTAACATTCCTAAACCGCAGCAAGGCCTCGTAGAACTTCTCAGCGCGCGCAACATTGTCCTCCGCTTCACCACTAGAACTAGCACCCGGCTGCGGGAAACATCTCCACAACTCCCTGAGCAGTTCCCCGCCGGAGAGGTAGATGCGGTGTAATTCTGACTTCACTTCTGTTGGTATTAGTTCTGGAAGAAAAGGCGGTGATAAAGGTAACGGCTATAGACGGATAAATCGGCATCTGTGAAGTTGACAATGATTATTAAGACGAAATGGTATTGCACGATTTGTACAGTATCAAAATCCGTTGTCACACTTCTAACGGTGTATTCTAACAGGTGCGCTTGATTCCCATCCTTAAAGATGGTCAGATTGTGGTTAGACCCGCATTCGCACCGGCCGAGAGCACTGCTGCTACATCATCACATCTAGCGATGGGCGATTGATACTAAAAACAATCGAATTATTCGATTGTCCAAATTATTCAAATCGTTCGAATAACAATTGACATCTTTCGATTGTTGATAATACGCTTCGTGCGGCAACGCGCGTGGTCTGTGCCGTGCGCTGGCTGTCCCGTCCGCCGAATGAATGAAGCTATTCGCTCCCGCGCTCACCCGTCGATTGTGAATACTAATGCAACCTGCGTTGCATGCGTCAATTTTCATTCGAAAGGTCGATTGTTATTCGATTGTTGTTTCGTTACAACGAATGAATTGACAATCGAATGTACAGTTTTACAATTGTCGATTCTTTCGATTACTTTTTTTGGAACAATCGCCCATCGCTTATCACATCATATCACATCACACCTACACAATATATACTCACGCGACATGGTAGCGGCGGCGTGTTGCCTCATGAGCGCCCCACCGGGACTGAGCTCCCCGAGCGCGCCGACGGCCGCCCCAGCACTCACTCGCACCGGCCGAGAGCACTGCTGCCGCTGACCGCTACACCACGCCTACACAACACGATACAACTGTATTGTATAAGCTTATGTTGTGCCGTGCTTTATTATACAGGGTGACTGCAACCGCAGTACAAGTTAGAGGAATAGTATAAAGCATCCTTGAGATAATTAAGAACGCAACACTACTGAGACCGTTTCAGGTGTCAAGTTCATGAATTTTCTACCCCTGTTACAATTTGCAATGCCTTTCTTGAGGTACTTCTCTTTTGTGTTTACAACTAGCTTTTAGCTATACTATGCATCCAAATTTGGAAAACTGACTCGGATAACTCTAATAATCCGATTGATACCTTGAATAATGTTACAATGTCACCAGTTTCTATTGAAAGACACCTAAAACGGTTGGATAAAAATAAATGGTCAGGTCATGACAGCATTCCAGCGTTGTTTTTAAGTAACAATGCAAGCAGTCTCACGTATCCTCTTAGTATTATATTAATGGCACCTTCCAAATAGCAAGGAAATCTGGCCACAGGATGCGGTTGGAATTGCGGCTAACCGGGTGGCAGCTAGCCGTAACCGCAACCAGAGCGTGCAGTTAGAAACCGTCGTGGTTTGTTTGATTTGTTTGATTGACAAGATGGACGTTGAACAAGTCGCAGCTATTTATGATATTCACGCGCGTTATACAGAGTGGACATTTTAGATGAATCAGTAAGGGCGGCTACCTAAGGGTTGTTGAAGCCACGTGAATATGGTCTTAGGAGACTGTCTTTGAATTTTTGAGATATTGCAATCGGCATTTACAGATTCTGAAAAAATATTTAGTCAGCGAGAAAACGGCGATTTTAAAATAATATATTTATTAGCTCATTCGATCCTGTCTCCGACAAGGATTAAAAGGCTTTAGTTAGGTTAGGGTACAAGAAATGTCAGAAATCTAAAAATCTTTACCCACATTTTGTTACGAAATTAATCTAGCATACTGTAGTGACATAGTAGAGTGTAAACAAAATAAAGTATCATTGCAATAACTCAAAAATTAAAGGGCCACCTTAGACCATATTCGCGTGGCTCTAACCCGTAAGATAGCTGCCCTTACTGACTTTCTGTTTCAAAATCCATATTTCATATTCTCAGGATCTACAATCCTGAGAATTCTGTTATAATCAGTAAAATGCGAGTGTCGGTAAACAAATGCGCCGTCAATGGCGGCTTAACGCAAGCTAGCCAATGATATTATAATAGAGATATGCTATCCTCATACTAAGCGGCGTTCATTTATTGTTGAATTAAGTGAATGCGATAGATAATACGGAACGTATGGTACAGAAAGAGATAGCTATATGTAGCCGGTAAGCAAAATTACGACAATTGTCTGAATTTGTCTGCAACAATTAGCGTGCGTTAATGCGACATCTACCTCTTTTTATTATAATATCATTGAAGCTAGCACTATCCACGTAATGCGTATAACAACCGTCCGGTTGGCGCGGCGCTGGCCGTCAGTCAGCAGCGCTCCGAGCGACCTGAGCAGTTGGCCGTCAGCCGCATTACGATAAGTATACAAACAATGGCTGACCTCATTTCGGTTAACCGCATAGTGCGAATGTTTTAGGGTCCGGTGGACGTTAATAAAGATGAAATAAAATAGCGGACTATATATGTAACTAAATATTTTTTTATACAGTCCGCTAAATAAGGTTTTAATGCCAGCCAAAAATACAAAAAAGAGACGTCTGTACTAAAGTATTCCAAATTTCAGCTCGATTGGACAGTGGGAAGTGGGTCAAATTTAACTAGTAAGATTCGATTACATACACCGGACAGGTGAAACTAAATAAAAGCTAGTAAAAATTATGCATTTTTTATAAAAGTTCACAAAATAGCCATAGATAATGAAATTTTATGAACAATGTAGTGTTACATGAACCTTCTTCCAGCTTTGTTGAGTGTAAAAACATTCGGCAAAATTATTAAAAGTTAAAACTGCATTAAACATTTTATGGGTAAAAGTGCGCAATGAGTATCACTTTCATGGGTAAGAGTGCGCACTTCTACAAACAACTTATAATTTGACCTCGTATATTGGAAAATATATTTTCTTACCTGACATATTGAAGCTAATGCGGACAGCGGCGGCGGATGATTCGTGTGTACATGTGTTTGGTTTGATTGAGATGACGGCCCTAGTAAATATCTTTCTATCTGTAAACAATTTGAAAAACTTCATATTTTTTCGAACAATTTCTGGATCAATATAAGTTGTTTTATTTTTTATACCACTAAGTTGGCAAACAAGCATACGGCCCGCCTGATGATAAACGGATGGACACTTGCAACACCAGGGGTATCACTCGCGCGTTGCTGACCCTGAAGAAATCTCTTCACACCCTTTTCGAAGAACCCCATGCTGTACTCCATTGGGAAAACCACGGTTCGAGTAAAGATATAAAAACGTATTTTCTAGAGAATCAACAGTAATAGTCTTATTGAAAAAAAAAAACACTGTTTTTCTTCGCAAGTGTACATTAATTTATAAATCCATATATTAATAGTGACAAACATTGAACCTTTTTTAAACCTACGGTTTAGTGTGACATTTGCCATAGTGAAGTTTATATCGAGGAGTTCGGAAACCTAAAATTTATTTCATCATCATCATCCTATAATGCCACTGCTGCACAGGCCTCCTGCACACAAATGAGGGTGAAAGAGAATGGGCAGATAGTCCACCACGCGTGCCCACTGCGGAACGGTGGAGACAGGCTAGTGGTCAACCTACTGTTGGAGTTTCAAGCCGCCTAGGAGACTTCCAACTAGCTTAAAGACTATGTGATATCGAGACCAACAGCTTTACGTACTTTCCGATGCACGGACTCGCTTTTGAAATACCACTAGGTCACCCATCCAGGTACCGGCCACACCGATGGTAGCTTAATTAGTCGGCTAATCATGCTACATCTAAATTGCAAAATATTCTTACTTTCGACAATTTCAATTCTTGCGCCTCCTCATTGCAACTATTATCTTCTAAATCTTCATAATGTATCTTTTCCAATATTCTCTTTTTCTTCTCCGGTGGTTCCGTACTAATTTTGTCATCGGCTGGCCTCTTGTCTAAACCGTTGGTGTCTTTGACTCCGTTCACAGCATCTTTGTTGTTGTTATTCGAAGTTTTACTACTAGTGTTATTGCTACCGCTATTACTATTACTAGAATTTGTTTTATGACTAGCTTTGAGCACCTGAAAATATAAAAAAGTTTACAATAGAAAATGTAGTACAATAATATTATGCCCCGAGGAAAAATCTTTTTACAGTAATACCAGAGGGGCTAAAAAAGCCGCTTAAGCAATATTAATAACGCAATATTTTTTTAGATATCTAGGCAGATTCTAAATAATTCCATTTTTTTTACCGACTTCAAAAAAAGGAGGATAGAAAGAGGTTATCAATTCGGTTGTGTTTTTATTTGTCTGTTACCTCATAACTCCATCATATATCTTCCCATTAGTTTGGTCCCATTGTCATCAGGTCAGGATATGATTACTTCTTAGCGTATTTTGAAGTCGGTTCAAGTTTTTTTTTTTTGGAAAACAGTTACCGATTTTGGAGCACATGTTTTACTGCGCATCAAATTTCATCAGATTAGATGTACCGTTGTGGTGTCAAGAGGTAACAAACGAACTCAATTTTCGCATATTTTCGCATTTATGATAATAGTAGGATAGTAAGAAATAGGCTTGGAATGTTTTAATTTATTTTTTCTTAGTTTTTATTACTGATCACTGACAATGTTTAAATACAGACCTAAACATAGTGAAGAAAAAGTCTTCCAATATTACCATAACATTGAAAAATTAACGTAAAGAAGTGATGACGTTCATTTTGTTTGATACCTATTCCGCCAATTCCCCACCACCGATAATTCGCTCTGGCCTCCTACTACTACGTAATTGCAATATTTTTATTGCTCTGCTGTGAATTCGAAAAATTAATTCTATTCAGAAATATTGCTTGAGGGGCTATTTTAGACTTCCTGGAGAAATTATAAATGTTAGATATTTATTCGTATTGGTTGTATCATATTATTATGGTAGAAAGATTGAGTGAAGTGGCAACACTGAGCCTAACGCAAATAGCAAAGCTAATAAAAGTGTGGGTATTTGTATTTGTAAGAGTTAGTTTATCACAAGCTCTCGAGCTGTAGACAGCTCAGTGCGAACATTGTTTTACCTGGTTCTGTAGCTTATCATAATTTAAGTCTGTTATGAGGAGTTTATTGCGTCGCTTCTTCTCCTCATACGGGACTTTTCCGAAGCGATAGTATTACGTTGTTTCATTGCCTGTACTACGCCTACCGAATCCTGATACCACAGAACCTTAATCATGGTGTTATTATCGCTTGGCAGTCGCTGACGCTGTTAAAGAGGTTTGAAAGTTTGAGTACCTGTGTGTTATTGGTAGACTTACCATAATAGAGTGTTGGTTGAACCGCTTGATCATATTCCGGTGTATGGAGGTGGGCTCGCGCTCCTTGTCGTGGGCTCCGGATTCCTCCACCAGCGGCAGCGGCTCACTAAACTGGGGCAAGTCCACCTGCGCAACAAACAATCACATATTCTCTCTCTGTGATTATGTATTCATTTCATTATTACACATACAGTAGAATTTTATATTATTATATAAGGATAGTATTAGTGACGTACCGTGAGATCTAACGTAGTATGTTTCATGGCTGAGGCTATAGCTTGGTCGTCCATTTTGGCACATTCACCGAACAGGTCCTTACTTGATGAAGACGCTATACGGTCCCTGAAACAGACGACAACAAAATTATATACATAGAACTAATATGGTTGAAAATGAAAAATTCATCATTTAAATACATTTTTCTTTACTGTGTATAGGCCTGTTTTTGACTGCAATCTCATGGTAAGTAATAATGTGGCCGAAGGTGGTAAGCACACAAAGCCTAGAAGGAACTGACTGTCAAGTGCAGCTGTCGGAACACACCGATAGGTGCTTGGCCAGGCATCTCTCACTCCATGTACTTGCGCGCGATAATTGCCTACCGGCCGCCGGACCGTAACAGTTGACTGTCGACAGCCGCGTGGCGAGTTCGTACGCATATATTTCGCTTGAAATGTTCGTTGTTCTTTCTATGAAAGGTTTAAAGTACCTTTAGATTCCTTTTATAATTATGTAAATGATCTAGAGGCCACATTTATTGTAAACTTTGAACAAAATATGAGTCAGAAGCCCGGTTGCAGGATATTTGAAATATAAAAAAATATAATTATATACCATTTAATTCTCCTTGTACTTGTTTCTTTTTTAAAACTTTTTGTTCGATTCCGAATATTCTCCACAATAAAGTTCAACAATTGTGAATGCCGACAAGCTACAAATTAATTAATCTACATATACTCTATTAATATAATAAAGCGGAAGAGTTGTTTGTTTAAACACGCTAATCTCTGGAACTACCAGTCGGATTCGAAAAATCTATCATTGATATATTTTATTTCCGGGATCACGGGTGAAACCGCGGGGGAGTCATTATCTACATATTTAAATTATAAAAATCTCGTGTCACTGTGTTTTGTGGTCGCACTCCTTCGAAACGGCTCGATTGATTTTTATGATTAGTATATTTCATACCACTACGGGTAGGGTATGGTTGGGTAGGTCCTACCCTACCTGTTATACCCTAGTTTAGGGTACGACACCACGCAAATGAAGTCGCGCCGATATGGCAGAAAACGTTTGCCGGGTCAGCGGGTCAGCTATATAAAAATAACACACTTTTAAGAACTTTTCTTATATTTAACAACTGAACATGCTGAAACATTAAAAAGCATTTTATTTTTTGTTTCATCAAGTGTAAGTAGTACCTACTGAGATCTTTATCGACAGAGGCATCCCTGGCAATCCACGCTAAGCACGCAGCGGCGAGTAGTTACAAAGCAAAACTAAATTTACGGTCGTAAGCTTGGGTTCATTTTCGTTCGCAGCGTTTATCGACTCAAAAGAGTAGGCTATTATAGCAGTAGGTATTGTCAATTTTATATGGAGTGATTTATCTGTTACGTAGTAACTATTTAGTAATCTGTGGCTTGGCGACAGATTTTCAACTTGAGGGTGGTAGCCAGCCAGATGGGTACTACAAAGTATCCTAACACCGTGCTATGAATTCTTCATAATGTTTCTTCACCGAAAGCTCAAGCTCATTGTAGGATTCGAACCCGGGACCTTCGTCTCGGCATTCGTCATTAGCACCGACCTATCATTGCCTAAAATTATATAAATAATTAAATAGTATTCAATTAACATGTAACCATGAAGCGCTCGTGGTGTAGCATGATTAGCCGTTCTTAATCGATCGGCAAAGTTAAGCTACGCCTGACCTGGATGGGTGACCGCCTAGTGGTATTTCAAATCGAGCGTTTCCGTGCTTCGGAAGGCACGTAAAGCCGTTGGTCCCGGTTATCACTTAACTGTGATAGTCGTTAAGCTAGTTGGATGCCTCCTAGGCGGCTTGAAAAATTCCAACAGTAGATTGACCACTAGCCTACCTCCACCGATCCGCAGTGGGCACGCGTGGTGGAGTATTGCCCATTCCCTTTCACCTTCATTTGTGAAAGGAGGCCTGTGCTCAGCAGTGGGACATTATAGGCTGATGATGATGATGATGATGATGTAACCTTGCTGTTTCTTGCCAGTTCTTCACAAAATATGAAAGATATTTTCATAAAAGCAGATAAACCTTATATTTACGAATTAAGGAAAATTATTACCTTTTATTATAATTTTATTATAATCTTTACCTTTTCCGATAGAAAAACTCACTCACCTATGAAAATAATGAGACTGAAAGAACTTGGTCCAAAATTCCGCTTCGGTCATCTTATTCGGTACGTAGTCCACGTGTTTCTTCCTGACCGCCGGATAAGTTTTGAATATGGCGTCTATAATATCCTGCGTTAGATTGTACTTGAGACCGTTGCACCCGTCAGTTTGTGGCTGGATGTCGGCAAGGAAAGCCCCTGACACACCTACAAATATAGGATACAATAGGGATGTTGCCTGGGTAAAAATATAATAATTAGTCCGTCAGTTAGATTATCAAAAAATATTGGTAAAGCAAAAAATTTTTTGCTTTACCAAATCATTAACAATTGACAAAGATAAAGCGCGACTAAGTTCGGGAGTGGGGGCTCGTGACGTCACTTGTTACTAAAAAGTGAACCACACCGTGACGTCACGCGGAACTTCAACACACGATATCTTCGTATTTTTTTGTTTAATTGACATAAGAAAAAATACGTGTCTAATATTTTTTGATAATGTAAATGACGGACTAAATAGTTTTTTTCAGGAAAGTAGCCTATTGGGAATTTTATCATACACCAGTAATAGCAGTCAATTAAGGCATACATGACAAGAAGCGTGAACACCTCGGATTTTGTAGCTTAGAACTCGGACATGTCAACAGTGTGTTTTTAAAATTAAGGTACAAGTTCGTAGCCGACTGCATGCAGCAGCAGCAGGCAACGTGTCGCAGCGACACTACTTCTTTCTTTTTCGTTTCTATGTAACTATTAGTATGGAAGCGACAGACGTGTGTGACTAAGGAAGATATTTCATAGTAATATATAGAAACAAGAAGTGTCGCGACGATACGTCTGACACGCCTGCTGCTGCTGCCTGCAGTCGCCTACGAACTTCAACGTTTACTCAGTAAAATAAAAAATAGTTTTCATTTTTATGACTTGAAGACTTTTAACCCGGATTACAAATGCAACCCTGCGTTTACACTCTTTTATTTTCTTCAAGATTCTGCGTTTTTCTCTCAGACCTTTAGTTAAGAATTCGCCAATATTGAGTAGAAAAAAAAAATCTGTTTGTCCCTAACTTATAAATCTTTGAACCGATTTAGAACTTTACTATCCATCGCGGGTCAGTAAAAGCCATGAAACAAAAAACAATAACAAAAACAACGCCGTTACCAAAAATCAAAATCTTGAATTGTATTTTTATGCAGCTCCCATTCATTTACTACTCCGTCGAAACTTGGCGACGGTAGACTTTGATCCAGTCGTATTGTTTACGTTAATTTATGTCCTATATTTAAACCAAGGCCAGTGTCTTTTTGAAGCCAAAAGCGAGGCGATGCCAATATTGAAGGGTTTTTAAAACTTAAAATAATATAAATATCTTCACGCCCATTTATCATTCTGGCTATCAAGAGTTGGAATTGAAACCACAACCTCATAATTTGCAGTGAGTCATATGATTTATTACTAGCTTTTGTTTATACTACTTAGATAGCAAACAAGCATACAGCCCGCCTGATGGTAAGCGGTTACCACCTATGGACACTTGCAACACCAGGGGTGTTACTCACGCATTGCCGACCCTGCAGAAATCTCTTCACACCCTTTTTGAAGAACCCCATGCTGTACTCCATTGGGAAAACCACGGCTGGCCCCCTGTACTAGCTTTCACCCTTTCTTTTTTGTCCAGAACCCTAATTCTTTTTTACTCCTATCCCGGCAACCTTTTTGGCACAATTTGGGCGTAGTGTGGAATGGTTTGCACAGGTACTGGCGAGCAACATAAATATACATTATTTTAATTTATTATCTCGCTTTCTCTCACGCTCCGGTACCCGTACCCCACCGCAATTAGAGACCTAAACTTTGATTTCTATGGTGTTTTCGATTTGTGCCAAGACGTTTGCCGGTATCTATATCTGCAGAAAGTCCATTCAAAATCAATCTAACCGGAAGAAGACAGACACTTCAATTTTAAATAGACTTCAAAAAAAGGAGGAGATTCTCAATTCAGTTGTACTTTTTTTTTTATATTTGTTACCTCAAGAGACAACCAATTTGGAAAATGTTTTTTTTTGTTTAGAAGGGCAATGTCCTTCCCATTTGGTCCCATTGTCATCAGGTAAGTGTACTTTGAAGTCGGTTTAAGTTTTTTGTAAAACAGTTTTACATATTTGTATAAATGTAAATTTAATACTTACCAGCCTCCTGTTTAGTATTACTAGATTCAGTATAAAGCTTAAGCGTAGGAGTGTTCCAATACTCTTCGCTATTAATCACTTTTGATATCACAAGGTCCTCATATAAATGCTTCAGTGTTGGATGGAGCGATAATAACCTGTAAATATTAATAATTATTCAGACTTTGAAGTTACCAATACAAAATGTGCCCCATGTTTTTTTTTTCACTGTGAATTAGCCTGTTTTTGTCCGCAATCTCACCATGGTAAGTGTTGATGTGGCTGAAGGTGGTAAGCACACAACGCCTAGAAGGAACTGACTCTCAAGTGCAGCTGCCGGCACACACCGATAAATGCTTGGTGATAGATTTTCAACTTGAGGGTGGTAGCCAGCCAGGTGGGCACTACAAAGTACCCTTCTACCGTGCTATGGTTTCCTCACAATGTTTTCCTTCATCGAAAGCTCAATCTCACTGTAGGAGTCGTACCCGGGACCTTCATCTCGGCATTCTACGTCAGTACCACTGAATTATCATCGCCTTGAATAAATGGGCACTTATGTTTTATGAAATGAAATGAAATAATTTATTCATTCAAATAGGCCTTCACAGGCACTTATGAATAGTCAAACTGTAATACTCTAATGCACGATTATGAAGACACAGACCAGGTTACAGGGTGTGTATCCTTGACTTGGGCCCCTGTTTTCTTGAACCATGGACTACACAAAGCCTAGAGGGGAAATTACTCTCAGGCTTAAGTCCTGTAACACATTAATAAGTAGAGATGGATTGAGTGCATTAAAAAAAACATTCTTACTTAGACTTCATCTCAAGTTCACCATCAATCTGTCTCTTGAACTTGGGTAATAGATTCTGCAGCAGCATCTTGACCTGGTCCCTATCCTTGGCTTGGGCCTCCGCCCCGCCAGGGTGGACGAAGTGGAACGTCGAACAGGTCCCATCGTGGAGTACTACTTGTAATTGAACTTTAGGTTTGCCTGCTGGTGAGATTTTTTGAGCTGGAAAAGAAGTTTTGATATTTAATTATACTGAGTGTAACGAAAGGGTAACATCCGAATGGAGTGAAGACTGTATCAAGTCCAGACTCTCTATAAAAATGTCTATATCACACAGTGTTGAATAAGTTCTTTGTTATTTTAATTTTTTATTCAAGCTTTTTTGAGTGACTGTACTTTTTGTTGACTGTACTTGCATTGTCTGTCATCCAATATACTAATGTATACCAAATATCAAGTCAATCTGACCACTGGAAGTGGGTGAAATTTTACCTGCAAGATTCCACCCAAACAAACATACATACATACATTGCAAGTTAAATAAAAGCTTGTAAAAACACTGCACATATAGTTCACTTATCAAGTTTTTTAGTCTTTGTGCTAATATCTGGAACTACCAGTTGGATTCAAAAAACTTTTTCATTAATTGGAAGCTGCCTTATCCCTAAGTGGTTTAGGTTACTTTTGAGGCCTTGGGGAAACTACGAACACAGCTAGTGTTTAATATCAGGCAACAGAATGTTCGAATGATTAATTCAGAATGCAGCAATGATGCTAAAGTGAATTCTTATCTGGCAACTAATGTGTTTAGGATAGACTAACATAAGATGCATTTTGATAAACTAGTAGTCACTTCTTTTTTCATTCATATATCAAATGGATGCCAAACATGGGCAATCACCAAGCAATCAATCCAGAAGCTTGTGACCTGCCAGAGGTGAAGGATGGTGAGAAGTGTGTTGGGATAAAAGAAAGATAGGAAAAGATTTGAACATTTAAGAAAAATAACTAAATGGAACCAAAGAAACAGTTCCATCTTTACCACATGGGCACACGGGACCCGGGCCCCCACACACACAGGGGCCCCAAAAGGCCAATATATTCACTTACACTACAGACACATCAGACAATAGATCAGAATGCTTTTTTGTTATCCACTTTTTTACTTTCCAATGAGGAAGAAAACTCTTGTATGCCCAAGGGCCCCGGCATGTCTTAAAACGGCCCTGCACAGAAAAGAAAACTTTGAACAAGATGGAGGTAGACAGGCCATATGCTAAGAGGGAAAGAAAAGAGGACTAAGAAACTAATGGTATGGCCACCTCAATACAACACGAAAAGAAAGAAAGTTAGTACACTCATGCGGTAGGCCGATGACTTGAAGAAGTCACTATGGCAAAAGCTGGCGAGAGACAGGATGAGATGCAAGGCTATGAAGGAAGCCTTTGTGTCAAAGGGACAAGCTGATCGGGGGACTGTCATAAATGACCATGTTATATTTAACAAATTAGTAACTAGAGACTGTTTGATAAATAAAGCCTTGAACTTGACTACTGACTAACTGTATTATTTCATATCTATTCCTCACTTCGGTAAACAATGGTTGATGTACCAGATTTTCAACCATTTTTTACCGAAGTGAGGACACATATCTATAACATTCCTTGTGTATTCACCAGTTTATAGAGGTGATTCTAACACCACTGTAAAGCCCTTTGAGCCTAAAGCTCATGTTAAGCAATATATTAGCATTTATTCCAAACACACAATGAGTAGGTCTAAAACCTGATGTTTATGGGTTGTTAGATGTTCAAAACTTACTTTTAATATCAGCATATTTGTGTGAAACAGCAACTGTATCCCTATTTTCTAACATCCATGCCAATCTTTGATTCATCACATACAATGTACCATCGCCTTTCTTATACCGCACATAGCCAACACTAAGCAACACGTCCTCTGAAGACGTGGTCATTTTAAACTTGGCCACTCAAAGACAGGTATATCATCAAAAAGTTATTATTTCAATACTCCACAACTTGGTACTTTATGGTGAATATTCAAACTGGATTTAATTAGTTTATTCGTGCGGTGCAGTTATGTTATCACGTATATTGAAGTGGCACTACTAAACTATTTTGCTATTAATGCTCCTTTTCGAGTATAAAAACGAAGAATTAGGAAATTCTATCTACAAAAAGCATATCACAATCCGTCAACCATTAGCGGACTTGACAAACTGACAGTTATTTTTACTTTTTTAATGTGTGGGTTTGCATTGCACGGAAAGTAATAAATAATACAGCCTAACCATATCGATTTGGTCGTCCTTCAACATCAATCGACTAAAAAATAAATAAGTATGTATACCAAAATATTGACGATACTCAAAATTCAAAACCTTAGATAAAAAAAACAAAAGGAAGATTGGTTCGTCACTACGTGGTCACTATAGCGTGTAAAAGTTTGTTCACCTGATCTAATAAATCTGTACAAAGTAAAAGCCATTTCATTTAGTTTATGCTCGTACATACGTATGTACTCGTTGTACTTATGAAGTTTAAGGCTATTAAAAGATGCACAAGAAGACCATTGTATAATATAAAATAATTATTAAAATATATTTGTAAGCATGTATTTTTATTTATTTATTGACCTCATTATTATTATAAAGCCAACCAAACCAACCGACTTTTATTGCATATTTATTTCTGTCCATCCATCCAAAGCATAGAGTACAAAAGGTAGAAGGAGTGTAGGTACCTAATTCATGTTCACTGTAGCTACCATTTGCTAAATAATAGCACTGTTTGTATGTGTTTGCTAGGTCTTACATTAAGTCTTACATTGTACGGCTCATTAATCCTAACTTTAATAATATATGCGGATGTGAGTTTTTTTGTTTGTTTGTTACGCTTTCACGGCTCAACTACTCAATGGATCATCATGTTTGGCATGCCTATAGCCGTATGCTCATCGAAATAATAAAACTAAGGAAGCGTAATTGTGAACAAAATCAACGCGAAATTCGGCTCCACACTTCACTACATGGACAAAATATCTCTAGTATTCGAACGAAAGAACACACATGCAAATAAGCCAATTAGCTGCGTTTGCCTAACGCGTTGTATTCCGGCAAGCGCGATGATTGGTTCTCGGCGAGACAGATAATGCTAATTGGTTCGTACGCCTGCTGCAGTGCGAGATGCGTGGACGATGTTATGCATTGATTGTAAGAGGATAAAGTATCGTATATTTGCACTATGCATATAAGTTGTAATTTAACTATACCACTCTATTATATTCATTTAAAAGTTTGTGATGTGCTTTTTGGATTAAAATATTTCTTTATGTGTTATAATTGTATGGATCTAAAATTAAGAAGTATTTTAATCAGTTTATGGTTTTTACATACGAATTATAGAGTGATGGGTCGCGTTAAGGTCAGATCAGAGGGCGAACCACAAGCTCTTAAAACAATATTATTATAACCTTATTTGACTTTTGTTTTTCATTGACATCCGACGTCAAAACGGGACAAAAGTCGAATAAGGTATTTTATTGAAAAAAAAAACTAAAATGACGGCTGGCACGCTATGCCACAAAGGTTCTATCCTCTTTATAATTATAGGTACTAGTGCATCACAGTTTAAGTGAAATATCAAAACGTGTTAAATAAATACGCATGTTGCGTTCATGTTGCATAACACTTTCCAGAGTCACAAGTATAGGATTTCAAAATGTTTATTTACTCACATATGAAAAGTGATTCCAGCATTCTTCATATCTGTATGGCTTCTACACCACTTAACAACACATGACGGCATATTCGCACAATGTAAACAACGCAAAACACAATAATAATCACAGTTCTAAGTCCCTCGCGACACGAACGCATCGACTCAATGATACCGGCGAACTGTCAGCGCGGTGCGTCTCTCTTTTTTGGCAACGCCCACCGCGGTTCAGTTTGCGTGGAATGATTTTTGAGCTCGAGTTACATTTCTTTAGTTTTATTATTTCGATGCGTATTATATGTATGGAGAAGGATATAGGCTACTTTTTATCCCAGAACGCGGGGGACAGCTAGTACCTACATATAACACATTTCGGCATTTAACTTTGGCCACATTATTTGTGCTGGCTTTCAGACGTTCTTCGCTTGTTATTATTTTATGGTTATAAGAATAGCGTTGCCAAGCGTCCGGATATAGCCGGACATAGGTAGGCTTTTTGATTGCGTGTCCGGCCAAAATAAACGGTAAAAACTTGTCAGGCTTTTGTTAGGCTTTTTACATTTGGCAAACGAGCGAGCGCGAATTTAAATATGTTGATAAATGTTTAAGTTAGAATTTAATTTTGACTGATGACTATTTAATAAAGTACCTACCTAAGACTGTATTGGTAATTCGATTATAGAATAGAATAGAATATAGAATAGAATAGAATAAATTTATTTGCCAAAACATGTGTTAAAATATGCAGATGTACATACATTCAGAGTTACAGACATGTTTTACCGGGGAGCCGGTGTGCAAATTTTATTTTTGTTGATCGGTATGCGGTTATAATTCATAAATTTTAATTGTATTAAATAATATCGTTCATGTCGAGTGATATAAAAAAAAAAAAAACAAATAGGCATTTAAATAAGAAAACAAAGATAATTAATAATGTCTCAGCCTATAAAGGTTACAAATAATTTAAATTAAGTAATGATTTTATTCCACATACATGTCAGATAAAAATAAAAAGATAATAATTAACAAATGTCCCAGCCTATAAAGGTTACAAATTATTTAAATTAATGATTTTATACTAAATAGTCTTTAACAGAATAATACATTTTATTTATCAAAAAATCAAAAAGTTTCCCCCGAAATCGGGCCTGGGGCAGATTTTTTAAGCTATCAGGTAGTTTGTTATAAATTTGTATAGCCATACAGTACACATTGTTCTTATATATATATATGCAATCTTTGATCTGGGACACACAATTTTACTTTATTTCTGCCACTTCTTTCGAGTACTTGTTCATTTGTTTTAAACATATTTGGTTGCTTTCTTACTAGCATACAAAGGAGAATGGGCGAAATGGTCTAGGGATCGGCCACTGCCGAAACCATTGTCAATCGATAGGTTTTATTATAACGACCAGAAAATATTAAAGTACCAAATCTGTAACTCATTTGGTGTAAGAGATAATTAAACTTTTAATTACCGATATAACGGTACATAATCATAACGGTGTTATCAATTACTAGCTGTCCTCCGCGGTCTTACCCACGTCCCTGGGATGGAAAGTAGCCTATCATACTCTGGGATAATGTAGTTTCTCATTAGTGAAAGAATTTTTCGAATCCGGCTGGCAATTGGTTTTTTTTAATATTTTTTTTTTACTTTTTATTGGCCTGTGTCTTACAATCGCAATCTTACCATGATAAGTGAAGATGACAATGTGTCCGAAGTTTGGTGGTAAGCACACAAATCCTAGAAGGAACTTGCTCTCAAGTGCAGCTGTCGGAACACACCGATAGGATAAGACTGCCCACGTGCACCCAGTGCCCAAAAAGGGCGACAGATCAGACCCGACGAATTACAGGCCTATCGCCATCCCTTCCCTTCTCTCCAAAGTCATGGAGCGAGTGATCAACACGCAACTTTTGAGATACCTGGAGGATCACGACTTGCTGAGCGACCGACAATACGGCTTTCGCCACAGTCGCTCGGCTGGTGACCTTCTAGTGTATCTCACACACCGTTGGTCACTCGCCATAGAGAGTCAAGGTGAGGCATTGGCAGTGAGCGTAGATGTGGCGAAGGCGTTCGATCGGGTCTGGCACCGGGGTCTTCTATCGAAGTTACGCGCTTCCCGAGGGACTATGCAAATGGGTCGCCAGCTTTCTGTCCAGCAGATGCATTAAAGCCGTCGTTGATGGTAGCTGCTCCGATAGCATGGACATAAATGCAGGCTTCCCGCAAGGCTCTGTGCTGTCCCCAACACTGTTCCTTCTGCATATCCATGATATGCTGTCTATTGATGGCGTTCATTGCTATGCAGACGACAGTACAGGGGACACCCATTACAAATATCCCTCGTTCCGTGGTGGCGGAAAGCCGCGAACGGCTAGTGTCTGAAATCGAGAGTACACTGACTAGTGTCTCCGATTGGGGTCGACTAAACCTAGTCCAGTTCAACCCCACCAAGACTCAAGCCTGCGCGTTCACCGCTAATAAAACCCCATGGTCTGTGACTCCACAATTCCAGAACACTTCCTTAAACATCAGCCAAAGCATTGGGATCCATTTCTGGCGATGTTTTGTTCCGAAGTCACTTGGAAGACAAGGTTAAGCTGGCATCCAAAAAGCTTGGAGTGCTCAACCGAGCGAGGCAGTACTTCACATCGGGGCAAAGGCTGCAACTTTATAAGTCGCAAGTCCGGCCTCATATGGAGTACTGCTGTCATCTATGTGCGGGAGCACCTGGATACCAGCTTGGGCCTTTAGACTCGGTTCAGCGACGTGCCGTCAGAATCGTTGACGATCCCGAGCTCACAAGCGGTTTAGATCCCCTCAGTTTAAGGAGAGACTTTGCCTCCTTATGTGTGTTCTACCGCTTGTACAATGGAGAGTGTTCTTAGGAATTGTTCGACTTGATGCCTACGGTTACCTTCCACCATCGCAACTCTCGCCATCGACGGGGAGTCCATCCTCAAAATTCAAAAAAAAAAAAATTCAAAATCATTTATTCAAATAGACCTTCGCAGGCACTTATGAAAAGTCTGACTCTAATACTCTAATACCGGTTCGGAAGGTTGCATTTGCTGAGAAGAGCCGGCAATAAACTCAGCAATTACTCTTTTCAAAACAAGCTTAGATTCATTACATAATATTTACATTCTAATCGCACTGACAACAATTGCGTGCCCCGGCGCGGCCGCAAAACTACAAAGTAGACTGAATCTATACTTAATAAGTAAATAAATAAATGGCAACCTCACACTGAAACCAGAATTGTTTCGAACTATGCGGGCTAAAAGGAGTTTTCTTCCGCGGACGCTTGGACTGTGGAATGAGCTCCCCGCCGTGGTTTTCCCAATGGAGTACAACATGGGGTTCTTCAAAAAGGGTGTGAAGAGATTTCTGCAGGGTCGGCAACGCGCAAGTGATACCCCTGGTGTTGCAAGCGGCCATAGGCTACGGTAACCGCTTAACATCTGGCGGGCCGTATGCTTGTTTGCCACTTAGTGGTATAAAAAAAGGTGCTTGGCGATAGATTCTCAACTTGACGATGGTAGCCAGCCAAATGCTACTACAATGTACCCTATCACCTTGGTTTCCTGACGATATTTTCCTTCACCGAAAGCTCAAGCTCATTGTAGGATTCGAACCCGGGACTTTCATCTCGGTATCCGACATCACTACTACTAAGCTATCATCGTCTTAAAATTCAATTCAAAGATTAGCCCGTTTAAATAAACAAAATAAATCTTCGGCTTTATTATTATTATTTTTAAAAAACATTGAATTCGTTAACAATAACCTCATCCAAAAATGCTGTATATTGCCCATTTGAAAAGGGGTGACGAAACGCCTCCAGTTTTGAGTCGAAACGCGGCACGTTTTACAATGATCCATTGCTTTCGCAATCACAATCCTTTAACAAAGTCCGTAAAGCGCGCCGATGCTTTAATCCAACTCATTTTACCGTCCGACACACAAAACACTTTTCAAAGCTAAGCAGGCCGAGTTGTTACTGAGTAGAGAAGAAGATCCAAATAGTGAGAGCACAAAATTATGCGAAGTAATTCGACAGTCAATTAGCGAAGAATAGTTTAAATAATCTCGCGCACCTAGAAAATAGAGGGGGGCTGCGCGGGGGTTGAGTATGGGTGCTGGACTGCAGGTAAATAGCGACGCGGTTGTGAAGTACTATGGATCGCTATTAGTCTATGGAAATCAAAGCGATCTGGCAGAAAAAAACCCTTATTTGTATTGAGAAATTATGGAATATAATTATTTTCAAAGCCTTATAACTTTTTATTCAAATACATTACGAATTCTTTTTCATAATAAGGTTTGTTTGTGGGTGTATGAAGGATAAAAAAAAACACATTTCATAAGTGGCCGCGACCTAGACCAAACTCCATACATTTCTGCCCATTGTCCTTTCAAATATGTACAGGCAAGGAAGAGGAAGTATGTGAAGTGTTTTGAATAGTGGTTTACAACTCTCTAATGGTCCCACTCCACATACAGACCGGATACATTTCTTCTGTGCTCTAAATGCAATAATTAAATCGACTGAGTTACCCCATTATTTTTATTTTTTTAACAAGATTTATAATAATAATCAAAAAAGCTTGATTTGTCATAATTTTTTTTTGTCGTACCTTTGTTACTACCATTAATACTGAGACAAAATCCTCAATAATGTAGGGTGTCCGGCCTTTCTACCCAAATGTCCAGGCAAACTGGCTGGTCTGTCCGGCTATTAAGTTTGGCGACCTGGCAACCCTATATAGGAATAATGTATTTTTAAACTTTTCTGTTTAGAACTAACTGAAGAAAAATGAAAAATAATTTAACGAGACTGGTGCAAGTTAGGTCATCATCATCATCATCATCAGCCTATAATGTCCCACTGCTGAGCACAGGCCTCCTTTCACAAATGAAGGTGAATGGGAATGGGCAATACTCCACCACGCGTGCCCACTGCGGATCGGTGGAGGTAGGCTAGTGGTCAACCTACTGTTGGAATTTTTCAAGCCGCCTAGGGGGCATCCAACTAGCTTAACGATTATCACAATTAAGTGATAACCGGGACCAACGGCTTTACGTGCCTTCCGAAGCACGGAAACGCTCGATTTGAAATACCACTAGGCGGTCACCCATCCAGGTACCGACCACGACACGACAGGCAAGTTAGGTGCCGACAACTATACAAGGATTATTTATGCAATGAAGCTACCCATTCTATGCCTAACATCCATGCCTGGATAAAAGGGATTAGTCGATACTGACTGGAGCAGGCAGATGATGATTCCCTAAAACAAGAAAAAATTAAATGTTTGTAATCAATTTTTGTTTATCATAAATTATGTTGCAAAATTACAAGCATAACGAAACGCTTCAAGAGACCGCCATTTAAATATTTTATTGCAGCAACACTGAACATTGACAACCCAAAATGCAATCATGGCGCACGGGGCACTGTGTTTTTAGAATGCTGAGAAGTTTTTACGTAAACACTTCGTTATTTTGCATTGTAATCGATTTATGTGTATTTATTAATTATCCTTGAGTTGTTAAGATTGTATTGAAGCATACATGTGTGTTCCAAACTCGAGATTTTCACATGTTCGGAATCACGTCTCTGTACTACTAGACACTTGGAGGTATAAAAATCATGAGATTTGCTGTTTTTGAGGTCCTACAGCTCATCAAGTAATTGTGTTGTATTATAAGTATTACGAATGCTTTCAATTGTATTATTGCTAATCACATAACGTTCATTTACCGTAATAATAGCGATATATTCGTTTGTTCCAGATAACTTTGTTGGTGTCATAATGTCAGAGGCGTACGCCCGTGAGATACTGCGAAGGAATGTTGCGCAAATATGCCAAACTATAGGATGGAACGGTATAAACTCTACGCCACTCGACATCCTGGTGCACATACTGGAGAAGTATATACTGTCACTTGGGACTCAAGCCAATAGATATGCTGAACAATTTAATAGGACTGAACCAAATTTACATGACTTAGGATTAGTATTTCGCGACCTTCACGTTAATTTACCAGAGTTAACAGACTATATACGCAGTGTACCACCCGTACCCGCCCCTGTCAACATTGACAAGTTTCCAAAACCAAAAGAATCTAATTTGAATTTACTAAAGCCTGGTAGTCATGAGGTTGTTACAAGGCCTGTGCATGTTCACGAACATCTGCCTCCTATGTATCCTGAGAAGGAACGGGAAACACCCGTCGTTGCCGGTACTGTTGAAATTCATCAAAATGGCATTGACAATATCAATGAGAATACCAGTAATGCAACATGCACCAGCCCTGAAATATCAGTCACTGACAGTCCAGACACCAAACCTAAGGATTTATTCAAGAGACCTATTGACCCTGTCTCGTTACCAAATAGTAAAAGACCAAGGTTACGTTTGGATGAGGAAGAAAGGACTAGAGAAATCAGCAGTGTGATGATGACTATGTCAGGTTTCTTGTCACCGGCACGAGAAGGCAAGCTTCCTGAAGCGAGACCGCCAACAGTCATTTCAGAAAAACATTATGATAAACATAAAACAAACTCTCATCATTCTAATGTTATGAAAGCACCAATTATAGAGAAAAGTGATAAGAAATCTAAGAAAAATAAATTATTGAATGGTAAAATTATGAAAAGTAAAAGAAAAGATAAGAGTCATAAAGGTGAGAGTAGTAAATCAAAAGATAGTAGTAAATTGAATAAATATCCACCAGGATATCCTATTAAAAGCAAAGATGTGCATCCAACACATCATAATCATGTGACAATGCCTGCGCCCACACCCAAGTTGGCACCCCCACCACCCCCTAAACCTTTCATGCCTCCTCCACCAGCTCCTGTTCCAGTTCCTGTTCCTGAACCCATCAGACCTGTCATCAAGCAGGAACCAATCGATCCTACACCTCCACCTCCTCCCCCTGCAGTCTCAAAAAATTCAATATCTGGAGAGGACTCAATCCCTGTACCAAGGAAAATACCAATTTCCAAATCTCCACTTGTTCCCAATTCAGTTCCTGTACATAAATCACAGTCTTCAACAAATTCCCTTATACCTGAAGTAGAAATAAAGAAGGAGGTAGTAGACGAAGAGGAGAAATTGGCCTCACAACCCGACAGATCAAAGATTAATATATTTAAAAGAATATCGAACAAATCTAAAGAAGATAAAAGTGCTCCCGAGGTTGTTCCTGAAAAGTCTCAGCTTGAGTCACTGATCTCAAGGTTGCAAAACTCAGCCCATGGTAATGCAATCGAAAGTAAGTCCAATGAGAGTGTAAGAGTTAAAACTGAGGAATTAGTTGTGAATAATAATGATAATAGTGCTGTAGATTTGTCTAAAGTGATGGACTTGAGAACCAATGAAGTGATCAGCATTGATGATGACTCTTTGGATGTGGGCTCGATGCCACCATCTAAAGCCCCTCTACCAGAACCTCGTCCCAGTTTATCAATAAACAAGTCCCTACAAGTACCGTATCCCAAAGATGTATCTAGTGTCAGTCCAAAAACTAAAAAGGAAAAGAAACATAAGGACAAGAAGGATAAAATGGCGAAAATAGAGGCAAAGTTATTGAAAAAACAACAGCAGCAATTAGCCTTTGAAATGATGCAAGCAGAAAAACAAAGTATGAAATTGAGTGGCTTAAAACCTTCCAAATCTAGTAGGGCAAAGCATGAATCTAAAATGCCGCAAATGCCACCTGGGTTCCCGTTCTTCCCTGCGATGCCTCCAGGAAGAGGCTTGATGCCTGGGCCTGGTCTAATACCAAACCCCGGACTTATACCTGGCAGTGATTTTCTTGCTGGGCTAGCAAATAACCCAGCCTTGAGAGGCTTGCCAGCTTCTAATTTACTAACCAATCCATTTGCTTTAGGTCCAGGAGGCCCAGGTCTAATACCAGGCCCTAGTTTCTTGCCTGGTGGTCTCACGCCCGGTATCCGTAATCCCCTCATGGGTATGTCCAACTTCCCACACTCATCTCGGTCTTCGTCAATGAAAATACCTACAATGTTGCGTCGTCCGAGCTTAGAAGTGATTCCCGTTGATAACGATGACGATATGGGCATGCATAAGTCACCGATGACGTCTCGAGAAAAGGACCGTCACGACAAGCACAAATCTCAGACCATTCCAAATATTTTACAAAAACACAAGTCCAAGCCGCATAAAGATCATAAACCGAATTTGTATAAAATGCCGCCTATACATCCAGATATAACTATAGAGTTGAATCCCCCTAAAGCGGAACCCGTAAGACAGGAGCCGCCGCCCGTCAGGGCGTCGCCTGTCCCGCCTCGCTTGCCCACCCCGGAACCGGTCGTCAAACCGGAGCCCGTGCCTGAACCGACACCGGTCAAAGCGCCCACGCCGGAACTACCGCAAGAAAAAGAAATAGAAAACTCCGATAAGAAAAAGGACAAATCACATAAGAAAGAAAAGAAGGACAAAGATGGTATTAAGATTAAGAAAAAGAAAGATAAAAAAGATAAGAATAAGGAAAAGTCTGAAAAGAAAAGGGATAAGGAGGAAAAACAAGAACTGAAAGATAGAATAAAGAAAGAGAAAAAGGATAAAAAGAAAGATAAAACGGTAGACGGCTTAGTGCCGAAACTCACTTTGAAACTCAGCTCGTCTAACTCGAATTCACCGATGCCTCCGAGCTCACCGGATATTTTCAAATTGAATATAAAACCGGTCGTTAAAAAGGAGGACGAGGAGGAAAGTTCACCGGCGAAGGAGGAGCCGGTATCTCGGGATCACAGTCGGTCGCCGGAACTAGCTCAAATATCGGCGTTGGTGACGAGACCGCCGAAGCCGAAGCACTCGAAACACAATCACGTCGCCGAGCCGGACGCGCAGCCCTCCTCGCCGCCACCGCAGCCGCTACCGCTACCTCCCGGGACCTCGCCCCCGAGAAAGAATCGCCCTCCTTCGAGCCACTCCAAATATAAGAGGATATTAATCAAGCCCCTATCGAAAACGGGTCAAATGGAAAATTTGGACGACGACGTTGCGTCGATGTCCGAGGGACCACCGGCTGCGCCTCCGGCTATCGGCTCTGGTGACAAATCGAGCGGTCAATTACCTACTCCTTATTACGTGGACGACCAGGGCACTAAGATATGGGTGTGTCCAGCTTGCGGGAGACCGGATAACGGATCGCCGATGATAGGCTGCGACGGGTGCGACGGGTGGTACCACTGGGTGTGCGTGGGGATTACCGAGGAGCCCGGCGCGACCGAGGACTGGTTCTGCAAGTCGTGTCTCGCCAAACGTGCGGCCATGGCGCTTGCCGGACTAACCTCTGGTAAGAAAAGGGGACGAAAACCTAAAGGGGAAAAAATCAGAGACTGTCATTGATACGGACCTTTCGTTGTTACTGAGATTAGTTTTAATTCTTCCGTTTAGACACGAGTAAATGCGAATTGTTAATGGATTAATTGTTGAATGATATCATGAAGAAAACTGTTTTCATCATTTATAATGTTATATCATAGGCATAAATTAAGTATAGATAATAATTGAATATTGACATAAAATGTTGAACATAAAAATAGTGTAGTTACTTGTAATAATTTACCATAATTTTAAATATTTTGTTACGATTTCACATATTTCTCGTTCGCTCGGTTAGATCAAGATGTAATGCGATTGCGGGCGTGTTATACACTACTCGCGTGTAAACATAGATGATAATATAAGATTCTTTTTATATTGTACAAAAACTGAATTTACTTAAGAAATTGGTGATGTATAAAGTAATGTAGTGAATATTTAAATAAACAGAAAGAAGGCTGGATGTATTTTCAGCTAATATTTGAATATTTTCATATTATAATTTTAATATAACCCTGTTTTTTTTTTGTTGAAGTTGTTCCTTCAATATTTGTACAGGGCTAGCACAGTCGCGCGATCTCTTCCACACCCTTTGCTTTTGCTCGTAACTGAAGGAGATAGAAGTGGAATTTATCGCGTGGAGGTGCTCGCCTTAAATCATTCGACATAGTGAGGAGGGGAGGCAAATGTAAAATTTTAATTTCAGCCAGTGGCCAATTAAATATATTGGTACTTGAAATGTCGTAAGTTATTTTGATCCTTTAATCTATGTTTGGGTTTACCATGAGCACAGAATGTCATATTACACTTCGCACCAACCCCTCTAACTAATCATAAATTCAAGGCATGAACTATTCCTTGCCTTGAATTTACAGAAAATAGTACCAAAACATACCTATTACCATAGGGTAATAGGTATGTTTTGGTACTATTTTCCGTCCGTCCGTGGTTTCACCCGCAATATATTGTTTCCCGGGATAAAGAGTATCATATATGTTAATCCAGAATATTCTGTGTGCCAAATTTCATCAAAATCCATTCAGTAATTTTTGTGTGAAAGAGTCATAAACATCTTCACATCTGCATCCTTACCAACTAGGATAGGTAGGACTAGTTGTGCAGCTGTCCTCTGAAGAAGTAAATGTCCTTCATCAACTGGTTACAGTAGTACCCAAATGATATGGCTTACCGATGTACCTGCGCAGAAGATACATTTTCAAAGCGCGGGAAACGCTATTGGTCGGCAGCTGCCGCCATGTTAGCGCGCGCCGTGCGGAGGGGCCTCACGCGCGAGTGAGACAGAACTAACAGCTGCAGTGTATTATGAACCTTATAGTAGTGATCTAAGGTTGATTGTAAGTTTTAAGCACGGGGCCATACTTTCTTTTCTGTGCGAACGAAGATTAACGACGCGCCATATAAGTTGGGTAATACTGTACCCCTTTGCTAATCTTCATCGAAATCAGTCCCATAAAGATTTGAAGAATATGACTCGCTACATAGAATACTAAATATATTTCAACAAAAAATTGCCTTACTAAAATGGCGCTAGTGGTCTATGAAAGTTAATTTTATAAACTATTAGGTGTCCCCCGCGGTTTCACCCGCGTTCCCGGGATAAAAAGTAGCCTATGTTTCTTCTCCATACCGTAGGTTATCTGCATGCCAAATTTCATGATGATCCGTTGAGGCGTGAAGGCGTAACAAACAAAAAAACTCACTTTCGTAGGTACCTATTTATAATATTAGTTAGGATTTTATGAACTATTTTATTTAAATACTTATTTAGTTTAATTAATCTCGTAGAAAGAAAAACGTAAACAAACCATATAGTAAAAAATCTTTCCGCCTAGCTGACTACCCTACTCTTCATCTCAAAATCTGTAGTTTAGCACCTAAGAGTGTTTCCACTTTCCACTGTTTCGGTGTTTGAGAGTAGTTGGAAGCCAATAGTGATCCGAGTGATTACCTCATCATGACATCATTACTTGGCGCATAGAAATTGTGGTAAAATACCTCCGACACGTGCCTCAGGTAATAGCTTGGCTACGCCATAACATATTTAGTCCTTAGTTTTGGCCGCATCGTGGCGCCTTATTTGCTCGCAGTTGCAAAAGTTAATAATTAACAATAATAAATATTACCTATTTATTATTATTCTTTATTTTTTCTCTTTTAATTTCTTTGTGTTATGCAACACTTGCCATGAATAAAATTTCTTTCTTTCTTAAAATATCCTGGGACATTCCTCACTCACGGTCATCTACTAATCCCAAACTAAGCAGAGCTTGTAGTACTATGGAAATGATAACTGATAATACATATACTACTTTTTGTTTGTAATTTACATACTTAATATACATAATTACACCCAGACTCGGGACATACAGACATGTTCATGCACACAAATGTATGTCCTGTGTGGGACTCGAACCCACGACCTGGGGCGCGATAGGTGGAATCTTAACCAACCGCGCCAGCTGGCCCGTCAAGTTGTAAGTGTACTATACACACTATAATTCTATTTTGATAAAACAGCCGACTGTTTTTGGATGACGGGACAGCTGGCGTGGTAGTAAAGATACTCTATCACACTACAAGTCATATTGGGATGAACTTGAACATACTGTGTATGTTTTGTAAAAATCCTGTGTTGAATACTGACATGGTCACAGCTAGGTAAGTTACCCACAACCCACAAACCACCAGCATAAAGATTTAATATTAGTTCTTTCTTACCAATTTTAAATATAATAAAATAACATTTAAATACTGGAATTAGTTTATTTTACAAAACAATAACAATGCAGCTGTGTTTAATGACAAGAATTAACTATATTACAATAATAGAAATGCGAACAGCCAGATATGGCGTATTGTTAATTTGCGGCGATTAATCTATCCGGTGCATCGGCTGCCGAAAGTGATCACAAGTATTTCCAAGTACCTTTTCAATTCACACTCTGTCTTCTACAATAAACAAATCTAAGTCATACATACACATCAATTAGAGATGTAAGAAAAAAAAACCTTGTCTTAAAGGTAAATCATTTCACATTTATAAAACTGACTCCAAATGACTCCAATTTACAAGATTAATGTTTACTTGGAGTTGTGCTTGGTGGTATGCTTTCTGGGGGTGGTGTAGTCGGGGTTTTCTCCTTATTCCAATCTTTAAGTCCCTCAGGCAGCGTCGTGTCTTCATCTAAGGACCCAGTCCCTTCAACAAACTCTTCATATGTACTCTTTTCGGGGAAGGGTCGCTTACCGAGCAACTCGATCATGTCATCTCTGCTCAAAATCTCTTGCTTCAGTAATCTCTCCGCAACTTTAATAATGTTCTCCTTATGCTTAGTCAATAATGCCAATGTGTGACTGTGCGCGGTGCCGATTAAACTTCTTACTTCAGAATCTATCAACTCTGCCGTTTTCTCTGAATATGGTTTGTCTACAACCATTTCTCCGGGTTGTGGCATCTCGAAAGACACATTTCCGACTTTTTCATTCATACCGTAGTGGACTATTTGTGCGTAGGCACTCTGGGTGATCTTTTTCAAGTCATCTTGAGCGCCTGTCGTAATTCTTCCAAAGAAAATTTCCTCACTGACCCTTCCTCCGAGAGTCATGCACATTCTATCAAATAATTGTTCTTTGCTGTATAGGTATTGTTCTTTGGGCAAGTACTGCGCGTAGCCTAGGCCTTTGCCCCTAGGGATGATAGACACTTTGAGTAACGGGTCGGCATGTTGTAGGAACCACCCTGCGACGGCATGGCCTGCCTCGTGGTAAGCTACGATCTTCCTTTCGTCCGGTTGTAGGACGTTTGATTTCTTCTCCATGCCAGCGACTACTCTTTCTATCGCTTGTTCAAAGTTCTTGATGTTTATGTCTTTGGCGAGCTCTCGAGCGGCGATGAGAGCTGCTTCATTACACACGTTGGCTATATCTGCTCCTGTGAAGCCTGAAATAATAAAATAAATTGTTTTACCTTCTTTTATTGGTAGCATAAAAAAATCATCATCATCATAATCAGGGTCATATAATGTCCCATAGTTGAGTACAGGGTTTCACAAATTAGGTTGAACGCGAATGGGCAAATACTCCACCATGCATGACCACTTCGGATCAGTGGAGGCAGTGTAGTAGTTAACCTACTGTTGGAGTTTTCAAGCTGCCTTGGAGGCAACTCAAGCTTAACAATTATCATATTAAGTGATAACTGGGACCAACTCGCTCGAGTTGCTATACCACTAGGCCGTCACCCATCCAGGTACTGGCCTTACCGGTGGAAACCTAAATTTACCGATCGATTAAGACCGGCTAATTATGCTACACTACGAGCGCTTCGAAATAAATATTGAGTAGGTATTTCTCTCAGATTAGAGTTATTTCTAGTAATTTTCTGTGAACTGCTTGTAATGTATGGTAAAGAGTTATCTATCATACAGTGTTAATTAGATTTCCACGAAATATAGTGTGAAGTGAGGACTTCACATTTCCTATGATATAAATTATTTATAATATTGAAGAATCTTAATGCGAATAAAAGGACATTCAGTAAAAACCTATGGACCCCAGCCTATTGAGCAATAATGTTAAGGATATGTCGTTGGAAAGGTTTTTTTATATACTACAACCTTTACTATCGCTGCAAGTCTCGCATCGCTGTGAAAGAGGGACTTCTGTAACACAGCCTGATAAGAAAAGGCAGGTCACCCACCATGCTATATGTTCCTTTCATTATTTTCCTTCGCCAAAAACGTATGATACAAAAAGTCATATAAGTTGGTAAACTGCAGTTTACCAATTCCCTGGATGAAGAGTTGTACATCCTTTAGTTTAAAATTCTATGCAAATCTATTAAATCTTTCGTCACCAGTCACCGGTGTGTAGTAAATGAATGCACCCCTGACATATTCATGCACACAAATGCATGTCCTGTGAGGTAAATATTTGCTGGAATTCATAATGACTAATACTTGAAGTATTCCATACAAATAAATTAAATGAAAGTTGATTATAGTGCAAAGATTACCTGGGGTCAATGCAGCCATCTTCCTGGCCAGATTATCCTTGTTTAAAGTAGTTTTAAGAGGTTGCAAGTGTACTTTGAAAATGGATGCCCTTCCTTTAATATCTGGTGCAGGAACAAAGATCTGTCTGTCAAACCTTCCCGGTCTTAGCAGAGCATTATCAAGGATATCAACTCTGTTGGTAGCAGCCAGCACAACAACATTTGTTGTTGTATTAAAACCATCCATTTCAACTAACAACTGGTTAAGTGTATTCTCCTGCTCAGAATGTCCCCCAAAACTACGTCCACCACGTTTTCTGCCCACTGCATCTATTTCGTCAATAAATAGAATACACGGTGCATGTTTACGTGCCATGGAAAACATATCACGGACCCTAGAAGGGCCAACTCCCACAAACATCTCTAAAAATTCTGAACCAGATACGGTGATGAATGGTACATTGGCCTCACCAGCCGTGGCTTTCGCTAACAATGTTTTACCTGTACCAGGTGGACCAGTAAGCAAAGCACCTTTTGGAATCTTGGCTCCCAGATCTATATATTGCTGAGGATTTTTTAAGAAGTTTACAAATTCCATTATTTCAATTTTAGCCTCCTCACATCCAGCGACATCTTGGAACTTAACTCCGATATCTGTTGGGTTTATAAGCTTAGCCGTTGATTCCATGACACCACCGAATAAGCCACCTCCTTTACGTCCTCCCCGACCCATCATATCAGCAGATCTTCGCATCATGTAAATTAAAAATCCAATTATGAGTAATGTAGGCAACATGCCCGTCAAACTGGATGCTTCAACTTCTGTTTTATAAATAACTGGCACAAAATTTGGTGGGTCGATACTCATTTCTATCTGAGAATTTTCTAGGTTTCTCTCAAAAGAATCAACACTTCCAATTGCAAACCAAATAATTTTACCTTCAATGGCTGATCCAGGTTGTAATCTAACACGTACCCATTTTTTATTGATGACTTCTAATTTATCTACGACACCTTTGTTCAAGTACATGTTAACGAAATCTCGCCAGCTAATTTCTTTATATCGAAGTTCAAAATAGGCAATGGAAGCGAGTAAGGTGACTACACCCATTGCACCAAACATCATCCATTTTTCTCTGTCTTGCCCCTCGTATCCGCCTCGACCGCCTCCTCTGCCACTCGTAGAAGGACCTGAGAACATATTCATATTCCACTTATCAGAAGAAGAGCTAGGTTTTGAGGGTGGCGATGAACTTTTCGACGGCGCTGGCGCCCCATCTTTCTCCGGAGTTTTTGCCTGTTTCTGGCTTGTACCCGGCTGAAAATACTTCTCAAATCCCTTGGGGGGCTTTTGACAAAACTGATACCATTGATTCAAAACCGAATCTAAGGCTGGTACACCGACTGGCTGAAGTTTATGCCCCTTGAAATGTAGCTTAGATAACTGTGACTGTGTTAGCCTTAGACCTTTCCACATACTGTTTCGATTTTATATATTTACAGTAATCAAATTTTTAATTGATATTACACAATTGTAGTGGTAATTGGATCACAAAAAACCTTTGAGAATTATCGTGACAAACATGGTTAGAAAACTCCGTCAATATCGAAATTCTCTCTCGCTTATGTCAAAAAATTAGAGATGTACCGCTACCTGGATTACTTTATAGTCGAGTATTCAATCAAACATGTTTTTAAGTCGAGTGACGCCATTTGCGCCACAAGCAAAAATATGACTGCATGTCCTGTTTCATCACAGTGTTTCATTTATAAAACAGTGTAAATCACTGTTTTATAAATGAAAGGAATTTTTGTAGGTAGGTACTACGTTACTAGTATACAATGGTGCCGATTCTGTTGTAAATCGCACTAAACTAATTTTAGTCACATCTCATCTCTGTCTTACGAGCATTATTGAAAAAGGATAGAGCATATTTTAAGTTGTCAAATTAATCTCTGCCGTCTTTTTTGCGTGTATTTAGGCGTAACCGCGATAGATGGCGACTAAATTTATATTGAAAACAAGCATTGGACTTGTGCTATGAAGCTATGGTCTAGCAAAATGCGCGTATTTCAGCGCTTATCATAGATTAAAGATATGGCGCTTATTTAGTCTGCCAGCATTACGGTAAAAAATCTTTCGATTTAGGTACTTGATCTAATCCAAGATAATGGTGGACCCATAGACATCTAGTTTTTTTTTTAGGTATACACGGCTACACATCTACAGTATAAGCTGATCTCGCATTGTATAGGATTTCCGTACAATGAGAGGTCAGCTTATATTGGAAGTGTATAGCTTGATGTGTTGCCGTGTGTACGTTATATGCGTGGAAACTTTAAAATTATAGTTTTTTTTTTTATACCACTAAGGTGACAAACAAGCATACGGCCCGCCCGATGGTAAGCAGTTACCGTAGCGTAGCCTATGGACGCTTGCAACACCAGAGGCATCACTCGCGCGTTGCCGACCCTGAAGAAATCTCTTCACGCCCTTTTTGAAGATGCTGCCCCATGCTGAATTTGAGTTTGAATATTTGTGGGTCAATCACGCACAAACGTCTGAACAGATTGGGATGAAATCTGGCACACATACAGAATATGTTCTGGATTAATACATAGGATAATCCCGGGAAAACGATAAGTACCCTCATGAACGCAGTTGAAACCGCAGGGCGGAAACTTGTTTCAGAGACATCATTGATATCCTATTATAAATGCGAAAGTGAGTTTGTTTGTTACGCCTTCACACCTCAAGTACTCAACGGATCATGAAATTTGGCATGCAGATAGCCTATTGTATGGAGAAGGACATAGGCTACTTTATATCCCTGGAACGCGGGTAAAACTGCGAGGGACAGCTCGTTGATAATACTTCTCTTCGTAAGTGTATCGTACTCCCGTGACGGCCTCGATGCGACCCCGCGAAGTGGACGCGTGTAGATGGTTTTTCTTCGCTCCTGTTCACGTCACATCCTCGTTCAATCAGTTTTGTTGTGTCCGCATCAAACAAAGATGATACCAGAAGAGGCTAAAAAGCGCATTCGAGCAATATCGCTAATGGAATATTTTTTTAGTATTTACAGCAACTTCTATAAATGTCGCCACTCGCCAATAGGGTTACCAGATCTTCAGAGATTTCGAGACCAAATGTCAGGAATTCTGATGCGATAAATTATCACGCGCTTTGGGGTCGTCCATTAATCACGTGAGGTTTTTTAGACCACTTTTTGATCCCCCTGGTGATATATGGTGAGGTTTAAGGCTACCCCCCCCCCTACCAAAATCACGTGTATCTTTAACCCGCCTCAAAAACAAGATAGTCAATATTTTATTAAATAGTACCACCATGGGTTTACTTAGCTGTCTTCAAAGATGAGGAGTGGACAAGTATCATGTTCCTCAGCAGTTAGCACCACTTAATGCTAGAAGGTTTAATTCATTATCAACCAGTCACTCGGCATCATCGTTGTCTCGCACCACACAAAGAACTTCTCTATATTTATGTAGTACATGAGCGCCTCGTAATAATTTGTGCAGGTTATATACTCTGCGTCAATGCACTATCATCACTCAGTGCCGGAGAATGCAGGTTTTTTTTTATGTTTGACCGCCGAGTGATCCCAGGAGTCACAAGGCTGAAGATGTCACCCGGGTAAGCCCACAAAATGCCTATTCCCTCTAGCCTTGAAGACCATTTACATCTAGGTTAAAGGTTTAAGTAAACAGACTCCTGAAGTGGGTTCCACTCCTTTGGCAAGCAAGTGCAATTTTCGATTTTATTGCGTGGTCAGATTTGCATCGGCACATAAAAAAAAATACACGTGATATGCCTCAAGACCCACCCTCTCCTATCGTGTGATAAATCATTGCTATAACTGCTACCGGATCTAATAGACTCATTACGCGCACACTCCACCAGAACGTGATGTACATCTTCAATCACACCACACTCAGTGCAATTTGGAGATGTGGACCTGCGCATCAAAAATGCAAACTTATTTGATGGAGCGTGCCCGGAACGGAGTCTCATAGCTGTGACTGTATTGTGTCTATTCATGCTTCCATTATCTATCCAAGGGCTTCTTAGTGGGTAAGGCTGAATGGTTTTATACCAAATACCCTTTTCTTTGGAGCGCTCGTCGAAATATTCTTTCTACAAATCATAACATTGGTCTTTCACATTTTTGACGCAATCCAAATAAAAGGGTAGGACATTGTGCTGTATACCATCGCTGATCGCTTGCTTAGCCACAAGGTCAATCGTTTCATTACCATCGATGTTAATATGAGATGGGATCCACTGCAATATTATGATTTTTGATCTTAAATAAGTAGGTATTTAGTTAATAATTTAAAATTCCTGTAAAGTAAAAGATTTATTCACATCAATCTACTTACAGTATAATCAACGTATGAATTAAACCAATTAAAGAATTATTCAGCAGGTAAAATACATAAAGTGCACTAGTTAAAAGTCTAGTTTATCTTCAATAAAGAAATTAACATAGAATAATTCTGTACATAATAATTTGTGAACCTATGTGTTTTCACCGGCCAGTTGGTGTATGGTTAAAATTCCACCTACCACGCCCAAGGGCGGATCCAGCCTTCAGGCTAGGAGGGGGTCACACACTTATATCCAACTTGGATGGGTTTCAAAATACACAATACTATAGCTGTTACCGCAGATTCACACGAGAATAGAGTACATTTGTAAGAATTAACAAAATCGGTCCATTAGTTTTAGTGATCACGTCCTATAGAAAAGAGGGGCCGCGCAGGCCGAAGAATTCATACTTAAAACCATGTCAATCACATTTTCATTACTCATGTGACCACAGAACCTATTGACAACACAATCAAGGGTGGGTTGTTACCCGCAGATTCACACGAAAATAGAGTACATTTGTAAGAATTTACAAAATCGGTCCATTAGTTCTAGTGATCACGTCCTAAAGAAAAGAGGGGCCGCGCAGGGCGAAAAATTCATACCTACTTAAAACCATGTCAATCACATTTTCATTACTCAAAAACCTCTGGTTGAGCTAGACGGCCGAGGCCCAGGGGGGGGGGGGGGCATGACCCCCATGATCCCCCCCCCCTGGATCCGCCCTTGACCACGCCGCAGGTCGTGAGTTCGATTGCCACCGAGGATGTGCATTTATGTGCATGATCATAACTGCATGTCCAATCTGGGTGTAATTATGTATATTAAGTGGTTACAAACGAAAAGTAGCATATCAGTTATCTGCTTTCCGTTTGGGATCAGATAACCATGTGTGAGGAATGTCCCAGGATATTTATTTATATTATTGAAACTAGAGCGTCAAACACACTAAGGGTATGAAATAAAAATTAACTACCTATCAATCGTTGAAAACTGTTTTACAAAAAACTTTAACCGACCAAAGTACACACGGCTACAGATCAAGCTATACATTTATAGTATAAGCTGACCTCCCATTGTACGGAAATCCTATACAATGCGAGATCAGCTTATACTGGAAATGTATAGCTTGATCTGTAGCCGTGTGTACACTAAAAAAATCAAAAAAACATAATTATTAATGCTCGTTTTGCCAGTCATTACTTGTTCACTTCACTTCTTATACAAAAGACAAGATTTTTCATTTGTTCTTTGTCCGCGCAGGGTGTAGAACACCAACAAGTCCACTTAAAAAAAAACTGTTCGTTCACACTAGTCAATAGTCCGTAACACTAATCCCTGACAAGATGCTGTAGCAACGGCACATTATGCTCGTTTAATAGTTACGATGTAGTTACGATTCAATTTCATGCGTCAATCTCATGCCATAGTGTGTTTTCTTCTAACAAAGACCAGCAATCATGGATCTTTAGTTCTGCATGGTCTTTATATTGTCATTCATGTAGGTATACAGTCATTCTCTTCTAGATTTTTATTCTGACATCTTATCGTCTCTGATTGATTCGTCACTCAAAGTCAGATGAAGATTCTATTTCATTTTTAACAGAAACACTCATTTCACTACCACTATCATCGATATCGCTTTGTGTCTCAGATCCACTTTCTGTACGACAGGAGGCCTCTTTCATTTCCAATTCATAAAGAATATTCCCAATTCGTTTTTGTGCTATTGATCTGTGTTTACTGCTGAGTTGGCTGAGCTTTTGAGCTACAAAACTACCAAACATATGACATTTATTGTCACTATTTTCTTCCTCTGAATCTTGTAAAGGGCTAAAACGCTCTTTTTTGCAATCAATTACATTTTCTAATGGATCTTTCTCTGGGATATATTCTATTTTAATTTCTTTTTCTACAGGATGTGTAAATTCATCGGCTTTTTGACTTCTATTGTGTTGGGTGACTCGGCGTTGTTGTTTGCCCTGAAACAAATGTTTTATTATTAGATAGGTATTTAAGGTAGGTACATGCGAGGCGACATCTTACAATTTCGTTTCCACTCCATTCCGCGGCAATGTTAATTGAGCCTTACGGTCTCTCCACCAAACTCAGCGCGGCATGTCTCGCTATGTTTGGACGACTGCCGACAGGCGCACGTTCCCGGCAGTTTATCGCGAAAGTGCGGCAGGAACATTTAATTAATTTTTGGATATGTCCAAACTAGTCGCGCGGCTGGTTTGTGCCATTCGAATTCTCAGTGTCTGGACACACCCTAAAATATCAATAAGGTACTTTTTGATAACTTCTAGCAACTTGAAACTAAGATTGTCATACATAATTTTGTTCGTATTGTGACAAAGAAACAGGATATTGAAAAAAAAAATTGAATAAAATTCCGTATTTACGAAAATACACATTTTTTAAATAAATTTTAATGCCACTTATTTTCTTCAAAATTCTGCTCATGATTCCGTTCAGCGTTTTTCTCTCAGACCTGTCGTTCAGAATTTGTCCATACTAGAAAAAAAAAACACCTGTTTACAACATCAATATACATTACAAATACTTACATTTATTGTTGAAAAATAAGACTTAGCCACAGACATATAAAGTTCACAATTTATCGACAGTTTACAATCTCGCTAGGTAGATTATAAAATAACAGTTTTCACAAAAGTACAGTGAAATCCGTCGTTATCGTCGTTATTTTAAGTGCTAATTCGATTTGACGTGATTCATATTTGTGATCATATCGACAAAATCGTAGTAACTACATTATCGAATGTATAAGACAAATGTATTCATAGGACATCTGTAAATATGGATAAGGGAAGTACTTAACTGTCCTATTACTAACTTTATAGGGTAGGTATTCATAACTCCAGGGAACCAATTCTCACTTCCCTCGAACTAGCCTTCGAATCGAACTTACGGTTCGAGTCCTATTCGACTGCAAAATTTCGAGAGGCGGAGTCAATTCGAACGATCCCGACCAATCATAGAACTAGTTGAGTGGTTTTCCTTCTAAAAATGCCGGCCTCGAAATTGCCGGAATAACGTAACGTGATTAACACACGATAAAAGTTCGAATTCGTACTTTTTTCGATCGAGCGATCAATTTCGATTGGTTGAGAATTGGCTCCCTGTTTCTATTAAGATTATGTTCATCTTTATTGGTCTGGATATTACTTAAAGTTGGCGAGATCTAAAAGGCCCGTTATGACAGCACATGTACATCAATGTGTCAAAAAGAGACAAACATAGTGCGACAAGAAGAGACGCACTCTTGTCAAAACGGGCCTCTTAGATCTCGACAACTTTAGTTGTGGAAAATAGGAAAACTTAAAAAAAAACTGACAGTACAGAAAAACTTAAAATCATTTCGTGATTTACATGACTTATTACAACGACGATATTACAATATCATTATTTATTTTGTAAAAAAATGATACAATATTTGGCCGACGAAACAAGCTTAAAAGAGATGTCACAAGATAACATATAACGGAACATATTTAAATTCAAAAAATAATATTAGAAAAATAATCAGAGGAAAAATGTTTTTTTTTTCCCATGGATTATTTTTCTAATATTATTTTTTGATTACTAATGACCTATACATTCATCCCTCAAGAGGAAGTTCACTAATTTATTAGGACCTTATATATAAATAAGAATGTTCGTAATAAAACTATAATTTATTTAACTAATGTTTCTAAAATTAATGACAAGATAAACTTTATTTACAACAAATATGTTAATGTTTTAAAATATATGTACGATTATTACTCACACTCGGCTATTATAATAAATATTAAGAATATTCTTTTTTGTTTGTTTATACGGCCTAATTTCTGGAAATACCAGTCAGATTGGACGTTTAATTAATGCCAATTTCTTGTTTTGTATCAATACCATTACTGAGAATAAACCATTACACACAATCACTATAATATTGTAACTAAATGGTCATGTCTATGTAACATAAAAAAGTACAACTACTCATAAAATAAAACTTCCTTTATTAATAAATATCCTGGGACATTCCTCACACACGGTCATCTGATTCCAAACTAAGCAGAGCTTGTACTTTTTTGTTTGTAAATACATACTTAATATACATAATTACACCCAGACCCAGCACACAAATGCATGTCCTGTGTGGGAATCGAACCCACGACCTGCGGCGCGTAAGGTGAACCTTAACCAACTGCGCCTACTGGCCTGTCAAATTGATACTTACTGTATTAAATGATGATGGTAATTGTTGAAACAAAGATGGAATAGCTCCACTTCTTAGGACTGTGCGGAAGGGACTTTTATCAATTAAATGGGCTCCAAAATGCTTTGAGCATAGTACACTATGTACGGTAGGCTGCCAATTTTCCCTATTTATATTCTTAACCCAGGCATTTCTCAGATGTACTTCTTTAGGAAATCTAAAAAAAAAAACATGATTATTATTAAATACAATGTATGACCACTCTCTGACCTTTAATTTAAACTCAATAAAACCGACTGGGCTACGGATGTTTACAAAAAGCTTAAAAAAGTAAAATAATCTGCCAGAGTTCGGCCCTTCGAAGTTATCATGGTACCTACATGAAATGTCAAACAAGGCATAAAATAACAAAAACAAATGATGATTTCACGTAAGACGAGCGTAATATTGGTAGTTTAACAAATCATTATTCCAAATTTGATGGATCACTCAAATGTTGATATTGTATTATTAGAAAGCGTTATTACATAAAAATATCCTAAGAGAATTCTCTACACGCTTTTTACTTACCGGTGGAAAGTAATTCCTGTTGTATTTTTATACGACGCACTATCACACATCAGGGCACTGCACTTCACCATCTTATTTTAAAGTCAATTAGCGAAATAGTCTTAAAAATAACACGATATTTGAACTAAAATACACAACGTCAACTACATCGACGAAGCCATATTGTCGCTTCGCGGCGCTTAGCAATATGGCGTCTAGCTACGGCTTCTTCTTCTTCTTAGTTTTAGTTAGGCAACCAAATTAGGACTTATTTCTGCCAGTGTCAAGTTGTATTATAATTTCCAGGCACAATAAATTCAGTTCCACATGATATAATAACACATATTATTATAATAGTTCTCAGTCAATTACCATCCATAAAAGTCATGTTTCATTGCAATGGTGGTCATTAAACTAAATATTTTCACGGACTTTTTGAGACAAATTGAAAAGTCACGATACACATCATGCATTTCATTTCACTTCACTGGTGCAAATACATTGATCTTTATTGGATAAAATACCACCGATAATATACAATAAAACTCTAAATACACCAATTTACGAAAATAAAAACGATAACTCAACGTCACTCTGCAAGTTCCCGCCAAAGTCTCAGCTACGTACGGCTTCACTTTTGCCTATGTGTGCGACTCTGTTGCATGCAAGCAACGAAGGAAAAAAGAGATAATCTTATGCTGTTATATAAATACAAGTTGTTGCGAAAGGGACGTAAATAGTCATAGAAATATATCAAAGTAGGTATGCGTAATGTTTGGTCTGCTATTTTTTTATATGTCTGTGGACTTAACAAATATGTATTTATTTGTCCAGATTTTATCATATGTCCGATATTAAGGATGGAAAATTTTCATTGTAGAAAAGGTTCAGCACTCATCAAATTTATTTAATTTCAGAAATGTTTGGTTTAGTGTGTATTAAAACTGAAAGTCCTGTTGATTTTAACATGTTTAACCATTTAATTCATTCATTTATGAAGTAAAATTCATTTTTCAAATAAATTTTTTTTAGTTATTAAAATGTCCGGACTACTCTATTACTGCAATGGGCATTGTCCAATTAACCTGCTTACTTACCTAATTTTTTTAAACTTTTACTCTTGCGTTAAAAGAAAGGATGTCATCATTGGCCTAAAATAAAATTAAACAAAGTTGACTTGAAAATAAAAAAAACCCCATTTGCTGTGGCTCCACAATATAACCATAATAACGGAATTTTACTTTACTGGCCTTTTATTCCTCATCTCTCGGTTTTATTCTCATTGTTATTGTTGTTATCTCTATCACACACTTCATATATTATATGTTCGTATCACTGGCACTACAACAGATCCGAGCACAAGCGCACGTCCAAGCTGCACCACATCTAATGTTAGACTAATGACTAGTTGATGGCTACCCCCTCTAATGGTGTACATGAGACAATGTATTATATCTACAGTACAGATACAAACACTACAATGGCGGATTTTAAATAATAAGAGGATTAGTCAAACAATAAGAATGGTACCTTACTTAGGTTTTCAAGAGTATTTAACAGTTTAGAAATAGAAAAAATTACTTACATTGTCTTTTAGATTCAATGCATTCCTTTTAATATTACACAGTGTTGCTGTAGGCTTAAGTATAGGCTCTTGGTTCATTAACTTATGTTTATTGTAGTTTTTCAAATCCTCATTTGGCTGCAAGAATGCATAAGTATATAACAAACTGTGTTGAATGAATATGGAACTGAACTAAGGCAATTTTCTCTCAAATTAAAAGAAAAACTTGCATCTACTCATTGCATACTTACATTGATGTGATCTTCACAACAAAATATTGTTTGAACTTTATAATATTTAACATTTACTTCGCGACACCACTTCTCTCGCAGGTCTTCTCTAATGCGAACAAAAATCTTATTTGGGCTATTTTCTGAATTATTTTTACAGGTGGGAACAAAGCACTTTCGATTCATAATGTGAAGCACTTTTTTAGCAAGAAATATATTAAATTTTTCTGTTGGTTTGTTTAGACTTTAAAAGGAGGTTAATTTGTTTGACAGTGATAGTGTGTCATGGAAACTACACACGTGCGATGCAAAGGTCCTATTAAGCCTCTGATGACGTTATTTTAAAGTGAAGGTCAAAAATTTTTGCATATATATAATTTATCATAGTGTAATTTAACTTATTATTAGTTAGTGTTTTTTGTAATCTTAACTAGATAATTATAATCACCAGGCTAATTTAATGTTTTGTTATAATATTTGGACATCAGGCACTATGTCAGGCTTGAAATTTTATAATGGTAACACTATCTGTCAATATAAATTTTATAGGTAGTTTATAAATGTCAACAAAAGTTATACTTAGGAACTGTGCAGCCGCGAAAGAATGTTAAGTGCCTGTAAATAATGGGATATAAACATAGAAACGGCTAATCCGACTATGGATCGACAAAATAAGTAGGTACATGCTCGCACTCAAAATGCATTTTCATACCCGTTTGTTGTGCTCTCCAGCATCATCTTCATCAAGGGTTAATGCAATTAATGCCAATTCTTCTAGACTGAAGTTAAAAGCCATTGCGATCCAATAATTTTGTTGATAAACAAGTTCCTCTCGTTTTATGACTTGAGTAGTAGTCGTTTTTTCACCCATAAAAGGATAGGCAAGGGTCAACGAAACATACAGCCTTTTCATATGTACTTTTCCATTTGATCGTAAATGAGTATGAAAAATGATTTGCGCTTGAAAGCCTCTTAATTTCATATTATTATGTATTCCTATTCTGTCTTGTTTAAGAAGTTATTTAATTTGAGTTGTGTGTTATGACTTGACTACCTTGACTATGAGTGCTATGAGGAAATTATTATAGAACAAACAAACAGACCACAGATGATTAAGGTATGCTAGTATGCCAAGTTCTGTGACAGAACTTTGGCTTGTGGAGATTGTGTTTATTTTACAGTGTACCGAAATATACAGTTCTCTTATTTCTTATATATTTCACCGTATTTTTGTAAACTCCGTTAGTTTATACCTAGCGAGATTATAAGCTCCCCGATAAATTGTGACTGTATCAAACTGCTTACAATATACCTAATGTATTAATTTCCGATGGTTTATATATGTCACCGTATTTTTGTGAAAACCTTTAGTTTATAATCTACCTAGCGAGATTATAAATTACCCGATATATTGTGAACTGTACCATACTGCTTACATTATAACATATTCATTTTCGATTGTTTATAATCTAACGTCAAACCGTCATATTGTGAATGTCCCTGATTGGTCAGTCTTGGCGGTAGTTTGTTCTGTATTCATAGAGTTAGAAAACAAACATAGGAGTTAAATAAAAGAAATGTACATTTAATTGTTTGAGATCAAAATTAAACATCAAGCAAGGGAACCTGGGGGAAGGGCGTCCCCCCCTCCACACCCCCCTTTCACCGCGTTCCACCTGAGTCGATGCAGAAGTGAATTTATGCCAAAAAACCTCATATATAACTTCAAACATGAATATCTCGGAAACCATGAGCTTGCTTCAAGTTTGGAGGGTACCGGGGGAAGGGCATTCTCCCCGCACCCCCTCTTCCCGTCTCTGATAGTTTTACCCAAACTATATTTACTTACTTGTGAAAACTCTTGGAAAAGAGTAGGAATAGTACCAGGCCGCAGTCTGGTACAAAATTCACTTGGGTCCAAGAAGTGTGATTCAAAGTGTCTTGAACATAAAACACTGCTTGATTTTGGCTTCCAACCATTAAGTCCCATGTTATTTACCCAGACATTTTTTAAAGCATCATTCTTTGGAAATCTAAAACATGATCAGATAGATAAATAGCGATTTATTTTTTTATTTGTAATAAACCAATACTTTTGCTATACCTACCTGTAAAAAGTCACTAAGTTCTCTAAGCACTGTTTGTAATAGAATAAGGTCTTTATACACTTACTTGCAGAATAAATGAATATGAATATTTTGACATCTATAATCCATCATGCACTATCTAAATCAAACTCTGCACACCACTTTCTCAGTAATAGAGTGGTCTGGAACTGGAACCGTTTACCTGAGGAAGTGGTATCTGCTACCTCAATAAACAGTTTTAAAAACAAATTGGACATCTGGACAAAGATTAAAAAACTTGAAAATTGAACTAGGTATAAGTGCAGAGTGACTTTCAACACTGTGTGAAATAGACACATCAGCTTACAAGCTGCTTGTCTATAAATAAATAAATAATTTATTATGCTTTCCAATATACACGCATCGCTCATTGTTTTCGAATATTTAATTTACCCAGTCCGTTCCCTCAATACATTCTAGTACTTGATCTGTCATTTATAAACAATAAAGAAGTCTTTAGATTTCTTAAATTTCCTTTACATAAAACGTATGGAACATAATTTTGATTATCGGCTGCGAATGGTAATTATTTTTCATAAAAACACCATAATCAAAACTAACCGATGAAACGTTAGTCCTGGCGATTTCTTATGACTTGAACTATCACACTTAGAGGCACTACACTTCATATTGAATCCTAGATTTTTTCCTCTATTTGTACAAAAACAATTAACTCGCATAACCTGTGATAAAAACCAAATGAAAACAAACAGTTGTTGATGGATTATCTCTCAGTCTATCACGATGACGGACAAGATCAGTGTTGCCAGATGACTTTCAGAATTTCCCCACAACTTTTTGAAATCCCCCCGAAAATTAGCTTGTTGAAAAAAAACCCCCAAGCTGTTTTACGTATTTTAAAGGAGAAATATAAAAGCAAAAAAAATATTTTTTATTTTTGTTCCAATTCTCCCATGGCGTCAACTATTATTAAACAATTATTTTCCGTTTCACTTTCGTTTTTAATCGACTTAAAAAAAAAGGAAATTATCAATTCGACACGTATGTATGTAATATTATTGGAAATGCAATATATTCACATATGATAATCTATTAGGGCTTCCAAACAAATATACGTATGTATGTATGTTTGTCCACGCATATCTCTGAAGATATTAACCGGATTGTGACCATTCTTTTTTTATTGGTTTACATTTACTTCAACTTAGGGAACAGTGCAAGTTTCATAGAAATCGGTTCAGTAGTTTTCAAGATATGGACCAAATATGTGTGACGGCCTGGTTAAAGCTACTCAAAACCTTGGTCATATTCTAGTGCATTTAAGAAACACTAAAAATGATTCAGTAGTTTTCAAGATATGGACAAATGTGTGACGGCCTGGCATATTGATACGAGCTACGGGTGTGGTGTCAAACGAAAAACATCTCAAAACCTTGGTAAAATTCTAGTGAATTTAAGAAAAACTAAAAATGACGAAAACAAAAAGTTATTTAAAAAAAAAGACGTGTGGCACTCGGAGACTGCCCGCGGTAAAGCTATTGCATAGCTGTTTTTATCAACTTATGCAATTATAATTATTTATTTATTTTATTTATGCAGTATTTTTTTCCTTTGTTTTTTTTTCTTTGATATTAATTCAAGTTACACTTTTTGAGCGTGGTGACCGATAAGAAAACATTTTTTGTTCTTTTATTAAATAAATGAGAAGTTAATATATGCAATAGACAACCAATGTCATCTAGAGGCGAGTTGCTGAACTAAAGAGACAAGCGTGATATTTCAAAAAGTCATTACAAGTTCTGCTATTCATCGATAGATGGCAAAACTAAAAAGTATCACCGCTGTGCCAGTCGGAGTGGGGGGTGTTAGGTTTTTTCGTTACGGAATTTCTGGATTCGGTCTCCACGCTCAAGGCCCGCGATAGAAGCTATGCAATAGCTTAAAAATTCAATCGACTTCAAAATAACAACACATTTTCTGGAATGGAATGCGTCGTGCTCTTTCGCTGACTTCAAATCAGTGTCAGATTAGAGTTATTTCATAATTTTTAATGTATTTTGAAGTCAATTTAATTTTTTTTAATTACTGTTTTTATTTAACAGAATACAGAATACAATATATTGCTTGTGCTGTAACAATCAATTACAATATCTACAACAGGTATCGTTCGTATGCCGAAAAGAAAACGAAATAAACACGATGTTAGACGACACTGGCCCTGATTCTGTTGTTCACAACTAAACTAATTTTAATCTCACTATGTCTCTTTCTAACAAAGAACAAGAAAAGGATGTAAGAAATTTAGTTCTGCCAAATTAGTCCAATGCTTGTTTTCAATATAAATTTAGTCGCCATCTATCGCGGTTACGCCTAAATACACGCAAAATAAGACGGCATAGATTAATTTGACAACTTAAAATATGTTCTATCCTTTTTCAATAATGTTCGTAAGAAAGAGATGAGATATGACTAATATTAGTATAGTGCTATTTACAACAGAATCGGCACCACTAACCAACAAACCAAGCTCGAAAGAAAGGGACGAATTTAAAGTGAATATACCACTACGTTTAGACCACAGATTTGAGATAAGTAACTAGGGTCATTGCGCCGGTTAGCGACCAGTTAGCTGGGTTGCCCACATAAGATGAGGAAAAAAAAATGTTGTCTACACGCAAAATAGTATATGTTAATGTGAATTTGTCCCAAATATAATCTAGTTTGGATACAAAAACATAAAATAAAATACATTCATACAAAAATATGTATAAAATGCTGAAAAAGTGAAAATATAGCGAAAACGTCGGTTTACGACCATTTTTATCAGTTTGTGACCACCAGTGACCTGGTTTGCGACCGCTATTTTAATATGAAAAATTTGCCATTAAAACAATTATAATCGCTTTAAAAATATTTTAATTTTTGCCTCTTAATAAAAACAAATATGGTAATCATTTGGTGTAATGTCTTCTTATAATTAAAAAATAACAATCTTACATTTCGTAGGAACTCAGTAATAGTTGTAGTTGTAGTAATAGAATTAAACAATATCCTAAATATTAAGTAATATAACATTTAAAAAATTATCAACATCAATATTTGCTCGTTGTGGTAAAGGTAAAGGTATAAACAAATGTTTGCTGAAAGCCCCAGTATCCAACATTGCCATATTTTTCGCTAGCAACGCTTTCCTAGACACCACCAGCCAACCTCCACCTTGTATTCCTCACTGCGGCTCCGAAATGTCGGATGTCCGCATTCACCAAAAAGAGGTTCTCAAAGTGCCGTAGACGTGAGTAAGGCTAGTGGCCCCGACGAGATCCCGGCGGTAGTATTGAAGACCTGTGCCCCTGAGTTCTCTCCTATTCTCACACGCCTATTCAGACTCTTTGAAAACAAGACGTGTCCCTAAATCCTGGAAACTTGCAAACGTCCAACCTATACCCAAAAAGGGTAGCCGTACAGATCCGTCGAACTATAGACCTATCGGAATCACCTCCATACTCTTCAAGATTATGGAGCGTGTATTGAACGCCAAACTTCTTGGCTACCTGGAAAACAATGATCTCCTGAGTGATCGCCAATTCGGCTTTCGTCCTGATCGATCTACAGGAGATCTCCTAGAGCTAGCCACCCACCTGTGCAGCGAGGCCATTGAGAAACACGGTGAAGCGCTAGCAGTTTCACTGGACATCTCGAAGGCTTTCGACAGGGTCTGGCATGATATTCTGCTCAGCAAGCTTCCCTCATATGGACTGCCCTCTAGTTTATGCGCCTGGATCTCCGATTTCCTGAGTGGACGGTCTATTCGAGTGGTAATCGATGGCTGCTCGTCGAAAGTAAAGGCGATCAAGGCTGGTGTTCCTCAGGGATCTGTTCTCTCTGCTACGCGTTTTTTTGCTGCATATTAACGACTTCCTGAAACCCGGAATTTACGGGTACGCAGATGACAGCACCGTCACAGAGAGTTATATATCCGATCCGCCACAACAGTCTCTCAGAGAGGATATGGTTACGAGGTTGAACTCGGCTCTGCAAATTGTTGCCGAGTGGGGTACCGCCAATAGGATCGAGTTCAATGCCTCTAAAACACAGGCCTGTCTTTTTTCTGCCAAGAGGAGCTCCTTCAAGCTGACTCCTGCATTTCGTGATGTATCTGTACCGATATCCAAAAACCTAGATCTTTTGGGTCTCAATTTATCCTCTGACCTTAATTTCGGATGGTCCATCGAGGCAAAGGCTAAGACTGTTGCCAAAAAACTGGGTATCCTGAACAAGGTGAGACGGTACTTCACAAAGGAACATCTTCTATACCCATTACAGGATTTGGTCCCTTTGTCTCGATTGTATCACACCTCTTCCTCATTTGCATATTCACGCCCAATTACAGATTTCTAGTACTAAGAGTCTTTGAGACATAGTGCGGACGGACGGACAGACAGACAGACGGACATGGCGAAACTATAAAGGTTCCATGTTGACTACGGAACCCTAAAAATCAGACTTGGTCGCATACTCAATGAACTTTCATACCAATTTCTGTTAGCGGCCGTTATTTTTCTCATACTAAATTATGGAAACCAATGTCTTTATTTCGATTATTTTGGTTTACGACCACCTGTTTAGCACCCAATTTCGTACGTAAATTAAACAAAGTTCTTTCAAAGAAACTGGTGGTCGTTTACCAAAGAACTACAAAGAAAAGCTTTTACAATGCTACATTCAAAATTGTAACAGTCCTGTATGAAGTATTAGGATCATATTGATCATAACAAAATAATGCGATTCTCGTCGATTGGCGACCACGTGGTCGCTATCTAACGTTTTTGATAAGTAAGCATTTCGGTTACCGGCCACTTGATTTTATCTTAATAATAAGTTTAAAAATAGCAAAATACAACAAAATAATAACCAAAATTTATCGGTTGTACAATTTAACATCTAACTTGTGTGTAAAACATGAAATAAGTAATAAAACTTACCTTTGAGCACCGCGCGCCGTGTTATTTTTTTTCCAACTTGCGGTATGTCCACTCACCACTGAATCAAGACGCGCACTGAGCAATATTTTTTCGGCTCTGGGTTAACCCATTTGTTTCAAACTGTGTTAATTCTTATTTCATAATTATTTATAAAGCACGTTAGATTTATTTTTTATTTATGTTACCTCTATAAATACTATTATCTTGATTTAAAGAAAAGTAGTACGTCAAATGGTCGCCTACTGAAGGTGGTCGCGATACCGGCGAAAGGACCCTAGTTACCTAGTCTGTGTCCGTATTTATAGTCCCCCAAACTTATCTGGCCCTGGCCAAAAGAAGAACTAACGACGCCAGTTTTTCATTCTTCCTTCCATTCGCCATTGCTTGTTTGCGCCACCAAATACGATAACAGCGCCTCTTTCACGGGGCCAGACAATGATATTGTAATAAAAAGAGGTATCATTGGGGCCAGACAAGTTTGTGGGACTGTAAACGAATGAGGAGTTTTTTTATGATACTTCTCTGTTCAAAATACCTGTCAAATCGTGAATTTCAACAGTTTGACAGGTATTTTGAGCATAGATGTATAACTCCGAGGAAATTGATATATTTAATATGAGCAACACATCGCTGAGGCGTCGGCTTAGTGGGCGATTTTTCTCTGAAAACATTATGTAATGTATACTAATCTGTCATTATCTGTTTAATTTATTTAATTATTTTACTTTTGTTTAATTCTGTTTACTTTTTACTCATTAGTGTATAATAGCGTAACGATTATATTTACTGTGTTAAACTTAACTTTCATCCTTACCTTGATTTTACAACATTGTTTTTCTTCATTATGTATTCTATTTCTATTGGTGAAGACCTTTAAATGGCTCACACATCATGTACATTGAATTTATACACATGTAACTAGCTGTTGGTTTTCCGAATAAAATAAAATAAAAAAAAAATAAATAAAAAAAATAAAAAATAAAAAATAAAGAAAACTGCTCATTAACGAACGAACGAATAGAATGAATAACATATCTTACGTATTATACATGGTTTAATTATATCTACTAGTATTAAAAAGATAAATTGAAGCATGTTCCGTCATCTGATCTGTCATGATAATCCATGTGAACTGTTTGTTTTTATTTGGTTTTATTGCGAAATATTAATTGTTTTTGTAGAAATAGGGCGAAAATCTACGATTAAATATGGTTAAGTGTAGTGCCTATAAGTGTGATGGTTCAAGTCATAAGGAATCACCGGGAATAACGTTTCATCGGTTAGTTTTTATTTCATTACAAATTCAATATATTTATTATGGTGTTTTTATTAAGAAATAATTACCATTCGTAGCCCATAATTTGAAAATAGGTATGATAAATAATTATATTAAAACTAGCTGTTCCCCGCGGTTTCACTCGCGTTCCCGAGATAAAAAGTAGCGCTATAAACCTCACGGAGCCCGAGACCTTTCCAACGAATGCAAAACCGTGGAAATCGGTTCGTGCGTTCTGGAGTTATAGCGTCAGGAAGGAAAACCCGACTTATTTTTATATAGTAGAAGATTATGATCCATACCTTTTATATAAAGGAAACTGCACATAATTTAAGAAATCTAAAGATTGATATATTGTTTACATATAATGTATTGAGGGGACGGATTGGGTAAATTAAATTTATTTTGGGTGAAACTTTTGGGGACGTGACACGGGGCAGGGGGAAGAGGGGTGTGCGAGGGGGTGCGGGGGAAATGCCCTTTCCCCGGTACCCCCAAACTTGAATCAAGCTCGTGGTTTCCGAGATGTTCATGGTTGAAGTTTGAGGTAATATATGAGGTTTTTTGACATAAATTCACTTCTGCATCGACTCAGATGGGACGCGGGGTAAGGAGGATGTGAAGGGGGGATGCCCTTCCCCCGGTACCCCCAAACTTGAAGCAGGCTCATGGTTTCCATGAAACCTCAGTCAGTCTACTTCGTAGTTATGCCTAAATAAATAACAAACTTAAGCAGACCAGCCCCCACAAGCAGCACCTGTTCACAAGTATGCCGCGTATGGCAGCCATCGCCCTCCTCGCCATATTGGAGGGAAGTGAGCGACCCATTTCATTTTCACAATCCCCGACCAAAATCATAATAATTGGACTGTTTTACAAAAAACTTAAACCGACTTCAAAGTACACTAAAAAGTAATCAAATCCTGATCCGGACCAAAGGGGAAGTGTACCCTTTCAAATAAAAAAAGAATTTTCCAAATCGGATAAATGACGGAGTTATGAGGTAACAAATATAAAAAAGAATACATTCGAATTGAGAACCTCCTCCTTTTTTTGAAGTCGGTTAAAAAGAAGATGATGCAAAACGTCATACTCACGGATGCAGTGGACATCAAAATTTCCCTTAACCTACTTGTTGATGCATCAAAATTAACCATTTCCATTGAGGTCCTTGCTGGTGGCAAAGGAGTACTGTTTTTATTTTTCAAACAGGTATTCATACACTGAAACGAATAAATTTAGTTTAGTGGTACAAAAAAAAACTAGTGAAGTGAAATAAATTATGTGTAGGTATCGTGACTTTTCAAGTTGTCTCAAAAATTCCGTGAAAAGTAAAACTTACAATGGCCACCATTTTGCTAAAACCTGACTTTTACGAATGGTAAATGAACGGTACGAACTATGTGAATGTGATTTATCGTGACAATATATAAATATGTATGTCGGGGAGTTAGATCGTTGGTCGGACTCAGTTGAATTACGATATTATCGTGGTACACACGGCAACACATCAAGCTATACATTTCCAGTATAAGCTGATCTCGCATTGTATAGGATTTTCGTACAAGGAGAGGTCAGCTTATATTGGAAATGTATAGCTTGATCTGTAGCCGTGTGTACAAGGGTTGTGTAAAATAGTAGCAACACTGATTTGACTTTAACGTAAATAACAGACTTAATGAGGGTATGCGTAATAATAAGAACATTGATTTGACCATAACGTGAATAACAGAGTTAATAAGGGGACGTGTATTGCTTTTGGGATAGTTAGTTTATCAAAAGCGCTCGAGCTGTATACATCTCTCGCAATCTTTGTTACACGCGGTTCTGAAGCCTATAATTATTTAAGACTGTACATGTGTGAAGTGAAGTGATTATTTAATTGTAATATTATGTCGTAATAATAACGTAATAAACACATTGGGCCCGTGAGGAGTTTGCTGCGTCGCTTCTTCTCCTCATACAGGACTTTTACGAAGCGATGGTATAACGTTGTTTTTAGGGATGGGCAGGGAAAGAAAAAAATATGGGAAGAAAAGAAAAATACGGGAAAATACGGGAAAGAATGGAAAAATACGGGTAAATTCCCGAACAGCGGGAAAATACTCAAGTGGCCTTTTGTACCTAAAAAAAATATTTTTAGATGCTTTTGATTGTTATTTTAATCATAATCGCTGTTGTATGTACCTACATTACCTACACGCGGACCCACGCGGACCTTGCGCGGACTGGACCGAGTATCACACTTCCCGACTTCGAGTCGGACGAGTATGTACTACCACGGCGTGGTAATTGTGTGGGACCGCCGCCTGTCCACCACAACCCCAAAACGTCACTTTTTAAAAAACAATGCACTCCTTCATCACAAAAAAAAAGATTTGATTTTATTGTATGATATATGTGTATAACCGTGGTATGACCCTAATAGAAATCTTGTTAAATGTTATTCAAACTATTTTGTTAAGGTCTCTCGCTATATACGCAAAATCTAGTAACTGTGACCATTTGAGTATTTTCCCAGCCAATGGGAAAATTCCCGGGTTTTTTCCCACCAAATTGGAAACTTACTCGAAGTTGGGTTTATTCCCGGGAACAAACCCAACCATAGTTGTTTTATTGCCTGCACTACGCCCACCGAATCCCGATACTACTGAACCCTAATCGTGGTGTTTGTATCGCTTGGCTGTCGCTGACTCCGACATCTATATATATATCGTTATCGTATCGTGATCGTTGTAATAATATATCAAATAGATCAATGATCAAATATTATCTCTGAATTTCATGGAAAGGAAAAATAAACTTCATTAATTGTGTGTAATACACATATATTATTATAATAGTAATTTCCTTGGGCCCAATTTTAGCAATGTTGGATAGCACTTAAACATGGTTTATATATGGCTGTAGGACATCATTTGTATAGAGAATATGTCAAACTGTTATATACATAGTTATACTATGGATAACAGTTGCTTAATGTTGCTAAATTAATATAATTTTAATGTAAATGATAATTTAAATAGATAATGTTGATTGAATTTAATAATATTGTGTATTTACATGCTTACGAATTAGCATTTAATGTTCAGCACAGAAATGGACAAAGGTAATTTGCCAATCTATGCTGAACAATCAACGGAGCTAAGCAGCTCCACAATACACAAATTCAATGAATCATATCTGCAGATTACCTTCGCAAATCGTTTACCACTAACAAATATACCGAGAGTTACCAGATACCAGGGTAAAGACCTTTATGCAAAATCACATTTCAAATAAATGATATTCTATTCTAAAATTGTTAAAATCTACTGTTCTTAATAAAACTTTTTCCCAGGAAAGGAGATGAAACCGAGGAGAACCTAAAATAAATATAATACTCACAATTATTGAAGGTTCAATTCTTATATTCGAAGTAGTAGCTGGGGCTTGAGAAGACGGAATTTCAAAACCTTTGATTGCCTGAAAAAAAAAAGTCTGCCTTCTTATGGTGTGATTATTATCTAAATAATAAGTATTTGATCAAAACATAATTATACTTATATACTATTGCAGTTACATGTGGTAAATAAATATTTACCAAAGTCGGAACAGCACCAGGATATAATTGTGTCACTTTTTTCTTCTTTATAATGTTATTTTTTAAAAAATGTCGACTACATATTTTTGATGAATATTTTGGGGTCCAATTAGCTCTCCCTGTGGCCTTAACCCACAGATTCAGTACTTGTATGTCTTCTGGGAAACTGTAATAAAAGTATAAAAAGCTAGAAGTAAACAACACACTTTTCGGATAAAAATGCACTTATAGGGACTTTTTGGCGGGAACTTGCAGTGACGTTACGTTTTCATTTTTATAAATTTGTGCATTTTGAGTTTTATTGCATATTATCGGCGGTATTTTATCCAATAAATGATCAATCCATGTGCACCAATGAAGTGAAATGAAATGAATTATGTGTATCGTGATTTTAAAAGTTGTCTCAAAAAGTCCGTGACAAGTTTTAAGACAAAGTTTTAGTACAATTAGCACCATTTTACTAAAACATGACTGGACGGTGACTAATCATACGAACTATGTGAAAGTTAATGTGCGGACTATATTAAAGTGATATTAAAAATAAAATGTATGCGACTGAAGGACTTTGTATCCATAGTCATGAACAAATTAACAAAAAAATAAAAAAAATTGGTTATGTTTTCATACAATGTATTTTTAGCACAGATGTAAAAAAAAGTCGGATATATTCTCGCTAATAAAAAACTGTGTCACTCGAGTCGGCCACCACGCTGTATGTACAAGCCGGCACGCACACATTCACACATTAGTTGAGCGCGAGTAATCGACTCTGTGTAAACGGCGACAGAGTCTCATTTCCCGCGGAATAGCCAACTAAAGTGTGCGTGAGAGGTGGCCGACTCCATAGACACAGTTTTTTGTTAGCAAGAATATGTCCTCCGTAGTCTGTGATTTTTAGACAGCATCCCTGAATAAAACTTCATATCTGTATACAGGTATTATTATTGTAGTGCACAATATTTCAAAGTTAATTACATAATAAAAGCATCATACTCACGAGTGAAAAGACAAATCCTCAAGCTTTCTTTCACTATCACTTTTACACCCCAAAACACTACAACGTCCCATTTTATAGTGATAATTCTTTGAATTTCAAGGATATTTCGTTGGTATACCGTTGAAAAGCGTAAAATTGTGGATATAGGTAGATACTATCAGACTATGACGATCAACGGAATGTAATGGAATGTCATTCATTAGGTACCCTATTTGTTTAGCGCAGTAATATACTGACCTTGAAAGAAACAGCGTGGCATGAGCAGTGTTGCCAACCCTATCCTAGAGTAAAACTACATGCTATCAGTGTTCACAATCTGATGCCAGGCAACAATCGTACCAGAGCCGTAAAATTATCGTATATGGATCAAAATTATCGTATCCATTGGAAAAATGGGTAAAATAATTTAAAAAATCATATGAAACGTGACAATAATATGTTGCAAATGCTTTATAGTTTAAATTTTGTAAATTTGTTTTTTAAATGGAAAAAAAAAAAACAAATTAAATGTTCGACGTGTGGCACAGACCTGAGCTGGGCCCTCGTCCACTTCGAGTGAAATGAACGCGCCAACATTTCGAATTTATAAAGAAGAAAATAATGTTAAAGGAAGGACACATGAAAACAAGCATATTTTTAAATAGTTTAACTGAATAGATTCTATATTTGCGAGAACATAATACACAAATATTAATGAAACTTAACATTGTATATACAATTTTTAATCATTTTCGTCAAAGAGGAACAAAAATACGCAATATCTGTGTAATCATCAAGTTTTTCATCAGAATGAAAATTATCGTACAATCTGCGTACGATAGTCGTGTTCCATCGTACATAGTTATGAAATTATCGCACATGTACGATAATTATCGTACGGTGCCGAACACTGATGCAATCATCAAAAAACTGTAGTTTATGAAACTGTAGGAAGTAAATTTAATAAAACCTAGCTTTTTCTTATTTTGTATTATTTAACCCTTGGTTCTCGCGAGGGCCGTACGTCCTATAATAACAATTGATGTCATTGTTATTTATTTAACCGCGAGCCAAAGTATTGGTAGTAATAAATGAAACACGAGGGTATAAAGAGGTTTTGCTGAAGTTGAGTTAGTGTACAGAATAAGCAGCGAATAGGACTTTTTGGCGGGAACTTGCAGAGTGACGTTGCGTTTTCATTTTTATTTTCATAAATTCGTGTATTTTCGGTGGTATTTTACCCAATAAAGATCATCCATGTGCACCAGTGAAGTGAAATTAAATGAATTATGTGTATCGTGACTTTTCAAGTTGTCTCAAAAAATCCGAAAGAGTTTAGTACAATGACTACCATTTTAGTAGTAAAACATGACTTTTATGGACGGTGACTGACTGAGGACTATGTGAAAGTGATTTATTGTGACTGGAGAGAGGTAGAGCATAGCGTTTATTCGCTCAAAGAGCAGCTCGACTGGGGAATTACCTCCACCTTACAGAATATCGCAGCCAAATAATTTTATGTTGTGTAAAGTTGTGTTCCTGTGCGTGAGTACAGGTCGCCAGAGCTCATAGGAGAGGGGGGAAAAGTCGGTAACGCGTGAGCGATGCTTCGTGTGTTGCAAGCGTCCATATGGCTACGGTAACCGCTCACCATCAGGCGGGCCGTATACTTGTTTATCGACTTAGTCGTATAAAAAAAAAACCTGGAAACTATAATATAACTCGACACTGGCAGAAAAAAGCCCTAGTTTGGCTTGGTTGCCAAACTTAAAAATAAGAAGAAGAAGCAGCAAATAAAATAGATGGTGCTGCCATCTTAAATAAATAATTGTAGATTTAGATTATTTACCTGAAGATGAACCTATCCACGGAACAAAAAAAACAGTGGAAGTGCGAAGTGTCAAAATATGTATCAGAACCGCTGTCGCCAAATTTCACACAAAGAAATAGATACTCACATATTGCACACCAATAAACAATTCATTTGATTAGTCGTTTCTAGTTTAGACAATATTAGCTCAAGTCACATATATCATACATTCAAAAATATATCTTCACTCTCTAAATATAAAATTTATTTTGCTATAGCGTAGAAAGAATATACGTTTTGAAATCTACAAACAATCTATATTCAATTGAACGATCGAGTTCCGCTACTGCCCCATAGATGACGTTATTCTCAGTGGACGCAATTATTAACTTAATGTACTTTGACATAAGGTTGATAATTGCGTCATACTTTGATATATTCTGCCACTCAACCAGTGCAGTGACACATTGAATAACATTATCGATACTGATCGATACCTTGGGCCCAATTCACGTAAATATTTTACCAAAAATGAAACTTGAACGAATTAAGATTGAATTTTATTGTGAATTGACAAAAAAAAACTAACCTATTCTACTTGTAATTAATTACAATCAAACCCCTATATGATTTCAGTCCGGTCAACTTACAAACCAAATTTTAATTATGGTTTTTTTGGTTGTTTGACAGATTGTCTTGATATTTGGTATACATTAGTATATTGGATCCCAGTGCAAGTACAGTAACTAAAAAAGCTTTTAATGAATTTTTTTTTAATTTCAGATCGGAACAAGATGGTTTCCCGCGTGTGTGGATAAGTTTTATTATGTGTCTTTAATATTATTTAAAGGGCTTGTTTGATATAAATAAGCTCAACAGTACATACAGTTGAATTTACCACCGGTCGGAATACACTGAGAAGACTCCGGCAAAAAACTCAGCAAGGCATTTTATTTTGTGGAAGATCTTTTGATGTTACAGCTTTTGTTCAATATACTTATACAATAGTTAATATACCTTATTATGCTTATTCATACAATTTTCACTTAGCTAGGGGTATGCAAGTGCAGAGAGAAGCTACTACAACCATATATTCTTGTCTTCCACGTAATGCCACCTTTATTTTTAAGCCTTGTTTTTTAATTTTATTTTTCGCAAAATCTTTAATTTCTTTTTTATCGGTGTTGAACTGGTAGAAACACTTGTAGTATAAATATTTTCAATGTTTTCTTTTTCTAATTGAATTCCATAACCTACGGAATGAGATTGTACAGAAAAACTGGTTATAGTTTTTCGTGTCCACTGAACATTCAAAAGACTCTGTTTTTTTTTGGTTACGTCTTGGAATTAACTAGTCTTTTTGAAGAACCTGCAATAGTATAATTACAACTGCATTGCTGAAACCAAAATAAAACTGTTGGTTAAGAAAGGTACTTAAACAATAAGCTTGTAGTAAAACACAGGGCTGTTCATATTTAACTTGTCGCGCGCACGACCAGACAAGAGAGACCTGCCAGAGTTAAAATTTATATGGAACAGAAACTAAAAAACGACACATTGATTTCAATACTTTTGCTCATATTTTTAACCGACTTCAAAAAAAGGAGGAGGTTCTCAATTCGAATGTATTTTTTTTTTTTTTTTTTTATGTTTGTTACCTCATAACTCCGTCATTTATTAACCGATTTGGAAAATTATTTTTTTATTTGAAAGAGTACGCTTCCCGTTTGGTCCCATTGTCATCAGATCAGGATTTGATTACTTCTTAGTGTACTTTAAAGTTGGTTTAAGGTTTTTGTAAAACAGTCCAATTATGTTAAAATATGCATGTCGATAAATCCAACATCCAACCAACCTGACTACATCACTGGGTGAGTAGCGAAAAACTTAAAGAATAAAATAAATGATGAAATGAAATGTATTGCAAAGTGATAAGGATGATTTTAGCTTGAATTTCTATTAAATTAATAGTGAATTGAAATAATTTGATTTTAATAGAAAAACTATTAAATCGTACTTGCTGATGGTATGAAACACCTCCATTATTGATATTTTTTCTTCTTCTATCATTCTTTCACTCCAAAATTGAACAGTAAGGCATATTTACGAAAAACAAGGAATGTGACGAGACTACCGACTAGACGTAGTGCTAAGATACGACTGGGATCAAATATGCGTTGATTAAGCGTAACAACGCTTATAGTCTGGCATACGAAAGTAGAACCTGAAAAAGCGCGGCAAATTTAAAAAAACTGGATGTGGTATCACTAAGTATAGTAGGAATAAATTGTTTTGATACTTTATGATGGGTTTTTGCGTAAAAATATTAATATGGAAAACGAGGAGCCTCCTAGGATAAAGGTAAGGACTTACCAGGAACTCCAGGAACTCCTATTGTAATCCAGCACAGTGATAAGCACTATTATTTCATATCAATTCACCAATCACAAAGTTCAATGCGCCTCGGTCTGTAGCGTCTTTCGTACTAAATGTTGCGGGGTTGCGGGGCGCGCGCGTTTCGTTTTACTCGCACACACGCGTTTGGCGATGCGTCACCGAAGTATCTCGAAGATTCCCGAAGCTCTTTTCTCGCTTTCACATATGATGTGGGAAAAGGAGAGGAATCGGGAAGTAGAGGCTCGTCATTGAAACTCAATATGAGTAGGTTTCTACTTTAAATATTATTATAGGTATTTTGGCCTAAACATCCTCCGCCGCCTTGAGAATACGTAGTGTTCTCAAAAGAAAGAAAATATAATTAATTATAAGAACTAATTACAGATTATAATAATTACTAAAGTACTGAATATAAGATGCGGTATGATTAATTTTTATTGCGAGGGTAATGGACGTAACTTGACAATGGGTCTTTTGAATGATCCATTTGAAGTTTTTACTAAAGCGACGCGGATATTTCCATCCTTGCCAGGATAAACTTGTGATATTATGCCCAACGGCCAACGTAAAGGGGGAATATCATCTTGGTGTATAAGAACCACAGTACCAATCTTAATGTTATCTTTATCAATGAGCCATTTCTGTCTAACTTGAAGATTATGTAAATATTCTATACGCCATCTTTTCCAATAGCTACACACCATCTGATCTAATAATTGTTTCCGACAACGTAAAGATATGGTTTCCTCGGACACATTCTGAAGCGGCAATGAAGTCAATGGTGAAGCCATTATAAAGTGAGCGGGAGTAAGAGGCTCCGGGTAGGGATCCTCAGATAAAATGCAAAGCGGTCTAGAATTTAAGACTGTTTCAATTTGGGTAAGAACAGTGAGGAGCTCTTCATATGTGAGGAGCTGCGAACCGATAACACGGTATAAATGAGTTTTAATCGATTTTATATTAGATTCCCACAATCCTCCGAAATGTGGGGCGCGGGGTGGAATCATTTTCCATTCAATGCGGTACTGATCGGTAAGTAGTTCTTGTAATTGAGCTTTAGCTCCGACAAAGTTAGTTCCGTTATCGGAGTAAAGAAAAGAAACAGGTCCTCGACGGGAAATGAATCGCTTAAAAGCGGAAATAAAAGTATCTGATGACACATCAGTTGCCAATTCGATGTGTACAGCTTTGGTTACTAAGCATATAAACAAACAAATATATGCCTTTTGGCTCTTTTGACCTCTGCGTCTACATAATGTTACTTTAATGGGTCCAGCATAGTCAACGCCCGTATGCACAAACGCTTTGGTCTCCTGAACGCGGCAAGAGGGTAAATCAGCCATTTTTGGGCTGAGAAATGAAGGGGAATTTTTAAAACAAAAGTTACATGAATGTACTCTGTGTCTAATGACACTTCTAGCGGACAATACCCAATATTTCTGGCGCAACAGTGAGCTCAGAAGATTGGCACCAGTATGGCAATGAGCACGGTGAAAATAGTCTATAATAAGATGAGTAACGTGGTCATGTTTAGGTAAAAGAGCGGGATGCTGAGCTTCATACGGAAGATTTGCATTTGAAAGTCTACCTCCAATTCTAATAATTTTATCTTGATCTATAAAGAGGTCAAGTTTTTTAAGCGGGGAAGATAATTTAACTTTTTGAATATTATTAAATAAATTTTGAAAATGAACTTGTTGTACAGAGCGTATTAAATATACTTCAGCTTTATTTAGCTCAGAAGCTGTGATGCGGCTGTGACCTTGATCACGAGAAATTATGCGAGAAAATCTAAGTATGTATACTATTATACGTAATATTTCACGCGAAGCTACTTCAGCAGCGCGAGGGAATAGGTTTTTCTCATCCGAGCATAACTGGCGCACAGTGCGCATGGCTAAAAACGGACTGGACTTAAGACCGAATGCAACTCGGTTAAATTGAAATACGCGGATCGGATCATTGGGATCAAAGCGGAATAATATTTTTTGATATTTTCTATGCTCATCAATAACAGCAATTTGTAGGTACATTTGTTTTATATCTGCTGTAATAGCAATGGGAAATAAGCGGAAGTTCAGTAATACAATAAACAAGTCAGATTGTAAATTGGGTCCCGTATGTAAAATATCGTTTAGTGATATACCATTGTGACATTTAGCACTAGCATCGAGTACTATACGAACTTTTGTTGTTTCTTTGTCTTGCCGTACGACGGGATGGTGTGGTATGAAGTACCCTTTATCATGGTCGTCAGAATCGGAAGGCAATATTTCAGATAAGTATTTTTTATCTAAGTACTCCTGAATAACCTTATTATAACTAGCGCGTAGCTGTGGATCGCGTAGCTTGGTACGCTCCAAAGCAAGTAAACGGCGGTGAGCAACGGAACGGGAATCACCTAACACGTCAGGATCCTCACGAAAAGGTAACGCGGTGCAATATCTGCCTGCGGAGTCCCGTGAGAAGTTACGAGAGAACAGCTGTTCACACTCCTTTTCGGCCGAGCTCATAAATTTTTGCGCGGGAATTTCTTCGAGCTCCCAAAACTTAAGTAGGGAATCATCTAAAGAAATAGTAAGGTCATTGGGACCAGAAATGAAAAAAGTCGCGGTATTAAAATAAGTGGATGCATTTTTATTAATATTAGAGTTAGCGGGAACGTCACCCATAAGAATATAACCGAACACGGTTTCAAGGGCAGAAGGAGCGGGAGGTGCAATAATTTTTTGACCTAATAATAAAAATGGGAACAATTGTGCCCCGAGAACTACTTCGACCTCTCCGGGGATGTGCCACAGAGGGTCAGCGAGCGGTAAGTTACCTAAATGTTGCACTATAGAAGTCTCAACATATTCAGTCGGTAACCTGTCAGTAATGCAATCAACGACAAGAGCGGTAATATTATAAAAATATTTTTTATTTTTCGCGGTTATTTTAAGTTGAACGTAGCCGTGAATAGGACGCGAAGTGGATCCTACACCCTTTATAAAAGAATTGCTAAGCGGTATTATATTTAAATTTAGTTGTTTACAACAGGCAGTTGTAATTATGTTGTTTTGAGACGCGTTATCTATTAAACATCTAACTGAAATATATTTATTGTCCTTATTAGACGCATAAACTTGAGCGGTTGATAAAAGTACAGTAGTATGGGAAGGATTTAATTTATTAAAAGAATCGCGTTCGTTATCATTATTCTTATCAACTCGCGCTCGGGTGCATAGCGACACCGGTTGTGGAGCGTCCGTAGCGTTAGAAGGAGACGCGGTCGGATGCGCGGGCGAGGCTGCGCACGGGAGCGGTCGCGGCGCGGCGCGGGCGGCGGCGGACGGCTGCGCGTGTGGAGACGGCGCGATGCGGTTATCGCTCTTATCAAGACGCGCCGAGTGAGAGGGACGCGAGTCAGAAACTATTTGTTGCGATTGCGAATTGCTATCCAAATGCAAAAGAGAATGATGGTGTTTATTACAAGTTTTACAACTATACGACGACTTACACTGAGAAGCAGTATGCGTAAGGCTGAGGCAGTTTACACAGTCTCTTTTAGATTTAACAAAATCTAAACGATCTTTAGTATTAAGTACTTTAAAAGAGGAACAATTAAAAATCTGATAGTGATCAGATTTATTACAAAATAAGCAAGTGCTTTTATTATTATTATCGCGTGCAAGGAAAGCATGGTGGACTGTATTTGAATTACGCGGTTGAGACCGAGAAGCCGGCGGATTATTAAGGTTGCTACCAACTGGGGCGGTTCGCGCGGAGCCAGCAATTGGCGTAGAAGTGCGGTCTAATATTTTTACTTGCGATTTAATAAAATCAACAAAATCCTTATAAGAAGGAATTTCTTTATTCCTCAACATCAAACATTTCAAAGGAATTAGCGGTTGCGGGATCTAACTTCTTTAAAGCTAAAGAAAGTAAGATAAAATCTTTCATATCTTCAATACCTAACTGTTCCAAAGCAGATACAGAAGCGTGGAAAGTTTCAATGAACGTATTTAAAGACGCGGAATTATTTAATGCGGGTTTAATATTGAATAAATTAGACATGTAGTGTGAGCCTAATGCTCTTTTATCTTGATATTTTTGAACTAAGCTGTCCCAAATAGAATTATAATTATCACCGGACGGTATAATACCTGCCGTGATTTTTAAAGCATTTCCTGTTAATTTACCTACAAGATATTGTACTCTTTGAGAATTCGAAAGATCAGGATTTGAATGTATATTAGATTTAAAAGATTCAAAGAAGACGGGCCAATTTTCTATTTTTCCATCAAATGACGGAATTTGAATTGGTGGTAGTTTGATACGACCTTTATATTGGGACGGAATAGTATTCTGCGCAGACACATTCGACGTAGTATTTGTCTTATTGACGATAAGAGAACGAACCCTTTCTATTCGGGTGTACACTGTATCAAAGGAAATCATTTTTCGACAGACAAGGCTCATAGAATGCAATTATATGCGTAGTAATAGTACAAATAGTAAGTACGTATTGCGGTTATTAGTACACCATATGATTTCGTATAATAAGATACGAATCGGTACCTATAAAATTTAAGTCCTAAAAATATGGAGGAGCGGCGGCGGTATTGAATACCTAACTACTTTTTATCACGATTGGCGTGGTAAAAATGGCGGGAGTACGAAATATCGTATTTATATAGTCTAAAACCTATTTATGAGGTATAAGACTTGCGTATTATGAGGTATATACCTATTTAGAGGCATAAAACCTATAGAAAGCGGGAAATTATACGTGATTTGATATGAAATTAAATTGCTGTAATGGCTGACTCAAAATGAATCCGCTCGAAGGCGTACCAGAAAAATGATGGGTTTTTGCGTAAAAATATTAATATGGAAAACGAGGAGCCTCCTAGGATAAAGGTAAGGACTTACCAGGAACTCCAGGAACTCCAGGAACTCCTATTGTAATCCAGCACAGTGATAAGCACTATTATTTCATATCAATTCACCAATCACAAAGTCACAAAGTTGTAGCGTCTTTCGTATTAAATGTTGCGGGGTTGCGGGGCGCGCGCGTTTCGTTTTACTCGCACACACGCGTTTGGCGATGCGTCGCCGAAGTATCTCGAAGATTCCCGAAGCTCTTTTCTCGCTTTCACATATGATGTGGGAAAAGGAGAGGAATCGGGAAGTAGAGGCTCGTCATTGAAACTCAATATGAGTAGGTTTCTACTATAAATATTATTATAGGTATTTTGGCCTAAACACTTTACAAAAAAATTATATAAATATTAAGTTATGTTTGATTTTCCTAAATAAATAATATTCGCATGTAAATGATTTAAAATTGTACATAAACTCGTTATATTTTATTTTTATATACATATAATGCTTTTAAATAAATAAATAAGTATCTTGGGATATTTCTCACAAACGGTTATCTGATCCCGCACTAAGCGTACTATACAGGTCGTTGTTTTGGTCAGCGACGAGCGACTCAGGGTCGATAATACAAATGATACTGGTGCTAAAAAAAATACTTTATTTTTTTTAATATTAAAAATAAAAAAATTAAAATTTTGAAAATCATGTAATAAGCTAAAGTGTAGACATAATACTCAACGGGAGTACGAGGGAGTAAAGGGGTGAGGCGATGGCGGCTTGTGCCTAGCTCTAGTATGTGCACGTGCCTAGTAACCGTACTTTGCGGTAATTTTATTTCAAATTGAATAAGGTATTTCTCAACATATTTAAAGTATTTAATGGAATTAAGTCCATTTTTGGGGAATATATATTTTGTACTACCGCTCCTGGGTCGCTTGTCGCCGACCAAAACAACACCCTGTATATATTCAAATTAAAAAATTGTGGATTTTTTTTACTGGTTTATATTTTTTTACCTTCTTAGAACAATATGAATATGTTTCAGTGATTAGTGACCGTAGAAGTTCATTTAGCATATTGTAGAACATAAAGGTGATCGAAAGAATGAGAAGGTGGACACTATAACCACAGAGGATTGTATTATACAGAGCAACAGCTTCCATATTAGCCTATTCTTGTAGGGCTGTCACACTAGGAAAAAAAAATTAATTAGAAAGTTGGGTAATTTTTTAATAATGATAAATTATAAGTATAATTTATTGAGGTGCGTCTACGCTAGGCAAGCCGAGCCTAACCGCTTTGCACGTTATCATCGCGGCGTCAAGTTCTGGGGGCACGGGAGTGCCCCCCGCCAAGACAGCCAAGCGAAGCGTAAGGGCACTACCTACCTTTTCTCGACGCGCTTCGTCGTTTTTTTGAACTTTCATAACTTGGGTTTGGATTTTACCAGATAAACAAAATTCTCAGGATATGATGTCAATAGTGAACTTATTAAAAATATTAAGTTTCAATAACATAGCTCTTATACTTTAGATTTTATTGATATCTAAAAAACCCCGATTTCGTCACTGACTCACTGATGATCATCAAAACTCATAGGGTACTTCCTGAAGTCCTAGAAAGCTGAAATTTGGTATGTAAGCTTGTATTAGTACACAAATAACAAAAAAATTATAAGACTTGGAAATTTCAAACAAAAAAAAAACATAAGCAACTTACAAAAAGAAGTGAAATCCCACCAAAAACATTTTCATGTAAAATGTTGCCGCCAAGACATATGGCTCGTACTGTCAAAAAGTTATCAGATCTCATGTAGAGCCAAGCTTATAACTCTACATGCACTTACTCTACAAGCCCCAACTTCACAAACTCTACACACCGTAGTCAAAACATGTGGCTTGGCCGTTTCAATACTACAAGAACTATTGAATAACAAAAAAGTAATTAACAGTGAATACATTTTTCACCTTACTCCCATGTGACGGTAGCGAAACGGCCAAGCCACATATTTTGACTAAGGTGTAGAGTTTGTGAAGTTGGGGCTTGTAGAGTAAGTGCATGTAGAGTTATAAGCTTGGCTCTACATGAGATCTGATAACTTTTTGACAGTACGAGCCATATGTCTTGGCGGCAACATTTTACATGAAAATGTTTTTGGTGGGATTAGACTTACAACGAGCCTAGCCTTACGACACGCTCACCCAAACTCGTGGGATTTGCTAGTTCCCAATTTCCCATTGAAGAATTCCATTACCCAAACTCCAAACCTATATATATATACCCCCCCGCGCGACGCGCTAAGCATCGGACGTGTTTGTGTACCGCTCCGCGAAATAAATTCACAAATAATATTAGCCACTGGTTAAAAAGTTGAAGTGTACTCTAAAACTACTCGGTAACAAATTAAGAAACAGTTACAAATGATACTGAGTGAAAGAAGCAACTTGAAAATAAATCAAAACAAAGAAATTAAGTAAGTGAGCCATAATTTATACATATTCATCAATTTGCTTAGTGGTTACCGGCAATAAACCGGCGAAATCTATGAGCTACCCACTCCTAACAAATTATCACACTTCTTACGGACACATTTGAACCTTAATTTCGCCGTCTTAATCAGCAATACAAACTGCTCAGTTTGTAAGTCACCTGCCATAGAATCCGGTGACGCAGGTTCGAGCCTTGCCTCTGATCGAAATTATTTTTTCTTGAAGACTACGCTTAGATATAAAGAATGTCACTAAAACGAACTCCTCCGAAAAAAACTAATAACACCACGAAAAAATTACGAGACTTACCTGCAGAGGTGGAGACATCTATCGAGTCAAATAGTAATTACTCGTTAGTACATTCTGAATCAGAACCTGTGATCGATAATGAGGAATACATAACATCTAGGAAAAGGAAGTTTAGCGGTGAGAGTGGTAATAATGAAGACATGAGGTCAATGATGGCGGAGATGAGAATGCTGTTCACAACAAACAGTACTGAAACCGATAGGAAACTAGAAGACATTCGTCAATCACTTCAAAAATCATTCTATGATTCAATGGAAGAATTGAAATTACAAAACGAGGCTATCACTGAGTCCATGAAGCTAATTTCTCAACAATATGATGATATGACCGCCACTGTACAAAAACTTGAAACTGAAAAGAAAGAACAACAAAAATACATTTACACTTTGGAACAGAGAATTGATTATCTAGAATATAAAAATATATCAGCTTGTATTGAATTCCGCAACATCCCGAAACAAACTGAGAGAGAGTCGAAACAAGATCTTGTGCATATAGTTAAAAAGGCTGCTTGTGCTTTAGATGTTCAGATAGAAAACTCTGATGTTAGAGAGATTTATAGACCTAATACAAAGTCTGAATCTAATAAGCCGATTATCCTAGAAGTTTCTAGCATGCTCATTAAAGATAAGATTTTAGCGAACTTGAAGACATTTAATAAACAAAACAATAAAGAAAAACTGAATACAAGTCATCTAAAGCTTGCTGGAACCCCAAAACCAGTCTATATCTCCGAGTGCCTTAGCCCAAAAGCAAGAAAATTATTTTATTTGGCTCGTGATTTTGCAAAACAAAACGATTACAAATTTTGCTGGACATCGTATGGAAAGATATTCCTACGTAAAGCAGAGGGTTCGTCAATGATTCGCGTGGAAAACGAAGCTGATATCTTAAAATTAAGACCGACTAAGTGACTAGCTTCCGAAATGTTTAATGTATTAGTCTTATTTGTTAATTTAGTACAAATTATATTTTTGGATATAAAATTTGAAACATTAACTAGAATGCTATTTGTATTTCATATGGGACACCTATGTTTTTTGATTTCATGTTTTCGGTTTTTTACTCTTAACTGCCAAACACACCACAAACACACACTTTCATTTCTAACACAATTAATAAAACACTATTCACATAATTTCAACTGTCACAATCACAAACTCCATGCTACGCCACTCACATCACATTTTCTTCTGTTATATGCCTTGTTTCTCTGTATTTGTGTTTGTCACGGTCCTTATTTGGAGTCATTTTTCTCAAACCGTAGCCTTCGCGATGAATAATCATCTTAAATATGTGTGTGATAATATTGATGGCTTTTCTATATCAAAAGCTAAATGCTGTATCCCAGAAGAATGTTCTTCTCTTATAACGCATACTGATCATCAACTCAAAATTTTGTCCCAGAATATTAGAAGCATTAATGCAAACATGGATTGCTTTCTTACACTATTAGCCAGAACTTGTTTGGATCCTGATCTCATAGTGCTCTCAGAGTGCTGGCTTTCAACCACGGAATTTCCTCCATCAATGGCAAACTACGATAATCATGCAACGAACAACAACCCGATACAGAATGATGGTGTTGTTGTCTATATCAAGAAGTGCATTAGATCAACCACCTATGAACCTGAGTTTTTGAAGGGAAATTGTTTAGTAACTAAAATAGGAAATGAAACAGCTGTAGTCTCTATATATCGCTCCCCATCGTATAGTTCAGTAGACGAATTAAAAATGTTCCAAAACTCTCTAGACAACCTTCTTCAAACTCTTGATAAGTTTAAAAACATTGTAATTGTAGGTGATGTTAATATTAATATTAGACCGGAGTACATTGGAAATCATGGCTCTAAATATCTCGACATGCTGTCGTTGCACGGTCTTCTACCAGGACATACCTTCGGAACTAGACAGGAATCGTGTCTAGATCATGTCATTTTAAAAACAAAACTTGATGCGACTACTTTGGTTATTAGACATACGATTACGGATCATGACGCTTGTTTCCTAAAATTAGATAAATGTACTGTAAAATTGAATAAAACAATTAATAAAATCAATTACTCAGGAATCTCGGATGATTTGTCAAAAGTTGATACATCAAATATCGTTAATGAAACTGACTGCAATAAATCCACAACTCTACTTATTGATACACTACAAGAGGTTATTAGAAATAATACCTTAAAAGTAAATGTTTCCCATCGTAAGGTCATTAAAAAGCCGTGGATATTCGCAGGACTATTACGATGTATGCGAAATAGGGATAAAATGCATAAAAAACTAAAAAAACAGCCGGATAACGAAACATTAAAAATCACATATCTCAGATATAGAAGTTTTTGTAACAAGTTAATCAAAAAAGTAAAACGACAATACGAACGTCAGGAATTGCAAAAGGCTAGTTCTATAAATATTAAAAAAACTTGGCAAGCTATAAAAAACATATCGAACTTTAAACCTAAACAGCAGCTATCAGAAGACTTACTCGAGGGATCCGTAGAACCTAATACACAAGTGAACTTAGTTAATAATTTCTTTGCTAACGTTGGCAAAAACCTAGCCGATAAAATAACCTCCCATATTGGACAAACAAAGAATTCTTCTTTCATCAGTAATAATAAAAAAGCCGATTCATTAGTATTACTGGATCTTGATGAAAATGAAATAAGAAGTCTCGTAAACTCCCTTAAAACGGATTGCGCTATTGGTTGGGATGGGATATCTACTGCAGTCATAAAACAGAATATTGATATTTTGGCGAAACCATTGTGCCATATATGTAATTTAAGTTTAAAAAATGGTGTATTCCCAAAACTTTTTAAAAAATCATTTGTTCTCCCAATACACAAAGGTGGTGATAGGAAGAATGTGGCTAACTATCGCCCAATTTCTATATTACCTTCTCTATCAAAGATATTGGAGAGAGCAATAAATAATAGACTGACTCATTATCTTGACTCCCGAAACTTTATTTCAAAGAACCAAATTGGTTTCCGAAGAGGAAAATCGACGACCGATGCCGTGAATGACCTTACAGATTATGCTGTTCGTGGACTAGATTCCAAAGAGAAATGTCTTGCAATATTTCTGGATCTAGCTAAGGCATTTGACACGGTATCGGTTCCAATTCTGCTCACAAAACTTGAAGCCTTAGGAATTCGAGATTTGCAATTGAAGCTTTTTAAAGATTACCTAACGGACAGATTCCAAATAGTGAAAATCGGTGACTATGTCAGTGATCCTTTGCCTGTTACTTTCGGTGTGCCTCAGGGCAGTATCTTGGGCCCAACTCTTTTTTTGATATACATCAATGATTTGTGTGACATGCAATTCAGGGGGGGTAAAATTCTCACATATGCGGATGATACTGCATTGATGTTCCAGGGAAGGAGTTGGTCTGAAGTTTTCTGTACTGCACAATCAGGCTTTAATAATGTGGTCAAATGGCTAAGGAACAATTTACTGTCATTAAACTCGGACAAAACCAAATTTATGTGTTTCTCCATACGCAATACTGTAGAACCCCTAAGCTATTCTATTAAAGCGCATTCTCCGCAATGTTTGGGTATGGATATTGAAACGGACTGTACATGCCATCAATTGGAGCGAGTCGATACGATTAAATACTTGGGAGTAATGTTTGACCGTGGTCTCGATTTCAGAGGACACATTAGTCTTCTGTCACAACGCACTAGGAAGCTTATAGCTGTCTTTAAAAACATAAGGTGCGTTGCTGGGACGAAGATTATTAAAACAATGTACTTTGCGCTTTGTCAGTCTATTTTACAATATTGTATAGCGGCGTGGGGCGGTGCAGCTAAAACAAATTTACTTATACTTGAAAGAGCTCAAAGATCTGTGCTCAAGGTTGCTACCTTCCGCCGGTATCGTTATCCAACCGCAGACCTGTATCAAAATTGTAATGTACTGACAGTTAGGCAATTATTTATTAAACAAATTATTCTAAACACACATTCACAATTAAAATTTGACAGGACATCTTATAATAACCAAAGAAGAAAAGATAGAATCTGTCTGTCAGAAAGGTTTAATACAAAGTTTGCACAAAAGTTCTCTTGTTACCTTAATAGCCAACTCTATAATAAAATAAGCAAAGAAATAGAAATTTTCCCCTTGACGTATTTCAAATGCAAATATGAAATAACTCAGTGGCTTCAAAAATTGAACTACGACCAAACTGAGGTATTACTATCAGCATAGGGATCCAAGTTTGTCTCTCTTTCCTGTTTATACACTATACACACACTACACAAACATAAACCAAACACACATTCACTACACCTTCACACTTACTCTACGCTTAGGTACACTTTTACACACTACACTCTCCATAGAATTATTATTATACCTATTTGTTATCTATGGGTTTGAATTTTAATAACATGTTTTAATTAATTAATTAGTTCTGAAAGCTTTGTAACTTAAAATAACAATATTAACAGGTCCATATTACAGATTTATCATAGGTACATATTTGTAACATAAAAGGGGTATTGATGTCTATAGAACAGATGCTATGTGCATCTAGTTTAGGCGTCAATGATCAAAATGTGCTTGTATTTTAATGTACTAAAATTATGAAACACCTGTATCTTTTGTTTGAGTTGAATAAATAAATATTATTATTATTATTATTATTATATATAATAACCGTTATAATACCAAGATGACACAAATAATGGCGTTTTGATCACACAAATATGAACTCTTACTCGAAAGTAATGAGGGCAAATTTGAGTTAGACAATTATTTAACATTGGATAAATTATTGAATTAGAGTGAAATTCCTTTATTACAAATATGAATGTTATTATTAACGTTTTATATAACGTCCAACTATACCTAATCATTATTACAACCATTGTGAACAATGAAAATGATGTCATTATCACACACTTGAAAACCTAAGTGTCTACATTATTATATACTGGTGCCGATTGTAAATCGCACTAAACTAATTTTAGTCACATCTCATCTCTTTCTTACGAACATGATTGAAAAAGGATAGAACATATTTTAAGTTGTCAAATTAATCTTTGCCGTCTTATTTTGCGCGTATTTAGGTGTGACCGCGATAGATGGCGACTAAATTTATATTGAAAACAAGCATTGGACTAATTTGACAGGACTAAATTTCTTACATCCTTTTCTTATGTTCTTTGTTAAAAAGAGACATAGTGACATTAAAATTAGTTTAGTTGTGAACAACAGAATCAGGGCCAGTGTACCTAAATTATAACAGTTTAAATACATATAAGTATTGTAATATATGCATTAAGTAAAAGATATCTTGAACTTGGCTTGACACGCTACCACGTGTCTAGATGACATGAGTCCAATTTCGCCCACCACTAAAAATATTACTCGTACCTACATACCTACCTAGTAAGAAAATTACTTCATTTGGATAAATTATTGGATAATTTATTCAATTATTGTCGGAGAGTTAGATCGTTGGTCGGACTCAGTTGGATTTCGATATTATCGTTGTACAAGGGTTGGGTAAAATAGTAGCAACACTGATTTGACTTTGACGTAAATAACAGACTTAATGAGGGTATGCGTAATATTAAGAACATTGTTTTGACTATAACGTGAATAACGGAGTTTATAAGGGGATGCGTATTGCTTTTGGGATAGTTAGTTTATCACAAGCGCTCGAGCTGTAGACATCTCAGTGCAATCATTGTTACAGCCGGTTCTGTAGCCTGTAATTATTTAAGACTGTACATGTGTGAAGTGAAGTGATTATTTAATTGTAATATTATGTCGTAACAATAACGTAATAAACACATTGGGCCCGTGAGGAGTTTGTTGCGTCGCTTCTTCTCCTCATACGGGACATTTACGAAGCGATGGTATAACGTTGTTTTATTGCCTGCACTACGCCCACCGAATCCCGATACTACTGAACCACGATTAGGGCGTGGTGTTTGTATCGCTTGGCTGTCGCTGACTCCGACATCAGAAGTGGGATAAAGACTGGCAATAAAACTATACTTGGATTGTTACCACATAGTTTGAGCACTGCTATGTGCTTGAGAACCCCGAACACGTGTCAAATAGAGGCTTTTGCCAAGCGAGCGATAACGTCAAGAATTAAGACTGAATCAAGTTTGGTGGCATCGGTTCTATAGCCAAGTAACCGAGTAACTAAATGGATCATGAGATGCGCGTGCTTATATGCGACATGATAATAGCTAGCAACTGGTGATTCCATGTTGCGCGGTTGTCTACGGAAAAACAGGTCATGTTTCCTTTACTTCCTTCCTTTACTTTTTAATCTTTTTTTTGTCTAAGCTACGATCAAATGCTTTTGGTGTTACATGTTACAGATGTGGTGATGCTGGCTTCTTTGCAAGTAACTGCTCTCGAGCCTGCAACTTCACTGCTGTCAAAAGCGTTCGTGGCAACGGCAGTGCGGTTGGCAACAACACCGGTGCAGTGAGCAACGGTAGTAACCGGCGTCGGGTGGACCTGTGCTGCATCCGCAACCAGGCGGAACAGATGACTATTTTCTGTGAGTCGATTTCATGTTGTTTGCTAATAGATTACGATGGTCCCTGAGTAGGGATTGCAATCCGGATACTTCGAAATTCGAAAATGACTGAAAAATCCGGATTTTTGGGCCTATTTATAAATCCGAATATTCAGAATCAAATCCGGTTTTTTCGAATTTAAGGTTATCATCAGTTACGAGGCGGGAAATTTGATTTTTTTCGAGTTTTTTTTTACCTTCATAGAACAATATGGATAGATATGTCAGTGATTCGCGACCAGTAGTTCATTTAGCATATTGTAGATTTGATACTTTTTGTTTAAGATTAACTATTTTTGTACATATCCCAAAATAGTAAGTTTTACGGTTTTTAGAGAAACCGTGAGAAATGTTCAAATGTGGCTCATATTATACAAAAAACATTCATAACACAATGTACCAAATGAACTTCTACTGTCGCTAATCACTGAAACATCTATCCATATTGTTCTACGAAGGTAAAAAAGATCAAATTTCCCGCCTCGTAACTGATAATTACAATGCTCATCATTGAATATCCAGTAGATGTAGGTCAGTATTACTCTGACACACAAATCCGCATAATATTTAAAACTCCTGCGTTTTAGTTCGTGCGTTTGCGTTGCCGTGTCTGTTCATGGTGCCTATGAGGTCTATAATAAAATCTATAAACCGCTCGGCTCACACGCTGCTAGTTGCTCCCGCTCATCCATCTAGCTAGTAGCTAAGTCGGCCAGCGAGTCTTAGATGGAGGCGACGCGCGCGCGGCGCGAGTAACAACTCTGTACAACGTAATATCAAGAATTATAGTTCTAGATGGGTTACCGCTGAACGCATTTTGTACATCGGCTGATCTATTTTTTTTTTTATTTCGTGTCTGGCACACCAGCCTTCTATTCTAAGTAAGCTTTCTTGATATGGAGTCTCTGGTGGTCTGTACGCTTGGGTTTCCAATTTCCTGAGCGAACGGTTTATTCATGTGGTCATAGTCCTTTCGCACCTGAATAATACGATAGTGAGTTCATTATAGTGAAGAGGTTTGATCTGGGTATGCGTGCTCCAACTTAGGTTTCGTCATTATCCTTAATGAAGGCTCAGTGGCCAAACGCAAGTCCATATTTTTTGTTTTTTAGAATATTTCCAATTTTATTTAATTTTTATTCAAAAACAATGGAAAACAATAAAATAGAACACCCATCTTCAAACTACTAATAGTTTAGCATAAAACTACGCGTACAATTTAAAATTACAAAAGATTGCAATAAAATTTTACCAAAATTCGAAAAATCCGGATTATCCGGATAATCCGGATTTATATGTGATGATAAACTTGAAATCCGGATTTGAAAAATATATAAGGATAAGATGAGCCACACCTAGGCTGCGTGGTTTATTATCGTAGTTTGTGTTGAAGCGTTAACAAAGTAGATGTGTTGTTAGTGTAACGTGGCGGTATGCTTTTATAATTATCCTTGTTTACGTTGGTTCGCAAATGAGACTAGGCGTTGGTGCGGTGCTAATCAATATTGTTTTAACTAGACAATAGAAACCTATCAAAGGTTATGTGTCCTATTTTTCTAGAGTGAACTAAAGTTCTCTTTAGCGCTGTAACAATAAATTATTCGTCTAGGCAGACAGTAGAAATACTATCAGAACGCTTTTAGGAATATTTTTCTCGCAAACACCGTGATTTTCAAGGTGCTTACGCGTTTCGTTTATCATTCTACAACAACAATTGTGGCCGGATGGCCTCACTTGAACGGAACATAGTTGTGATGTGTGGCGTCTTCTCTATAATAATGGCTTAATGTCAACAACAAGGTTTTCAAAGCTGCGTTTTAGTTTCATGATGATTTTGGATTTGAAAAATGTAGGTACAAATAAATTGTGATGGTTAATAGTGTAGTCAAGCAACTAACTAGGAGTTTTGTGTGTGCTGGTACAATATGCGGTTGGCAATGTCCTTTGTTTATGTCCCTGATTTTCTTGATTCACATAGTGAAGGTCATGTAATATGTCTCAATATTTATAGGTCGTTTAAATCACACAATGTTTTAATCTCCTACGTCATATAATCTCACGATAGGTTTAGACTAATGCCAATTAGGTAGTAACAGATAAACTAGATGAAACAAAAGACCATTTTGGAGTGAAATTATATCAGTCGTAGTAAAGTTGACATTACCATTAACTATTAGGTATACTATTAGACTTAACCTGATAGAAATTGGTATCTCTTGAGTAAACTTAAGTAGTCCGTGAAGTGAATCGATTAGTTCACTTCAATAGTGTTCGTTATTTGACTTGTCTCTCTTTCACTGTAAGTTATGACTTTAGGCGTTAGTATTGCTGGTTAATCCCTTGACTTGCGGTTGAAAAATAAAAATTGATTTCTATTGTTTTCCTCGCTCGCGCGGATCATCAAACAGTCGAAGGATTGAGTGTTTAGCTGTCACTGGTCAATTGAAAGATAGTGTAGTACAGATGAGGTAGATTCAACTACATGTAGCTGTTTAACGTTCATAAGTAGGCAACAGGGTCTAAACTGAATACATTACTTTTTTTTATTTTAATGCTAAATGCTAACGCAAACTTGATAAAGCAAGAATTGAAAGAAAAGAAGGCTATAGTGACTTAATTTTCTGTGAAAGATTATTTTAATGGAAAATCATTCATCATATCACCCTATGGATGTCCACTGCTGAACATAGGCCTCCCCCATTGACTTCCACTTTGAAGGGTTTTGGGCCGCTTGCATCCAGCGGTGCCCAGCGACTCTGACCAGGTCGTCGGTCCACCTGGTGGGAGGGCGTCCCACTCGGTGCTTTCTAGTACGTGGTCGCTACTTGAGAACCTTTCTTCCACAGCGGTTATCGGCTCTTCGAGCGATGTGGCCTGCCCATTGCCACTTCAGCTTACTAACTCTACGAGCTATGTCTGTCGTTTTCGTTCTCTTACGAATGTCCTCATTGCGGATCCTGTCACGTAGAGAAATTCCGAGCATAGCTCGTTTAAGCTCGCTCGGAAAATTATTGGTGGAATCAAACAAAATCTAGAACCTTATAGGGTTATTGAGTTGCGTGAGTGGCTGCCGAGGTGGATCCATGTTTATTGGATGAAAATGATAGTGGGATCTCTGTTTATGAAGTACTCGTTGTGTATCTGTGTGTATGTAATCAGCAGCGAATAGCTGGGTGAGTTATCTACAAGCTATCTCAACGTTGTGTTGACTGTTATAGTTCTATGTTAGGTTAGGTTGTCTGAACGGTGAGGTGGCCATTTAGACGGTGTTATCCGGAAGGCTAGGTGGCCATCTGGAAGGAGAGGTGAAGAGATTTCCGCAGAGTCGGCACACGCGAGTGATACCCCTGGTGTTGCAAGCGTCCAAAGGCTGCGGTAACCGGCTACCATCCGGGAGGCCGTATGCTTTTTGCCAGAATTAGTGGTAATCTAGAAGAGATTTCTGCAGAGTCGGCACGCGCGTGCGATACCCCTGGTGTTGTACGCGTCCAAAGGCTGCGGTAACCGGCTACCATCCGGGAAGCCGTATGCTTTTTGCCAGAATTTGTAGTAATCTAGAAGGCGTGAAGGCCTGTCTAAATGAGACGAGGTGGTCATTTAGACAGTTGTCCAGAAGGCGAGGTGGCTATCTGGAAGGCGTGGTGGCCATTTGGATGGTTTTATCTAGAAGGCGAGGTGGCTATCTAGAAGGCGTGGTGGCCAGTTGGATGGATGGCGTGGAGGCCATTGGAGGCCATTTAGACTATTAATGGCGCGGTGGCTGTTTCCATAACACTGAGATGGTTTATTGTATAGCGTGGAGACCATAGATTTAGAATTTCCATGTCGACAGAGTATTCCGTGAGTATTCTATAAGCAATGGCTTTGGGTTCTATTCTTGCCTAGAAGCTAAGACTATAAAGTTAAAACTTTTTTTTTTTTTTTTTATACTACTTAGGTAGCAAACAAGCATACGGCCCGCCTGATGGTAAGCGGCTACCGCAGCCTATGGACGCTTGCAACACCAGGGGTGTCACTCACGCGTTGCCGACCCTGCAGAAATCTCTTCAGACCCTTTTTGAAGAACCCCATGCTGTACTCCATTGGGAAAACCACGGCAGGGAGCTCATTCCACAATCTGAGCGTCCGCGGAAGGAAGCTCCTTTGAGACCGCACAGTTCGAAACAATTCTGGTTTCAATATGACTGTCTCCCTTAGGTAAGTAAGTAGTAGTAAACTTGCTTGGTGGTGTTGATCTTAGTAATCGTTAAATTTGGATTGTCTAAACTGTGCTTACTGCTTACCTGTGTTGACTTTAGAGATTGGAACTGTATCATTTGTTAGTATGAGTAAGCGTTAGTATAATGATTAAACTGAAGCAATTGATAGCAAAAATGGCTCGAAAGTTTAGGCAGGAATGGCCGAGTGAAATTATCAGTTACTGTGCTGGACTTATTTAGTTTCAGGTACATCTGGTAGAGCTTTTCACACGAGGGCGTGTGATTCGCAGAATGGCCGTGTCGGAGAGTTAGATCGTTGGTCGGACTCAGTTGGATTTCGATATTATCGTTGTACAAGGGTTGGGTAAAATAGTAGCAACACTGATTTGACTTTGACGTAAATAACAGACTTAATGAGGGTATGCGTAATATTAAGAACATTGTTTTGACTATAACGTGAATAACGGAGTTTATAAGGGGATGCGTATTGCTTTTGGGATAGTTAGTTTATCACAAGCGCTCGAGCTGTACACATCTCAGTGCAATCATTGTTACAGCCGGTTCTGTAGCCTGTAATTATTTAAGACTGTACATGTGTGAAGTGAAGTGATTATTTAATTGTAATATTATGTCGTAACAATAACGTAATAAACACATTGGGCCCGTGAGGAGTTTGTTGCGTCGCTTCTTCTCCTCATACGGGACATTTACGAAGCGATGGTATAACGTTGTTTTATTGCCTGCACTACGCCCACCGAATCCCGATGCTACTGAACCCTAATCGTGGTGTTTGTATCGCTTGGCTGTCGCTGACTCCGACATATTTATATTCCTCCTGGAATTATTTATAAACGCACTGCAATAAATAACCATTTTGTTTGTAAGTTGTTCTTAAAATTATTAAAAACAAAGTATCGCGGTAACGAGCAGCGAGCGACGACGTACTGCTAGCGATGTAGGTATCGAGGCGTGCCGCTCGGTCGCGAGTCGCCCCCGACTCTCGGACCCTCGGGTTCGCCGGAAACACCCGAAGCGACTTCTCGGCTCTCGTACGTGAACCCGTCGGTGAGCGCTCACGCACACATCGCTGCGCATTACATGCGCAGCGATGTAAAGTACCTACCATGTCGCGTTCTTAGGAGCTGTTTATCTGTATGGTAATCTGTGCTATAACACTGATTTAGCTATAAAGCCGTTATGAATAAAGGGTTAGTATCAAAACTGGTTATGGTAAACTAGTTGACACTTTTTATGCCGGATGACGAAATAGAATGTTGCCATTGAAAGAATTTCAATTATAGCCAGGCTCAACTTTCGTTTGCCAGACTCTAATTGTGGCGACACGGGTCACACCTACTTCGCACTTTCATTTTTTTTTGTTCCGTGAACCTATCCACCGCGTGGCCGGTTATCCATGAGACAGCAATATAAATCTTCAGTGTTTCTATTACTTAATTTTTTCCCTAAATATGACCAAAACAATGTAAATGTACCTAATGTGTATTGAATTTATTCCATCTGACGTCATGCTGTCGTGTCAATGCCAAAGACGAAGTTCCGATTGACGAATTGGCTGAAATAAACATCTTCTTGCCTAAATTGATGTGTACATCATCATCATCATCAGCCTACAATATCCCACTGCTGAGCACAGGCCTCCTTTCGCAAATGAAGGTGAACGGGCAATACTCCAGCACGCGTGCCCACTGCGGATCGGTGGAGGTAGGCTAGTGGGCAACCTACTGTTGGAATTTTTCAAGCCGCCAAGGAGGCATCCAACTAGTTTAACGATTATCACAATTAAGTGATAACCGGGACCAACGGCTTTACGTGCCTTCCGAACAGCGTTGCCAGACGTCCCGATTTTGGCGGGACGTCCCGATTTTTAGCCCAAATTTAAATGTCCCGCTTTTCGAGCATTACTCGACGGTGAAATTGAAATCATCGTTGAACGTAGAAGTGGGTAATTCTAAAGATACCACTGCTCAGAAATGGTACCGACTTTCCTGCGACGGGTCTTAAACACCGCAGTGGAGTCGCGCCAAAGTGCGCTAAAAATCACTGAAACGTATAAAAATCAAACATCTAGTTCTAGTCAACGCAATCAAAAGATACGGCCGTATATGCCGCATATTTTGACGCCCGCTAGGGAATCAAAACCTATAGGGTACTTCCCGTTGACCTAGAACCATGAAATTTGGCAAGAAGCAGGTCTCATTCATCATTCTCGAAGTGCGTGTGATATCTATAATTATTTAATTGTGACATTTATTTATTTATTTATTTATTTATAAGGACAGCCAACAAAACATACACCAAACAAAAAAAAATATAATGGTCACAAACAATACTTAAAGCTAAGTGCTGTTTTAATTATAGGCTATCACAACATGGTAAAAGACAAAAACATGTAAATATTAAAAACTTAAGATTTGTTAACACTTGATTGAAAGTTATAGATATTAAAACAAAAAAAATTATAAAGCAAAAAAGACTTAAAAACTAACATAGCTACCTACAGACGTGATCATCCGGCTAAGGTTTGATTTGAGGAGAAGGCCCAAAAGAAGCCAAAACTGCATGTTTAAATGTATGTGCTTTGTTTGAGAAGATGTCAATGTCGTTGTTATTCCGATACATGGTGTTATACTGACTTTGAAGTCGATTTAAAGTAGCATGCTGACCCAGGTTAGTTTTAGAACATTTTACCAGGAATGGAGTATATTTACTAGGACGAGGTAACTTGAAGGGGACGCTCAGGTTGATTGATTCTACTAAAAAAGGACAATCTATGGTACCGTTAACCACCCTATATAGGAACATATGATCGAGTAATTGTCTCCGCTCACGTAAGCTATTCATTTTGAAGTACGTGAGACGATCCTTGTAGGAGGGTAACAGCTTGGCTTTATTGCATTGGTAAGAAAGATGCCAAAGAAATCTTTTCTGTACCCTTTCTAGACGGTCAATATGCACGTCATAATGCGGGGACCAAACTTGTGCACAGTACTCGAGGGCAGAACGAACCAGGGTCGAATACAGCATGATTTTAGTGTCTGGTTTCTTGAAATCCTTGCTGTTTCTTATAACAAATCCCAGCATCTGAAATCCCTTGGTTGCAATTTTGTCGATGTGCGTATGGAATCGTAGCTTCCTATCTAAATATATACCAAGATCACGAATGTGATCCACTTCCTCTAATATCGTGTTATTAATACAATATGACTGTGAAGATTGGTGCAAGTTTCGAGAGAATCTCATAGATTTGCATTTACCAATGTTTATGTCCATATTATTAACATCACACCAATGAGTCAGTCGGTCAATGTCTTCCTGGAGTAGCACGGTATCAGACTTAGATTTGATCTGCAAGGCTAATTTGAGATCATCCGCATAAAGGAAACATGAAGAGTGTTTAAAGAGGTGGACAATGTCGTTAATAAATATATTAAACAAAATTGGTCCAAGGATAGAGCCCTGAGGGACTCCAGACATGGCCGGGAAACGCTCTGAAGAGTACCCGCTCACAACAACCCTTGAGTATCGATCACCCAGATATGACGTAAACCATCTTAGCAAATTTCCTGCAAAACCAAATAAAGAAAGCTTGTTAATTAAGATTTTATGATCAACGGTATCAAATGCTTTACTTATATCCGTGTAGATGGTATCAACAGGAATGCGAGCGTCCATAGAGTCGGTGAGAAATGATACAAAGGATATGAGATTTGTTGCCGTGGATCGAGATTTAAGGAAGCCAAATTGTTGTGGTGATATCATGTGCCTAATATGCCAAGAAATTACAGGACGCAGCAATGCTTCAAAAATCTTCCCAAATACTGGCAGTATTGATATGGGTCTATAATTTTTAATGGAGGCAGCATCGCCTCCTTTGTGAATAGGTACATGATTTTTGTTCACGACTACACCCTTTAACATGCCTCTATCGTCCCTCGACCCGCACATAACACATTATGCTATGTATGCCTGCCCACTCCAATGTAAATAAAGATCTTATAATTATATTATATACCTACTTTACATAGGCTAAGTTTAGAATTGAAATTTTATATTGTTTACTTTAAGGTTTTAGGCTATTGTTTAGGTACTAAGATATTTTATTGTTTATTATTTTATGATTATTGATAGTTTTACATTGTTTTTATATTAGATATAAGCATTTTTAAATAAGAATTTTGATAGGGCTCTCGCACGGTATTGCCACTTTTCGATATCGATTCGTTGCCATAGCAACCGATTGTATCTTGCTAATAATAATGATATTTCACAATAATTATTTACTAATCTGACATAGGCATGCGCAAAGACTAAAATTACAATATAAACAGCGCAGTCAGGCCCATTCGGCAGTCATTTCTCTACGCACTCTCCTTACAAGAACAAGTCAGAAAGAGGCAATACTGCAGTACAAGTTTCAAGATTATTTCACCGCACAAATCGAGTTTCATTTCAAGCTGCTTGTACCCGTCCAGACCTATACTCCTGGTAGGGTTCGTCAACAGAGGCGATCAAACGGCAGGAGCGACTTATCGCATTCGCGACGTGGCGTGCAAGGCTTCGCGAGGAGCGGTTTGCACGCAAACGCGTCGTCGAAGCAGTCCTGCCGGTCTTCGAGGCCTGGATGCAGCGACAAGGTGGACGACTCACCTACAGACTTACACAGATAATCACCGGGCATGGGTGCTTCGGTGATTATCTGTATAGGATCGGACGTGAGGCGACGGCGGCCTGCTTCCACTGCGGTGGAAGTGACCAGGATTCCGCATCGCACACGCTCGCGGTGTGCCCTGCGTGGGAACCCGAGCGGCGGATCCTGGTCCAAGAGATCGGACGGAATCTCTCCCTGCCAGCAGTCGTGTCGGCGATGCTGAGCGGGGATACAGCGTGGAGGGCCGTAGCCTCCTTCTGTGAGACCGTAATGGTCCAGAAGGAGGCTGCTGAGCGGGATCGGGAGAGGGCTGATCCCACTCGGAGGCGAAGCCGCCGGGGCGCAAACGTGCCTCGTCGCGGCCCTCCTGCCCTGTAGCTGGGGCTTAGAATAACAGCTACGGTGTTTCCCTGCCTGTCGTAAAAGGCAACTAAACGGGGCCTTTGGGGTCGTGGGCAATCAGAGCGGGGGCTCTGTACGCCCAGAAGCGACCCCAAGGAGGACGATGAGTCGATGTGGTCACGACTCATCGTGCGATAGCACAGCGAGGGTGCTGGGGGGAGGTCTCAGACTTCCCCCGGGACGAGCTATCAAAGCGCCGCGCTTGGAGGGGTGAGCAGGTACGCGTTCAACACGAGAGCCCGCCCCCCTCTCTACAGCGCAGATGGCGACCACCGTGGGGTTTTAGCCGGTAAAAGTCCGGCATAACCTGGCCGCTACCCCCGGGGCGGTAGGGTATCCTATGAGGATTTTCCCACGAGAAAAAAAAAAAAAAAAAAAAAGGGTTCGTCAACAATTTTGTTTTCCAATGAAAAATGCCAATGCTTGATACATTCGTTACATTCGTTTTTGTAATTTTATGTGAATAAAAATAGATTCGTTTTTAAAGTGTTCGTAGGTATGTGTTAAATAGTATTTTCAAAAATAGAGTTTGTTTCGTGATTCCTCTAAAAGGTTGGTTTGTTGGTTGAATTGGTTGTTATCCCGGGATATTATACCAAGCGGTGCATATTGAAAAATCATTGCAAATCATATATCACTAGTGAAATCACTGTGATGAAAAATAATAATATCATCAAATGAGAATTCCTTAAAAGTAGCAATCATTTCCATGCCTAATGGCAAGTCCATATTATTATTAAGTCGTGTCGATGGTATAGGTAGAAAAAAATGTTATTTTAACTTACGTGGATAAAAAGTGTAGGTATTGAGCGTAGATTTAGGTAGGTACTATATTTTTTCTGTTGAAAGCAACTGGTTTCAAAATGTCTTGAGCAAATCCGGGAGTGGCGACTTGGATGCCAGTTAACTCGGCCCGTACACTCAATCCATGTATTTCTTATAAATGGTTTAATAGGAAAACTAAAAAAGAAACGTTCAAAAGTGGTAAAATTATTAAAGTGGTAAAATTTATAAAATGCTGGTATCTCCATAAACTTATAGTCTGACAATTTACAAATTACGAAGTAACATAGTTAACTACCTCACAACAATAAGCCTCAAACTATGGTCGGTTAGCACTAAAAACTAATTGTCAGTTCACACCATGACGCGACGACGCAACTCTTTTTAAAATAACAATAGAATATGTATTATAATATAACTATATGTAATAAACAAAAAGGTAACCATTTCAGGGAGATAATTCGGATACGCCTCGCAGCGCGCGATTAACTTGTCATGAAGTCTCTCGTTGAAATGTGCACCTTTTTGTGCATTCATTTTTCTGTGTCTTATTATTCTGTTTTCAGGATTAGAAGATATCGGTGACAGTGCACATTTTCTGGTTCACTCATACTACTTGCGAGTAACTAATATAATATTATACAAAAAATATTTTAATTTCCATTTTATATCATTGCAAAAATACCATATATATCGCTATACATAACTAAGAAATAATTTCAGCACATTAATATAGCTTGATAATTTTAAAAATTAAGAAATAGTATATCCTTAAAATACTTGCTGCATGAAACAGAACATTTACCTATAGTGATTGACAATGCTTGATCAACAGGGAAATTCAAGAAAGTATCGATATATGTTATATCGATTATTTTTGAATAGGTTTATCAATATCGAAATATTTTTAATTACCAAAAAATTTCGGTACGATATCATAGAGAGAGAGAGAATATTCGTACATACATTACTAGGTAAATATCAATTAACAAACATAATTTCTCATAAATCCTGTAAAAATATCTGAAATTAAGAACAACGATAATAGTACAGTATGATACATGTGTGCAAAGTTGGAAATTACACACGAGGCAGTATTAAGCAGTAAGACAGTGATAAGGAAATATAATTTGGAAAATAAAAGCACTAAAATGAAAATCGATTAGACTTTCTTTATTAACTTTCTCGATACAACAAAAAAAAACGATTGGATATCGTTAAGGCGTATGACTATAATTGTCAAAAGTGAACTTTCACCGATATCTTCTAATCTTGAAAACAGTATAATTAAATTAATTATATATATAGAACTTTATTATATATAAAGTTCTATGTTCTTTGCTTTCTCGTCGAGTCTCGGTGTGAACCGACCCTTATTTCATTTGGATTTTTATTTATCGTATTAACTTTGCATGATATTGACAGAAAATGCAATTGAGTATTATAGCATGAGTATAGTAAACTATTGGTTTACGGTTTCAATAACAAAAAACTACTTACCGATGAAAGGTTATGTTTGGTTCATTTCGTTCACTACGGCTTTTACAGCCCATTATACCACAATTCACCATCACTCACACTAAATATTACCTTTTGGAATACAGACAAAGTCAACAACTATTTACACACAGGGTTTCAAAGTTCTTATCAATGAAAATCTTTTACCACCAAAAACCTGTTTGCCACCAACATAGACTAGGAAGCGAATCCATCCAATTTCTTTGGAGATGCTACGCATGCCACCAACACAGTGTTGCCAATGCACAGACTACGGAGGACATATTCTTGCTAACAAAAAACTGTGTCTATGGAGTCGGCCACCTCTCACGCACACTTTAGTTGGCTATTCCGCGGGAAATGAGACTCTGTCGCCGTTTACACAGAGTCGATTACTCGCGCTCAACTAATGTGTGAATGTGTGCGTGCCGGCTTGTACATACAGCGTGGTGGCCGACTCGAGTGACACAGTTTTTTATTAGCGAGAATATATCCGACTTTTTTTTACATCTGTGTGCCAATGCAAATTTTTAGGCGGCCGTGTAACATGACGTAAAAAAGCCGTGTTTATATGGAAAAATACCAATGTTGGGCCGTGTCACTGCTTAAAAAAGGAAAAATTAATGTTAATTAAACGTTTTTAACGTTTAATTAATGTTAATTAAACGTTTTTAACATTTAAAACCTTACAATTACCATAGACAGCTTTGTAATGTTGTAATTCGGAATATTCGGATTCGGAATTGGATACAGAAGAGCTACTCCGATTTTCGAAATTCGACAATTATATTGTGCCGTTTCTCTCAAACTCCTGTCAAATAATATTTGGGTAAGTGGGACGGCACTATTCGACGGTAAAATTTCGTACATGGGATTGGCATTTCGCCCTTTAGAACCATACCCACCCATACATTAATTCATTACCGTAGAATTTGCGAAAAGCCGTAGAAACTGCTGCGGCCACAGGGATACAGCCGTAGGCCGTGGATTTTGTGATATTTTGGCCTGAAAGCCGTAGAACACGGTAATTGCCGTAGCATTGGCAACACTGCACCAACATGCCACCATGGATTTAATATACAAACAGGATTGAACTCTCCAAAAATTTTATCATACAAAAATAAACCATAAGTCATGCACGTTAGGGTTTACTTTTGTTAGTTATCTTAGCCGAGGCAAAACGAGCCGAGAGAGATAGCCCGAACCGAGGCCGTTTGTCCCTTTTCCTCAATTGCCAAAAGATAAAAATGTTAAAGATGGTAGAAAATATTTCACCACAACAAGTAAAATATATTACGTATAAATATTTTTTTGCTATTAAACTAGTTTTAAATCATTTTATTTTGTAGGTTTACATCTGTACATAATAATAAATAATTGTATTTAAGTAAAATAATCAAAATAATATGATTGTTTTGTAGCTATCATAAAATTATTCTGGTAGCACTGAAATCTGATATCAGTGGTGTCATGTCATGGCAACATGGCGACTTTTTCTGTTGTTTTGTGGAAACGCATTTTAAGTTCTAGCTACGGTTTTTATACTTTTTATCGTGAAAATGGTGAAAAAAAATTGTATCAAGACATGTAAAAGTGAATCATGTGCTGGTTGTGGGATTTTATTTCACAAGTAAGGAATAACGATGATTTTATTTACTAACAATGGTGAGTCATAAGTAGTTTGACCATGGTTTATTAAAAAAAATTGTAGACGGAAGACACTAAAGTTAGTGTAATTCTTTTTAAAACTAAGTATAATGTTTATTGTGTGTTGTAATGTGTACCTATTGTATAAATTATTTGTACCTATGTATCGCATAATTGAAATAGCATTATTTTTTATGTTTGTTACAGCTTTCCATCGAAAGAAGAAATGAAGCAAAAATGCAATTTTGATGCGATTAAAACAAATGTTTTCCACAAGATTGAAACATCTTATTATTCCACCGCATCCTTTCCAATGCATAACAGATGAAGAACCGCAAAAACTGTAACTAGTAAAAGCATTGGCTAATAATTCGTACCTATTCACCACGCGAAATGTAATGCATTCAGAAACTTAGGCAGTGAGATTGGCCTAAGGCAGAAACTAAATAAAACGATTTTGTTTAGCCGTGTTTAATTTTAATAAATACCTACTTTGTCAAGCACATTCGAGTTTTATTTCCCTTTGCTTTATTTTAATTCCCAAATAACAGCTCTGTAGAGCAAACTGAAAAAAGAGCAAGGGGAAAAGCCGTGGTCCCAGAACGAAATTCTGCATGCACCCTTGCCTATTCATACGTAATATTTGATGATTCGACACAAAACGTAACTCAAAAATTAATCATAACTTTTCTCAAAAATATGGGTATACACGGCTACACATCAAGCTATACATTTCCAGTATAAACTGATCTCGCATTGTATAGGATTTCTGTACAATGAGAGGTCAGCTAATATTGGAAATTTATATCTTGATTAATCGTGCGTACACGATTCAACACCCACATAGAACATAACAATGTTCAGTTTCAAATAATGGGTTTTCGCGAAAAAGTATCTCGATATCTATAGTTTTTCATTATGGTTTTATCTCTTATTTTTTCTATAAATTATTATTTCACTATTTTAAGTAACATAATGTTAATATTTTTGTAATACAAACAATAATTTGAAATCAACTAGTGTCAAAACGCCACAAACAGACAAAATTGGAGGAACTTTGCAATGCAGCGATTGTGCGCGAAAGGGACTAACAATGACCACGACCACTCTGCCAAGAGTGCACGACTAGGAAGAAGAAGTGTCAACCGGACACAAATTATCTCTCAAATCCAACTTTCCTGTTCGTTATAAAAATGTTTGGTCACCCTATTAGAATGGGATAAACAGCCTCGGTATGCGTTATCTCTCTCTGCTCGCGTTTTTGGCCCAAGAGCTCAATCCTGTTTGTATATTAAATTCATGCATGCCACATGCACCAACGACAGTGAGTGATAGATTCAGGGTACATTCCGAAATGGATAATATCGATCACAGCGATCACAGCAATAATTTGCGTACCGAATTAGATATCACGCTTATGACAGCTGAGAACTATCAACAATTCGGAACGCCCGTTATCGCGCTCACAGTATTAAAAACAGAACATTTGAGAATTTAATTAAAATCTGAATTATCAATGCACTAGGACTCCTTATATCTTTTATAAGTTAACTTGCAAAAAGGAATATCTGCTTTTTTATTATTTTTCTCTCATAAAATCATAAAAAGTATCTTTGCCAAATAGAAAACCAAGAATCTTATTAGATTTTTGCCGTCACTTTTGACAGCGCTCACGGTAATATCAGTTTAGGGCATGGTCGGTGTGAGCGCAAGATGGCGGATGTCATGACGTCATCTATGACGTTTCACGGGACATCGTGAACTGTCATTATTCAATTCGGTACGGGTTTAAGCACGCTCAAATCGATTACAGCGATTACAGCGGTAATTCGGAATGCAGCCTCAGTGTTGCCAACTCGTTTTTTTTTGTCAATTTGTTCATGACCATGGATACAAAGTCGCATACATTTTATTTATAATTACACTTTTATTTGTCCGCACATTAACTTTCACATAGTCCGCATGATCAGTCACCGTCCAGTCATGTTTTAGTAAAATGGTGGTCATTTACTAAAACTTTTCACGGACTTTTTGAGACAACTTGTAAAGTCACGTTTCATTTCACTTCACTGATGCACATGGATTGATCTTTATTGGATAAAATACCACCGATAATATGCAATAAAACTCAAAATACACGAATATATGAAATTAAAAATGAAAAAGCAACGTCACTCTGCAAGTTCTCGCCAAAAAATCCTCCCAACTCGGATTTACAAAAATACGTATGCCAGATTAGAAAATTACGTAGACTTGCATATGGAAAGTTCGAAGATCTACGTACGCACGGCTACAGATCAAGCTATACATTTCCAATATAAGCTGATTGCGAGATCAGCTTATACTGGATCTGGTTTCTTCGACGAGGTGTTATTGGAAATGGTAGAGCCGAGGTAGATGTAGCTTTATGCAACACTCACAGCTAATACCAAAGATGCCTAGATATGGAAAAACAGAATGATCTCCTTTTCCGTGCTATTTTTTCACACACTCCATGCGTGTTGTATTAGATTTGTTAATCTAAAATAATAGTATTTTTAATACCTACTTTACATAAAGAAGTAGATTTAAGGCCACGCCGCCGACACAGTGTACATCGGCTTATGCCACATACCTACACGCAGACGAAGTCGCGGGCAAAAGTTAGGGAACAAAAAGAATAATATATGTATTATTGAACTAGGATAGAGTGAGGATGAAAATGATTAAACAAATAACATTAGGCAGGATACAAATTGGACAGCAGTTGACCACAACCAAGCTGACGCATTGTAACCTACCTAATTAGTTAGAATTGAATAAACTATTTATTTCCACTATAATACAAATTGTATGTATGTTTATGACAAAATCACGTCGATACGGCTGTTTCATAGGTAGATATGGAATAAAATCAAACGCGGCGTTATTTGATTCCGTGTTCTGTTGGCTGAAGAGATTTGGTTAAAACTAGGCCATACATTACTTTCTGGATCCAGTGCGAGTGGATGCTAGTCTGCCTTAAATATATATAGTTAAAATTCAAATTCAAGGTACCTATGTCTATGGGTCATCGCTCACTATTTCAGCACCGCTCCATCGCAGCAACGGCCCGGCACCGCCTCAACTCTCCTCAACTCAACTCAACTCACGCGAGGTGGCAACTCGCGGACGGCGCGAGGCGCCGGTCAAATTGGTGGCGCGGCTTTGGCAAGATACCGCTTGCTGGCGTCACGCAGCAAGGGAGCGGACTGCTCGCTGGAAGCGTGTGGTCAGCAGGACTAGTGGCTTGTAGGCTTGCCGCGAGGCGTCAACTGTTTTATCTAGTAATTATCTAGTCATGTTAAAATAAAAAATAAAAATTGTAAAATTTACTTTAACGCATACGATTTAAAGGCCTCACTTGCATGGCAAGGTAAATTTGCCGAGGCGTAGCCGTGCTGTTATAATGAGCGGCCTAACTCTAATGGCGGTTTGGAAGGTTTCATTTGCTGTAAAGAGTCGGCAATAAACTTATCAAATACTGTTTTCAAAACAAGATTACATTCATTTCATAATATTTACATTCTGTTAAAGTAGACTATATCAAGGTTGGTACTAGCATGGACGAATAGATAATACTAGGTAAGTACCCAAGCAGACGAGCCCCCATATGCTACATGCTCATCAGAAGTATGGCATTCATTGCCCTCCTCGCCATATTAGAGGGAAGTGGTAAATAAACAAGATTTTACCCTTGTTTTACGCGTAACGAAGATGAAAAACCTTGTGTTAAAACTGCTGAATTTAAATAAAAATGTTTTCGGGTTTGGCTGGAATAATAGATATCTTTAATTAATCAAATTAAACTTTATTTGAATAATACAAAAGTAGGTAACAATTCTTCCTTTGATGCGATAGAATGTAAATAATTAGTAACCTAGTGGATGGCACGCAAGAACTTACATGGTAAAATAGAAAACATTTCAGTCTTTATTAGGCTTAAGTATTTAAACAACTCAACTGCTTGACATAAAGTTTCTCTAGACCAAGAAGGCTTATCGGTTTTTCTTTGATAAGTACGAACCATCTGCAAAAACAGTTTATAGACTTACGGCCTTACTCATAAACGCTATTTAACTAAATCTACTGAATAAATGGTCAAATAAATAACGTCACCTTGCTGTCATTGTCAAACAATTTGACGTTATTTAGGTGACCACTTAATCAGCTTATTAGTTAAATAACATTTTATGAGTAAGGGGGTTAATACTTTTACTGTAAACCCATTACTCTCATCTAACAGAGGTATCTGTGATTGTGAAGTGGTACTATGTTTTAGTTTGTTGTATGGATGTAAGATGTCGTAAGTTGTATTATATCTGTAGTTTTCGATATTTTTATGGTATGTGCTTACCCCGTCGGCGCGCTTGCCCCACCTGACCTAAGCATGCTTTTCATGATGATCTGTTGAGTAGGGTAGTGGCACCAAAAGATGACCGACCCCCAATAGATGAACGATCGACCGAAAATTAAAAAAATATAATATAATCCCTAAATTTACATGTTTGCAATATTTTTTTTCCCATAAGGCAATATTTTTTCTTCCATATTCCTTAACAACATTGACAATGACAGCCCAGACGCGCTTGCGGTGAATTTTTTATGTGTACGGTACCCGCCAAAAATCGGTTTTATATGGAAACCTTCTAACGGTAACTCCCTTCAAATTTAAGAACATTGTCAGCGTATAGAAAGAATTAATGTCATATTAGAGCAGTTTTGGTTGGAATAAAATCTTGATATATTCTGCTTTCAATAACTTAATGTATATTATTGCATTATTTACCGTTTTTTAGAGAAATTAACTGTTCAAGTAATGGATTAAATTTTGTTCACTTGATCCAATAGATGAACGGCGTTCAACTAATAGAAAAAGGTCTAATTTTTATACCCATTAAAATCTATAAGTTAACGATTAAACACCAAAATAAAAATACTCAAATGAATTTTATTAAATTTATGAACTTAGTTACCAAAAGTTGAACAAATTATTTTAGAGTTTTTGATTATTTTAAACCTAAATTTCCTATAGAATCACCATTAAGATCGGTGGTCGAAATTTGAACGGTTCACTTTTTATTCGTTCAACCTTTGGGTATATTTGCCTCATGCTGAACGAATAATATTCACTTAGAATATTATTCGTTCATTTTATGGTTCATTAATCCATTAAATGAACGAACTACTATGGAATCTACTCCTATTCAAATGTTAGTTCAACTTTTGGGTACAAAACGTTCATAATTAGGGCTCAGTGTTCAACTATAGGGGTAAAACCATTGAATTATTACGCTTAGAAGCGAAGTATCGAACAAAAATCCTCGCGACTCGTAGGCCACTTGACAACCAATGTGTGCGTGAGTACCATATAATTACACTCGCTGACACGCACACAAGCGCACGAGTAATGTTGCAAGCTAAACGAAATTTTTCGGTAAAATTAACCTTCCGATACTAGTGAATGAAATTGGAAGTAAGTATTCATAAAACAAATTAAATAGTTTAAAATGTTCTGCATCTTAGATAATTTATCATAGACACAGGCCTGTTATTTATTTATTACTAGTTTAATGGTTATGTTTCATAGTACTTATGTCGGATATTTTAACATAGTAAACCAAGACAATGTGCAAAGCTATGAACGATCGTACAATTTGTAGTAGGTATTGTTGGTAATGATAGGTTTCATATATGATAGGTTGTATAGAAAAAGAAGATTAAGAAGTATGTAGGTATTTAATTATCATTATCGTATAAAAGACGAATAGCTTCTTATAATATCCAACTGAATCTATACTAATATAATATTAATATTTATAATACAAGAAACCGGAAGAGTTTTTTGTTTTTTTTTTTTAAATTAGATGGGCTTGCGTTTGGCCACTGACCCGCCCATAAGGGGCGATGACGAAGCCTAGGATGAAACACGCTTACCCAGAAGAAACCTATTCACTCTGGCCTTGAAAGTACCTAGATTGTAAGCGTCAGGAAATACAGACGCCGGAAGCAAGTTCCACTCCCTTGCTGTCCGCATTAAAAATGAGGATGCAAAACGCTGTGTCCGTATATTCGGTATGTCAACAACGTACGGGTGAAAATTTTCCCGGCGTCTTGTAGTTCGGTGTAAAAATGGGGATGGTGGAATAAGGTTGAACAATTCCTGCGCACACTCTCCAAAATATATCCTGTAGAAAACCGATAAGCAAGCAACCTTTCTTCGATGGTCAAGGCTCGTGAGTTTCGCCTTAATTAAAGACTCATCTCCAATTTTGTTTTGTTTGTTTGTTTAAACGGGTCAATCTCTCTGTAAAAAAAACTACCTGTAAAACAACTACTGTGTAAAACTACCAGTATGATTGGAAATTTCACTAATATGAAGCTACATTATCCCGAGTATTATAGGCTACTTATCCCAAGAACGCGGGTGAAACCGCGGGGGACAGCTAGTCAGTTATAATAGCTATAACAACTTATCGGACTCAATTACTTACTCCACTTCCTACACTAACGAAATCAGTATCAATTACGTAAAACAACACAAATTCGCACACAAACAACTGGCAACACTTAGCTCGAAATCTGAGTGAAGTATTTTTATTTTTGAATTTTGTTATTTTAGATGAATTACGCAATAAAATTAGTGGCTTATCTGTGGAATATTACAACAGAATTCTAATCTTTCGTCCCTGATGAATTATGACACAATTTTACTGCACAAACCGTCATATTTATTATTTTTCCGAGAGCGCCACTCACTAAAACGCCAGTCGGTACACTGACAGCGCGGCGGTCATTTGGAGCCATTATGGCTCCAATTTAATGGATTATGTTTCGCGCGTGTACTTTGTTTCTATGTGTAATAATTCAATGGGTAAAACCTAAATTTTCCTACATTTACAATTTTTAAAAAAATATTTGAAGATGTAGGATATAATTAATTTAATCCTTCAATTAATAAGGATTTAAGGTATTATTGAAAAAAACAACAAGCGCCTATGTCATGAAATGACTGAGTTATAGCTATTTAAAGATGGAAAAAACGCTTAAACGTTCATTTATTGGTGCCTCTACCCTAAGTAGTTGAGGCGTGAAGGCGTAACAAACAAACAAACTCACTTTCGCATTTATTATATTTAGGATTATAACGTAATATTGTTTTCCTTATATGTTATTTGATAACTACAGCTATTATTAACCATGTCAATGACCACATAATACAGTCAGAAATATTATTTAATGAAATTAATACTGGACCCGTTTAAGGTACTTTACTTACCTAAGTATACCGAACCATAACGCACATTTTATTAAAAAGTTGCATAATTATGCGTGCTTCTTGCGTCTTCTACTGCGATTTGCGTGCGAGTGAGTGGAACAAGAAGAAAGAACAATGTGAACCGAATGGCAGCCCTGCGTGGAATAAGCTACCAGAGGCAGTGATCAGTGCTCCTTCAGTGAAAGATTAGGAATAATTTTCTCTTTTAGATTAGCCCCCTTATTCATAATCGCTTATTAACTAAATCAGTGTAATAGTGTGCCCCGTCTCACTCTTTCGATCACCAAATGTCAAGTGTCTGATAAAGACTTCGGAATCTTAGCTAATCAACGTTTGATAACTTTATTATGAATAAGGGGGTTAGAGTTCTATTACTACTCTAAAGGGATTATTCTTCGATGCGTCCAAGGATGGTCGGAAACCTCGGTGAGCGAGTCAGACAAAGACTCGCACTTGGCCGGTTTTTATATACTAACAAGCTTTCCCCTATTTCCTCGTACGTACGGCGGGATTGAGAGGGGATTTTTATGTACTGTAGAGAAAGAAAGATATACCTAGTTCGCAAGATACCGTCCGCAGCGTATGCGCACGCTGAAAGCTCTTGCGAGCAAACAGATTTCAGTTCATAGATAACGCAATAAATAATTTCAGTCTTCGTTGGTCTTCGTTTAAAGCTCGGGGTGAGCGGTCGTCACGACGAGCGAGTTTTCTCCTGGATTTCGTATTTATTACGGGTCTTTTGTGTGTTAAAAGTGACTAGTGACTGTGAGTTATCGTGTATTACATTTAACCTTGTGTATCGATTACACACAGAGCTTTTCAGGTGAAATTTTCAGATGTTGATGTATTGCGTCGGAATCGAAATTATATTAAATTCTAGAACCTGGTAAGCCAAATCTATATTATTTTAAGATTTAAACAGCAAATATTAACAAAAAATAAATAATAATATTAACGGAGGTAATTAGTTTCATAGTTTACATGAGTCACGGTTCTCAGTATTGTTTTCAGCGGGTTTCGATAAGCTTGCGGTTTGTTCTCTGCTGTTATGGAACAAAGATACGGGTCGGTATTTTTTTGCACATGAACTTAAAATTGTAGTATTTTTTATCCTTACAGTTAGGGCTGGGAAAAAATTTAAATTCAAAATACTTTCTCGCATTATTTAAAATACTACATATTTTAATGTCGTGTATTTGAAATACAAAATACTGTATTTTTACTATTTTTATTTAAAATACAAATTACAAAACATATTAGTCGAAAAAGTACTAGGTACAGACAGAGCCCTATGTCAGAATACTTTACAACCATTTCTTCACCGTAAATTGTATCAGGATTATTTTTTATTCGCTGTCAATTACATTTTGAAGCAATAAGTATTTGAAATACCAATTAAAAATTATATTTTTAAGTAGTAATTGAAATACAAATACCTACCAAATACGTATTTGTATTTCAAATACTGCCCAGCCCTGCTTATTATTTGATCTTTTTCCCCAAACGATGTAGTAATTAAACTTATTTTATTGGTACCTAAATGAACCCCCTAAGTATACCAGTGTTTTTCAATCTTATCGATTTGGCGACCCCCTTACAGGTTGAAAAATTGACGCCCTTGTCAGACAGACAAAGAATTTATAAATTAAAAGAATATACGATAATGATTTTCTTTATTTTGATACCTTTACTTATTAGTTATTAGTCTACAAGAAGCCGCGAGAGGTTTGCAACTAAGTAAGAGTTAAGTTGAACGCCCGCTTGCGCGAAGTCTACCTTGCCTTTTTCCTTCTGCCGGCGCGGGCGACCCCCCGACTAAGGTTTTGTGACCCCCCTAGGGCATAGTACTATTAATTATCCTGTGCCTAGAGGTCGCGCGCGACCCACAGATTGAAAAACACTGCCCTATACTATATTAATCTTAAAGAATGTTATCCAGTTACTAGTTATTAACCTATTTATGCTCACCAGCCATTTTAATATTATAAAGAGGTAAAGTTTGTTAGTTTGGATGTAGGAGGTAATCTCCGGAACTACTGATTCGACTCAAAAAATTCTTTCACTATTAGAAAGCTACATTATCCTAGAGTATTATAGACTAATTTTTAAATTTGTATTTTGCGTTCGATTCTACAATAAAATCCCACTTGAGGTGTCTAAAATGTCTTATACAGGTCGTTGTTTTGGTCAGCGACGAGCGACTCAGGGTCGATAATACAAATGATACTGGTGCTAAAAAAAATATAAAAAAAATACTTTATTTTTTTTTAATAATAAAAATAAAAAAATATTTTTTTTAAAATCATGTAATAAGCTAAAGTGTAGACATAATACTCAACGGGAGTACGAGGGAGTAAAGGGGTGAGGCGATGGTGGCTTGCGCCTAGCTCTAGTATGTGCACGTGCCTAGTAACCATACTTTGCGGTAATTTTATTTCAAATTTAATAAGGTATTTCTCAACATATTTACAGTATTTAATGGAATTAAGTCCATTTTTGGGGAATATATATTTTGTACTACCGCTCCTGGGTCGCTTGTCGCCGACCAAAACAACACCCTGTATGAAGGGATAATCTTACATGGGTTTTTTCTGACAATTGAAAATCACTCCTCAGAATTCATATTACCTATATTGTAGAAACAAATGTTCTCTTTTGGTTGCAGAAACTAATAGATCTCAACAGGAGTATTTAAGAATCTTTTGGTGCAATATGAAGCTTGCCGCCATTGCGTTTTGGCGCGAAATGCCAGTCGTTATTACAACAATATTTTTGGCAAAGGCATACACCTGTACAGCCAGGGTTGCTTTTATAGGTAAGTTTTATCCCACTATGAACATTAATGTTAAAGGTAGCCAAGTTCGGTACAAACGAAGTTTATTGTTGTTATCTTGAGTACAATGCATGTGTTTAAGTATCGGTCATTAATTACCAGTCGCCCTATATAAATTTCACTTTTACAGAAGAGAGTTATGTTCCTACACAAACAATGCCAGAAGTTCTAGCACAAGACAACTCAACATTACTCGAAAACAACATCATTGATGAAAACATAACAGAGGTCAAACGATTTCCGAGATCAATACCTATAGATACGAGAAGTGGGAAGGAATATCCAGGTCACGAGAATAACACGCAAACGAAATATGCGCCAAGGTTCAAACATCCCTCTAAAATGTACAGAATGGATATGAAGCCAGCTGGAAGCTCTATAAGACTTAGATGTGCTTCTGAAGGTGTGTGGTTTATATTCGTATTATTATTTCATCCCATAGTAACTTCTGCAGAGCAATAGCCTCCTGTATCTTTTTCCACTCTTTTCAGTTCAGGAAGGTAGGTACTCAGAATAGTTGTCTGGTTCATCTTTCCATCAGAGGTTTTGGCGACATCTAACGTTTCCCATTTCAATCATTCTATTAATCGCATACACATTACTATCAAAATATAATTTAGACTAACTTCGACATTTTGATGAAGTCTCAAGAGGATCGGATTCGGTTTCAGTGCCTTGATGGGTGAGCACTGTCTTCAAACAACCCTATATTTTAGTCCATACACCATTATACTATATTAGCTCGGACTTTCTGCAGCAGAATAACTAAATCAGCGCTAATAAAGTTATTAAACTTTTGCAGGAAATCCAACTCCAAACATAACGTGGTACAAGGGTAAGACCACTCCTCTAATGAGACCCTATTGGCAACCGACCTATGGGAAGTGGTCAATGGCAATTGATGAGTTGACAAAAGCTGACAATGGGAACTACACCTGTGTCGTCTGCAATGAATTGGGCTGCATCAACCATACAGTTGCTGTTTATATTCAAGGTAAGGATGGAGTCGCTGATTTTGCTGAGGTGACAAATCACCCTGTTGATTTCTTTCATTGGATTTTATAAGTTCATGTTTACCTTCACCTTTTCCATTTGATTGTATTGTGTAGTTGATGTGTAATAAACATTCATCTAGTTTTAAACACTTTTCATCGCAAAGAGTTGGAGATAAAATATTGTATGTCGTGTATGTAGGGGAAGTGGGGTACAGTGGATCCGTTTTTCGCGCTAGTATTAAAGAATAGTTTATTTCTTAAAACATACTTTTAACATCTGTGCTTGAAAATCAAAGACAAACATAGCACTTGGGAAGTTCAGTAATAATAGTACATTATGATACATGTGTGCAAAGTTGGTCATTACACGCGGGGCGGTATTGAGCAGGCGAACGCGATAAGGGAGCCGAGAGTGTAATGATCAATGCACACGCGTGTCATACGACGTTATTCAACACACTTGTGAGGAAAAAAACAGATTTGATTTGACTTAATGTGACTTGACATGACTTAATAGGATTCGATAGATCTCGAAAGGACTCGATATACTCGAAAGGACTCGAAATTACTCGAAAGGAGGAGGGTAACGTCGCAAGCGCTCGCGTGTGTGCGTATAATACACGCAAAACTCTACCAAAAGATCCACTGTAACCCGTGATCCACTGTTACCCACTCTCCCTAGTCTAAGCTGATTGTAACGGGAACAGGTGATAGCTGATCCTCAAATACAAGCTTAGAAAGTTTAAGATATAAACTAAATAAAAACTCAAAGACAAAAGCTCGAGGTGTTTTTTTTTTCTAGCCAGTGTGGGCAACTTCTGAATTAAAAACACATTTTTTTTTTCATTTGTTGTAATGGCATTTTTATTTTCTTCAAAATTCAGCTTTAGCTGCTCGGGGTTCCTTTCAGCGTTTTTCTCTAATACCTGTAGTTCAGAAGTTGCCCACACTGGCTAGAAATAAAAATTCGCCCTGTATATTGTATTTTGATCATATTTGTTGTCTTTAAATAAAGAATAAGGGTTAATAGGATAAGAATTTTCTAGAGAAATAAATTAATAAGTAAATTCGGTTCCTGTTGTTTTTCTTCAAAGAGCTTTTGTTTTCACAATTCTCAAAATCTACCATTATCTTTTCACAACTCTTATTGAAATTCGATTTCCTAGAGCGTTATCCATCAAAGCCATTCATAAAGGAAGGTTTCCCTGGAAACAAAACAGCCGTGGTTAATGACACCGTCCAGCTATTGTGTCCGCCAGTGTCGGACCTTGAGCCGTTTATCTACTGGATAAAACCAATGAATTACTCATACACTGAAGTTGGACCCAGCGATATGCCAATACCTGTTGGAGATGTCATTGAGGTCAGATGATTTGATTTTGGTGGAAGTTCATTAACATCTGTTAGCGGTAATAGGAGTCGACAAAGAATTGCAAGATGACAATGGTTGTAGTGAAGGAAATGTTAATGGTGAAATTAAGGGTGGTAATGTTTAATAATCATGACATTTAAAAAGTAATTTTAAAAAATTAAACCGACTTCAGAATACACTAAAACGTATGAAATAACTCTAATCTGATACTGATTTGAAGACAGCGAAATTTTTTTAATAACTTATTTATTTCGTCATTTTAAGTTTTTCTTAAATTCACTAGAATTTGACCAAGGTTTTGAGATGTTTTTCCTTTGACACCACACCCGTAGCTCGTATCAATAAGCCAGGTCGTCACAGTTGCCACCTTAGTGGTAAAAAAAAGGGGTGAAGTTCACATTTTTATCTATTGGATTTTAATTTTGAAAAACTGAAGAATGAAAGAAAGAACATTTATTGGACACAACAATACAATTACCTACTACATTTATATGACAACTAGCTGCCCGGCGCAACTTCGTTCGCGTGGTGCTACCCTACCCTACCCTACCCTACCGAGCTGATTTATGAATCTAAACCTTCCAGGGCGCCACCCAAACGCATAAAAAAACATTCAAATCGGTCCAAGTAACGGGTGTTTGACCACTATCTCAACATGGTAAGTGATGATGTGGCCGAAGGTGGTAAACATACAAAACCTAGAAGGAACTGGTTCTCAGGTGCAGCTGTCGGAACACACCGATAGGTGCTTGGCGTCAGATTTTCAACTAGAGTTGTAGCCAGCCAGTGGTACTAAAAAGTAGGTACCCCACCATCGTGCAATAGTTTCCTCACTATGTTTTCCTTCACCGAAAGCTCAAGCTCATTGTAGGATTCGAACCCGGGACGTTCGTCTCGGTATCCGACGTCACTACCACTAAGCTATCATCGCCTGAATGAAACGAGGGGTTTAAGCCGCCCAAGACAAATACAGGCTCTGGCACCTTTGGGTGTATTTGTGTAATCCTGTGTATTGTATGTACTTGACCGATTCAACCGAAGTTCTGTCCAATGCAAAATTTTAGGTAATTGGTTTTCTTTTCGAATGCATGATTTTGCTTCATCTTTTTCCGAATCTTGAACTTTTTTGTATACTTTCAGAGTGATGATATAGGAGACAAAGCTGAACAACTGACATTATTCAATATCACTAAGGAAGACGAAGGGTGGTATGTTTGCGTAGCCATTAACTCTTTGGGTAATACCACGGCTAAGGGATACCTGACAGTTTTGGACTGTGAGTATTATGTTATATTCTAGAAATTAATTGTAAAGATATACTGGTGAAGAACACTGACACACATATGTCACATAACACTAGAACCCTATTGGAGATCCTATAATTGGAAACATTTTTTACACAAAAAAGTCGGCAAGCAAGCATACTATGGATCGCCTGGTGGTAAGCGGTTACCGTAGCCCCATGGTCGTTTGCTATGAGCATTACCGATCTCCCTCCCCAATGAGCCCAATGGACCCAATGATTTTTTTCTTATTTGTCGAACAGATTGATGTTCTATACATAGCATAATGGTAAAGCTGTCGCTTGCCCCGACGAGTGCCTGTACGCATCTCATTCTTACATAATTAAGTTTGCTATTTATTTATTTACTTATTAAATATAGATTCAGTCTACTTTGTAGTTTTGCGGCCGCGCCGGGGCACGCAATTGTTGTCAGTGCGATTAGAATGTAAATATTATGTAATGAATCTAAGCTTGTTTTGAAAAGAGTAATTGCTGAGTTTATTGCCGGCTCTTCTCAGCAAATGCAACCTTCCGAACCGGTATTTGAGTATTAGAGTCAGACTTTTCATAAGTGCCTGAGAAGGTCTATTTGAATAAATGATTTTGAATTTTGAATTTTGAATAATACGAAATCACAGTGATTTATTATCAAGGTAGCGCCTTAAGGGGGCCCTTCATGGCCAACGCAACTTCAACGCAAGCATAGCCTAAAAGCTTGTACTTTAATCCAACGTAATGTTTCACTACGAAAAAAGAGAGACAGCATCAGAGCCGTCGGTTATCAGTCTGTAAATTCCGCTGATCACTCGCGGCCGCTTCGCTAGGTCGTCATTCATGATTTCGCATATCATAAAACTTGTTCCAGGAGTATACTTCTTGTGAAAAAAATCTTACAAGTTTGTGAAGAAAAAGTTTGTTATTTTGAATCTCCAATACATTTGCAATGCCGGATCAAGATTGTTTTATTTACTTTTTACAATTTATAGGTACATTAGATATGGCCAAAGTTCAGGTAAAATTTGGGCAAAAACCTGTTTTTCAGAGGCTATTACTGAATTTGTTTCAAACATTTTTTTTATTTTTGCCTATATACAGGCACAAGTAAATATCATATACTGCACAAGAACATCTAACGAAAAATATTTAACAACGCCATAATAATTACGGGGCGGGTTGCCTGCTTTTAAGTTACTTAGATGTGGTATTCTGTAAGATGGCGTGGCGGTTTAGAGCCCCTCAGTCGGAGGAAACCCCTGGTGTTGCAAGTGTGCATGGCTGCGGTAACCGCTTACCATCAGGCGGGCCGTATGCTTGTTTGCAACCTAAGTAGTATAAAAAATAGTTACTTCCCTAGTAGAGTTGCTCTTTGAGCGAAAAACGCTATGCTCTACCAAATTCCATTCAAATTCCCAGGAGCGTATTCAGTAAATCTTATGCTTAAGTTAATCTTTCATTACAACTTTAGCAGCTCTAGAAAAATTAGACCCTGAAAAGCACACGTTACTGATAAACATACTGACAGCAGTGTTAGGTGCAATATTCTTTGTGGCAGCTATTACTGTGGTGATAACATTTAGGAAGCTAAAACGAGAGAAGATAAAGAAACAGACGGCCATAAAGATTGCAAACGCAGTGATTGTAGCACACAGGACGAAAAAGATTATTGTTGAAAAGGCTCCGATACCAAATACCGCTGGTGAAGCTCTGGTAAGTATTTATTATGGTTATGTGATTGTCTTCAAAAAATAACAGTAGTTGCTATTCGTAGGCCTATAAGAGATTGTGTTCAACAATTTCAGTAATCGGTCGGAGAAATCCTGTATGAGGAGAAGGAGTGACGCAAGAAACACCTCAAGGGCCAGTTAGGTTTATTTTCGTAATATCACAATGACTTTATTTACGACAATGACGTAGATGATCGACAACTCCGAACGTTGTTTGTACCGGACTTGGCTCTCTTATAAAAATGATTTTAGTGGGTAGATAGAACCTTTGGTTAACTCTCAACTTGCATAGCAGGCCAACAAGGTCGGCTAACTTAACAATTTACATCCTTGAAATGGCCCACTCAGCATATGGTTACTTGAGGCGTATTTGAGCTAGTTCCTTTACTTATTGGCTAAGCACTGCTTCCTACTTAGATGCCTTGTAAAATCATCTAGATAACTACATAATATACTTATTCTAGCAAATGCCAGTAGTCAAAATCGAGAAGATGTTGTCACGAGTTGAAAATAAGACGAGTGGCTCAAAGATGTTGTCAGAGTACGAGCTTCCATTGGACAAAGACTGGGAGGTTTCGAGGGAGTCTCTATCCTTAGGAAAGATGCTGGGAGAGGGAGAGTTTGGGAAGGTAGTAAAGGCAGAGTGTGTCGGGATAATAAAACCAAAGTTGCAGTCTGTTGTTGCTGTTAAAATGTTGAAAGGTAAGGTAATTCCCCACCTTTTTAGGAAGATGAATTTATATTATTGCTAATGATAAAATATGTGTCCAAAATATTTTTAATTTTCCAGAGGGCCACACAGACGCAGAAATGGTAGCTTTAGTATCCGAGATGGAAATTATGAAAATGATCGGAAAACATGTAAATATCATCAACCTGTTAGGCTGCTGTACCCAAGATGGACCAATTTATGTAATAGTGGAATATGCACCAAAAGGAAACTTGAGGGAGTACCTGAGGAATCATAGGCCAGCTAATAGGTATTATATCTGCTTAGTTAGCTATTACATCTGCTTAGTTAGATATTATACTGATAACTTCGTATTATATTTAGGAGATACCTTGTGAATAGCCTTAAAAGTATTAATCTTCAGAAACTCCTGAACCTGAATGAGTCCACAGTTCGTAAGGCTCAATGGTAAGGCTATTATAGTTGTCATATTTCTCTTCCAGATCTAAATCACTGAACGAAGATTTGTTTAAAGAAAAAAAGACCTTAACTCAGATACAATTGGTTTCGTTCTCTTATCAAGTTGCAAAAGGAATGGAGTATTTAGCTTCTAGACGCGTATGTATTTCATTAAACTAAAACTAGTTATTGAAAATGTAACCAATGTCTTCCAATTCTAGAGTTCAGCCTAAAAATCTTTTAATGATTCTTCTACAGTGTATTGGGCATGGAACAATTAACCTATAGAAGCGCAATGACGTTCATTTTGGTAGAAATAAATTCCGCCAATTTCCCACCGCCGACAATGCGCGCTGATTGGTTATGACAAGGACGCATGCACTCTGATTGGCCAAGTCAAAAACACACGACGCAGCGAGTGGTCCTTACTGTTCAAATTCAGTGACAAATCACAGACTAGTTGTGGAATGATATTGTTCAGTATTACTACTCTATAGGGATATTTCCTCGATGGTATTGGGTTCCTGCTGGTTTATAGTATTTGATGATACCTCTATTGACATAAACAGCAATGTGTTAAAAGTTAGCAGGAACATATCCCATACCATAGGCATAGCGTAGAAGAGTTGGTTCCTGCGGTAGTGGAGCGGTATGCTTATAACGTCAAATGATAAAAATTAAATTATTAAAAGAAACAAAAAACCCGACTGCGTAAAACATAAATTAACTGAAAAGAGAAAAACAAGCTCTTAAATCTATAGAATTTTGAATATAACTTGAATTTTTATATTCAAAATTCTATAGATTTAAGAGCTTGTTTTTCTCTTTTCAGTTAATTTATGTTTTACGCAGTCGGGTTTTTTGTTTCTTTTAATAATTTAATTTATTTCGGACTTTTTAGTTTTATACAGAAAGAGTTGTAGGTATTAGTAAGTAAATGAGCGGTACGGTAAAGGAACGCTAACAACCATCGCAAATCTATGATTTACGTGTTACCATTAGGGAATGCAAAACCGTGGCAAAATGAAAACCGGTTTTTATTTCGGTTATGAGACGTAAAAACCGGTTAACCGGTTTTAAACCGGTTTTTTAAATGTTCGCTCGTTTTTTTTTCACATTATTTCTATAGCTCGAATTATAGATACTAACCGTGCCTAAGATGTAAAAATCGCAAACTGTGGATTTTTTATCAGTTAAAGTTAATGAAGTGGGTATAAAAGAAACATCATCGCCATCTGCCTGCCCTGTTTCCAATCATTTGGGATCTGCGCAATATGTACGCTTCTTCAATTCGTCCCTTCTATCCGTTATCATCTTTCATTTATTTATTTATTTATTTATTTATTATTTTTTACTTTGTTAGAAACGGCCGCAGGCCACTTACAACTAATCAAAGACACAACTTTCATACATTCTTCTCACAGTACACCAAACACGCCGACAAAATCATCTTCCATTCATCCGCAAACAAGTCACAATCTGGACTGGCATCCAAGAGAGCGTTAAGCGCGGAAAGCGTACGCGGGATAGGCGAGTATGACCGCGCGACTGTGCGAAAATATGGCACGCTAAACATTATATGTTTCCTGCTACGTCTATAGTTATCAGGTACAAAAAGGCGACACAGCTGATCATGCAGTTCCGGGGCGTCAATTCTAGCGTGCAATACTTTAAGTGCCGTTACAATTTGATCATTCATCCTCCTGACTTCGAGTGAGTTGTACCCCAAGAAGCCAAGGAGGAAATTGGTCGGATACATAAATGGATAATATCCGTAAATGCGTTTATATAAGTACCTAAGGAAAGCTTTTTGTACCTTCTCGAGTAGGAGTGCATACTTGCTTTCATGCGGATTCCAAACACATGCACTCGACTCAAGTTTGCTTCGGACCAGCGCACTGAAAATTATCCTAATTACGTAATCGCTACTAAAGTCATGGGTATTTCTGAGGATAAAACCCAGCCGTTTGTATGATTCCTTGGCAACGGTGGCTATGTGATCGTGTAATGTAAGTTTTCGATCAAATGTAACTCCCAGATCTTTCATGAATTGCGATCTAGCGATCGTGATGTTGTTAATTTGGTAATCAAAGGCGACTGGGTGCTGCATACGTCCGAAACTCAAAACGAAGCACTTTGAAGGGTTAAACTCCATTTTGTTTACCACACTCCAGTTGAACACCGCATCAATATCCTGCTGCAGAGCTCGGCAATCAGCTTCGGAGTTGATATCAAAGTACAGCTTTAGGTCATCCGCGTACAAGAGACATTTAGCATGCTTCAGAACTTCAGGCAAATCATTTACCATAATTAGGAACAGCAAGGGTCCAAGAACTGAGCCCTGACTTACTCCGGAACGCGTATGATAGGGCTTGGACTCATAAAAACCAAGTCTAACAAACTGCTGGCGGTCGCGGAGGTAATCAGCGAAAAGTCTCAGTAGACCCGATGGAAACCCGATGGCGTTAAGTTTCGTCAGAAGTATGTCATTATTCACCCTATCAAACGCCTTCCGAAAATCAAAATAGAGCACATCAACCTGACACCCACGGTCAAGGCGTGCGGAGACATAATCCACGAGTGTCAGAAGGTTAGTGTTTACCGATCTCTTGGCACGGAAGCCTTCATACAATTCATTCATCTCTTTTTCATCAAATTGATGGAAATAATAGTTTATTTAACTCTGTAGATTCGTTTTCATCAGAGACTCGTTTATATAGACTACACGGTTCGTTGCTTTTGATTTTATTTTATACGAATGAAATCATAAAAGCATATCACGTTTGCTTGGTTTTTAATTGCTATGAGATATGATGACTTTATGTTAAAAAATAGATCAGTAATTAAGAAATACTTATTTAAACATTTATTAAATTATGTTTCGTACGTTATAATATTCATTTCACACGTAATATTATGAACATGGCTTATTATAGCGGCACAGCAACTTGCGTGTACACAAAAACGTGATTATTACTATACGAATGTTGTCCTTAGATAAAAAAAAACATTACCCAGTCTTTGTTGTCGTGCAGACGGGTAAAAAATAACACCAATCAATCAGCTTGCTGTCTGGCAGATACATAAGAGCCTTCATTGACAGTAGTTGCTCCGATAGCATGACATTAATTCTCTCGCTTTTTTCGCTCATTCGCTCATTACACGAGCCGTGCAAATATCCCTCGTTCTATATCGGAGAAAAGGCGCGAAGGACTTACGTCTTAAATCGAGAGTTCACAAACTAGTGACTCCGATTGGGGTCGACTAAACCTAGTCTATTTCAACCCCACTAAGTCACACACAAGCCTGCGCATTCACCGTTGAGAAAAGTCCATTTGATGTGGCTCTTCATTTCTAGAACATGTCCCTCAACATCACGAAAAGCATTGGGATCCTTCGCATTAATATTTATAGCGAGACGTTCTGTTCGAAAGTCATCTACAAGGTATTCAAAAAACTCGGTGTGATTAAGTGAGAGCGAAGCAGTACTTCTTATCGAGACAAAGACCGCAACTATATAAGTCGCAAGTCTTGCCCAAATGGAGTATTTTTGTCTTCTGTGGGCACCTGGATACCAGCTTGGGTATTTAAACTCAGTTTAGCGACGTGCCGTTAGAATTGTCGACGATCCCGAGCTTACAAGTGTTTTAAAGCCCCTTAGTCTGAGGAGACACTGCCTTCTTATGTGTGTTCTACCACTTTTCCAACGGGCAGTGTTCTGAAGAATTATTTGACCTGATGCCCAGTTACCTTTTACCATCGTAGTCACCGACGGGGAGTCCATCCACACACATTGGAACCAAAATGGTCTCGTACTGTGCGGTTTCAAAGAAGTTTCCTATCGTGGACGCTCAGGCTGTGGAATGAGCTCCCCGCTTCAAAAAGGTTGAAGGTTGGCAACGTGCGAGTGATAACCGTTATGTTGCCAGTACAAGCGTCCATAGGCTACGGTAACTGGTTATCATCAGGCGGGCCGTACTTGATTTTTCATTTTACATTAAATAAAGATTGATTTTACAATAAAATTCCTCGTAGCGTGACCAGTATGTCCTTTTTTAAATTTAAGGAATATATCAAAAAGCGGTTGTTGAGTAGGTCCTATTATAAAGTGTCTCACTATATTGACGACAAGGATGTATGGAAGTAGCTTCTCTCTGCACCTGCTTCACTTAGCAGCTAGTTCAAGGTCCATTTTAATTCAAAGTACCTATGTTATAATTATTATAAGTTATGTTTTTTTTTTTAAGTTACAGATAATTACTTATTGTAATTAATTCAATTCAATGTTCTTCGTTTATTTGTTTTGATATAAATTCATCGATATATTATGTCTGTCTAATTATATTATATTGTTATATTCTATTCCATATAAATTATATTTAATCTAATGTTGTAAATAGTCACAGTGATAACAAATTGTGTGTTTAGTATTTTCTCTTTAGTAATTTTTTATTTCTAAGGCAGACTTAAGTAAGTCATGCTCACTTTAAGGTCTCTGCTTGCGGCGGCGTCGTGTGACGGGTCGCTCACTTCCCTCCAATATGGCGAGGAGGGCGATGGCTGCCACACGCGTCATACTTGTGAACAGGTGCTGCTTGTGGGGGCTGGTCTGCTTAAGTTTGCCATTTATTTATTTACTTATTAAATATAGATTCAGACTACTTTGTAGTTTTGCCGCCTCGCCGGGGCACGCAATTGTTGTCAGTGCGATTAGAATGTAAATATTATGTAATGAATCTAAGCTTGTTTTGAAAAGAGTAATTGCTGAGTTTATTGCCGGCTCTTCTCAGCAAATGCAACCTTCCGAACCGGTATTAGAGTATTAGAGTCAGACTTTTCATCATCAAGTGCCTGCGAAGGTCTATTTGAATAAATGATTTTGAATTGAATTGAATTGAATGTACGCTAATTTGCTGCGTAAGTATTGTAAAACAAAGTTTAACATACTTATTTAACATATTTAACATACCAGCTCAACACACTAGACGTCAACACACTTCAGTTCATCACAAAAATACTCACTGCTTTGCACTCAGTTTACAAAACGGCGGCAAATCATCCT